>OY751543.1:3280601-3650601 GCA_963572205.1 Caenorhabditis imperialis | reverse complement strand
TGTGATCTTTCAAAACATTGTTTATGGGTTTTGCAATTTATTGAAAAAAAAGCGAAAAAAAAAAACAGAAAAATAGCAAAAGAACAAATGACAGACGTAAAAAAGCACAGAAGAATAGAATCACAGTAAGGAAATCAAAGAAATCATGCAAAAAAATTACTGCTCCAACAGAACGGCATCGTACTCGTCGTCGATGAACTGCACGGTACTGAAATCGAACTCCATGTCCACGGCTAGTCCCTCGATGCGGTCGACGAAGTCAGCTTCGAAGACGAGAGGTACTCTCTTGACGACTGGCTCCTCGACAGCTTCCACATCTTCCTTCTCTTCGTCCAAGTCCACGGCGAAAGGGATCTTGTTGCCTCCCTCGGTCATCACCATCTTGACATTGGCAATGCACTCCTGACACGTGCTCTCCACCCACTCGTACTTCTTGTGGTCCATCTTCTGGTACGCCACAATCCTTACCAACGACTGCTCTTCATCTGTGATGGCTTTCACATACGAGTCGGATTGCGGGCAGTCCAGGATCAGGAGAACTTGCTCGTGGGGTACGGGGCCGAGTGGGCAGTGTTGGATTTTGACTGAAAGATCTTTCTTATATTTAAAATCCTGTTGGGGGATGTTTGTGTGTGTGTGTGTGTGTGTGTGTATGAGTAGTCAACTCTGTGCATGTAGGGGAACGAAAGAAATAACGTGAAGTAGACAAAAGTCGAACCAGCGACCTTTTGAACGAAAGACAAACGTTCTACCGAATGAACCACGCATACAAACATTTTCACGTGAATATTTCTGAATAACCTCCCAGTCATGCTGAGGCGGCGTGAGCCGCCCCAGCAGGTATCAATTTAAAATAATGGAAGATTAATTGAAATTGGAATAAAGTTAACTTACAGATCTCCCAGTCCAGATCGATTCCAGTCTCTGTGTCGTATCCAGAAGACGACCCTGGGAGGGATAGGAGCTGGCTCTTCAGCGATTCATCTTCAGAATCCGTGAAGTATGGAAGACTATAGTCTTCGGGGAACTCTTCGTCTTCAGAATCTTCAGAAGAGTCCGTGAAGTACGGAAGACGAAAATCCTCCGAGAGCTCTTCATCCGACTCGATCTCCCGAAGAGTCTGATTCACAATCTCCGGTTCCTCTCCTTCCTGCTCAACTGACGATTCCTCGCTCATGTGATTCTTCTCGAGCATCTCGATCAACTTTTTCGTCTCCTCGACCATTTCAGAGCATCTTCGTTGCTCCTAAAACAACACAAATTAGAAAAGAGTTCTCATAATCAGTAAACTTTACCTTAACGAGGTAGTACACCGTTCCGATGACGGTAACAATAGCAATGAATGTTACAGTACTAATAATGACAGCGATCATTTTCTAATTCAGAGATGTTGACCGACTCGAATGGGTGAATTGAGTAAGACTGACGAGTGTGCGCACGGTGTGCACGTCTTCAGTCGTTTATCGATTTCAGAGGTCATTTTCGAATTTGGAGCTTGGGAGACGCGCGCACGCAGGTGGCGAGTTGTGGGAAAGTTGGACCTCGACAAGGTGAAGATGTTGGTGATTGAGGTGGATTTGGAGGAGGAGGAGGATGAAGAAGATCAATGGAAAGATTTCAGCAAAGTACATCGGACTATGGTGTGAATTTGGAGGAGCTTGATTTTTATTAAAGTCATGTTTCAATAAATAGAATTGTCCTTTATTATGAGCATCAAACGCACATTTCTTCTTATCAGTCTCCATGTCCTCAATTTCGGTTTCTCATGCTAAACTGTGACTTTGAGTGTGGTTCTCTGTCATTCCGCCAAAAATATATTTTTTGTCGAATGGTCTTGTTTTTTTGGCGTCGTCTGACGTGGCGCTTTGGTGAGGGTGGATGATAGAATATTGATGGACAGCAAAAAAAAACAACGGAGAAAATAGGAAAAGGAACCATTCCTTTTGCAAAAATAGAAAGATTCCTTCATTTATTTGATGATAATAATTTTACTTCTTTTGACCTACCTTGAATCTACTCACTCCGCTGCTCAATTTGGTGAGTTCAGAAAGAAAAATCACAAAGAAAGTAAAAGAAGAGCATTCCAGTGTGTCCAAAGTACGTGATCACCGCCGACGAAGGGCCGATCGGTGTGATTCCACGTGGCAGAGTTGGCTTATCAGTAATCCCTGCCCATTTCAACTGCCAATATCTTTTTTCGATTGGGCCTGGATGGGCGTTGCATTTTTCCATTTCAACGCATTATGATCAAAGTTTGGGGGATCGCATTAGTTTCACGGACAATTTGGGAGAGATTCATAAGTGAGTAATTGGTTAATAACTCCGCCCACTTCTGCTTTTTTGAATCAATTTTCATGTGGTGTTATGCAAAGATATCAGAGCAACAAATTGTTAGTGGTACACTTTGAATGAAAATTAAAAATGAGCTCGAGAAATGTATATTATTACAAGACACTTGATGTAACCGTACCAATCACTTACCAGGGAATATTTTCGAGGGTATTTGGTCGTTTTGAATGAGAATAGTATCATTCGAAAGCCCTTGTTTTGGGAAACTCAAAACTAGTTTTAGAATTTGCTACCGATATGTGAGAGTCGAGATATGGAGCTCACAAGTTTGAAATACTTAAATTTAGGAGCATCCAAATTGTGATCATCATATCTCGGCTCTCAAAGGTTGGTTGTCAATTCTAAATCCAGTTTCGAGCTCCTCAGAGCAAGAGCTTTCGAATGGTACTATTTTTTGTTCTGATCGGTCACATACCCTCGAGACCGTTCCCTAGTTAGATTATCATTCCTAAAAAGTTTTGATCCCTCATAATGGAGAGAAATGCACAATCACACCCAAACAATCATTTAGATTATCATTCTAATTACCCCTAATTACCCCAATTAAGCCTATCCACCCCACAACAACACATTGACGAGTGGGCCAGCGCCCCGTCCGCAGTGCTCCATATCGAAACACGGAGCAACCAGAGCCAAATGTTTGCAATTTACGAGTTTGTGAACATTGAGAAGAGATATCGACAAGTGATGGTGCACACTGGAGAGTACTTCTCACTGGGAAGCATGTCCAATCAGTACTTTACATTCTACTCGAAGGCCAAGGATAGGGTGAGATAGATTGGAATTCGATCTAGAAAGTCAGAATCGATTTCAACTTCCAGATAGCTCTGAATCTCGCTGTTAAGAACACGCAGGACTACGACAACCTCTTAGAATTTATCTTTGTTTATGATGGTGGTGATATTAAAAACTCTAGGATGATCTCGAGGCTATCAACTTTTCTCAAGAAACACAAAGTGTCAAGATCTTATAACTTGACAATAGTCAACTTCTGGAATGTGCTCTCCCCTTCCTATTTGATTGGCAATGATTATTCGAGTAAGAATACTGAAAAGTAAAATACTCATTTGAAATTGAATTGTAGAAATCTCAGTATTCTCAAAGTACAAGGCAATCTTGACAAGTAGAAATCAGCAGACTACTGGCGAGCTGTTCGATGCGAGTGATCAGGGAGCGGCGTACACGTGGATTTGCTCCGATTGCAAACATTTCTATTGGACGACGCTCAAGTTTCACAAGTCGAAAACTACGGTAAGAAGATTTTAATGGAGTTGGGGTAGTTAGAGATAACCTTTAGCGATTTCACATGCGAGAATTACAGTATACCCTCAATTTTAGACTATTCATTTTCCAGTACACCAAAGCCTACATCGAGCTGAAATCGCTGTCTCCCACCCACTCCACCCCAACTCTTCTGAACTACTCAGCCAATTCTTCCCTGGAGAATCACTTCCCCCAACTTATTCCATCGAGAATGTTCACAATGATCAATCACTACAGTGGGATTGGAGTGGTTCTTGACACATCTACTAGTAGTGAGTAACTGGTTGTCTATTCCCTGTGATAGTGCGCTCTATTGCGCTCTGGGTGAGAGAGTACTCGATTCGGCAAGACGTAGATAGTCAGACAGTCTGCGTCTCGCCGGATAGTGCACTCTCTCGCTTACTTCACGTGACAAACAATTGTCCAATAGAGCGTACTTGCATCCTCGATGACCCATATGTCTTTATTTTCAGAGTCAACGACTCAAAAGTGGCTCCAACCTTATGATGGCCGGAAAGGAATCATCTTCTCGCCAAGTCTCTGGGACCCGATGACCTCTCCCACCTTTTCTTTTTGCTTTGGTATGCTACCTTCTTAACTATAATTCCACTATCCTCCTATATTCCAGAGAACCCCAACAAAAAGTTTGTGTTCGGTGTAAATGTAAAAGACGTTCGCATTTCGGGACATGGAGATTCGCTGGTTATAAAAACCGGGCCAGTGGAGAACTCTTCTTATCAGGAGTTGTGAGTGATCATGATAAAAACATTGAAGAATACAGTTTTTTAGCTTTTCGGAGCGCACAGAATTCTGGACGCGTCGCGAGTCGCAAGGCAGCTTCATGCAGATATCTTATGATGGTCGGGATCGGAGATCAATGGCTATTATTAACTTTGATATGACTGAAACTAAAGGCTCATTTGGTTTATTGGACACTGGCACATTCATTCTGATAGTTTTCTTGTTATTCTGATCTGACGCATTTCTAATCATGTGAAATGTTTCATTGGTATTATCATAACTACACGTTTTCGTTTTGCAAATGCATTCATAACAATTACTGATTCGGGTCATATTTTGGATATCCGACCGGACGAAGATACATCGAGGCCTGTCCGAGAGTGCCCTCCGCCCATCGCAAGTACCGTTCGCTCTCCACCGGAATATTCGGACACGAATATCGCACTCCGTTCAGATTCGCGGCTCCACAGAGCTGATCCTCCACGTACCACCAACCGGTGTTGAAGTTGGACTTGGAGCACGTGTAGTAGTACGCGTCGTCCTCCACCTTCGCCTGCATCGGTGGCGGGATGGTGGTCTCCGCCTCGAGGTCCCACGTGCTGAACTTTGGCCCCGTCTTCGAGAGGTCCCATCTCGCCCATCCGTCCTGGTAGTAGTGGTCGTCGGCCTCGCTGCCGGTGCACGCGGATGGAATCACCACGGAGTACTGGGTCGTCGAGTCGAGCACACCAAAGTTGGCGTAGGTGCAGTCGGTGGCGCGTTGCGGACGGCCGTTCGAGCCGCAGCGGAAGAGGTTGAGACGGAGGGTGTGCGGTTGGTACGTGGTGAGCTGGTGGATGAACTCGAGCCCGAGCCAAACTGATTGGGTGGCCGGGGTTCCGAAGCCGGTGATGTAGTCCTGGAAGGGAATAGAAGTTTAGTATGACCATTCTTTTCCGACGTCCAGCGACTGGAGTTACTGGAGTTCAAATCACAGCTGTGGATCTCGCAGCGGAGGTGAAGCTCCTTTAATCTCTGTTTCTCTAGACTCTCTCGCGCCGCCGTGCTATCTCACTCCAGTCTACCAACCACCTTCCTCACCTTGTAGGTCTTATTCTCGTTCAAGTTTCCTTCATCCATCGACATCAACGTGAAGCCTCCGCCGTTCGTCGTCATGTCACAGTACACATCCATCGGAGCATACGGAGCTCTCAACGGCAGAGTGAACGGCGGGTTGATCGAGTACACTCCGCTCTCTCGCTGTCCCCAGTACACGTACAGATCCGCACAATGTCGGCGTGGCTTGTACGAGTTGCAGTTGCTGCCCTGCCAGAACTGATCGCACACGCAGTTGTACGATCCGGGCGTGTTGATGCATTGTCCGTGGCCGCAGATGTTGGGCGTCTCCACACACTCATTAATGTCCTGACAGGTGTATCCGTCGCCTCGGAATCCCGGATTGCACGCGCACTGTCGGTTGACCGAGACGAGTTTGCAGGTGGCGTCGTCGGAGCACGGGCGGTACTCGCTGTACATGGTGCCGTTCTGACACTCGTGCCAGAGGGTGCAGTTCATCGTCACCCATGGCTTGCCGGGCGGGTGCGCGTTTCCGTACTCGTCGGTACAGCCGCACTGGTCGAGTCGGATGCACTTGATGGAGCCGGCGACGGTGTTGTCGATGACGTACCCGGAGTCGCATTCACATCCTTCCGAGCATCCCTGGTCGCAGTACTCTGGGAAGGGCTCAGCGCAAGTGGACGGGCACGACGAGGTGCACACCGATGGGTGGGCGTTCAGAGCACACGCCAGAGGACAGCCCGCCTGAGTTCTCCAGTTGGAATTCTGTTGCTGTTGAGGGAGGGCCAGCTGGCAGTACTGGAAGAAGTAGGAAAGGGCGGTGCACTTGTAGCCTGGATTGCGGCACACGTCGTAGATGCAGTTGTAGTAGAAGTCTTCCAGGGTGTCGTTTCCGAGTCCCTGACAGGCTCCGAAGACTCCTTGTCCCAACTCGGCTTGCTGGATTGGGTAACAAATTTGGGAAGCAGTGGCGACATCCTGAAATTGAGAAATTGAATGAAATCGATGAAATGTGGAGGGGTTGAGCGCTAACCGCGCAACTCGCTAGAAGACTACTAACGCAGTTTGTGTTGTTGTCGATCGTCTGCCCGTTGATACAGTTCTCCTGTAGTGAGCGCAGAATCAAGAACTTGTCGGTGATCCACGAGTCCTGAAAATTGATAGGTGATGAACACGGTTAGGAGAGTTTTTGAATCATATCGAAAACGGCGAAGATTTGCAAATAATTTCAAATGTTTGGTTTTAAAATTTCCAAGCCCGCAAGACACGAACAAAAAGCACATGTTCCTTTAATACCGTATACTTTCTTTTTTTTTTTCAATTTTTTTCTTTTCAATGTTTTCCTTCATTTTTTTCCTGTAGTTTCGATAATTTTTCCATTTTTTCTCACCTCTGTCGTCATGAACGCTACATGATTGTTATTCTCCGGCTGCCTTGATGATTTGATTTGCAGAACAGTTCCATTCTTATTGACCACATCATCCAACTTCTTTCCATCGATATTTCCAGCCAATCCGCACAACGTGTTTGGTCCATTGAACTCTGGAATGTCCGGAACCTCAACGCACAGCGAGTTGTACGTGGTGAACGTCACGGTGATGCCTTGATCGTTCTCGATGGTGAACGTGGATCCCGAGTACCTGACACGCACGTTCCATGCGGTCTTGTTGGGTGAGTACCACGGAGTGAGCACCTGCACACCGTTCACCAGCACCGTCTTCGAGCGACCGTCGACGTGAATGGTGATGTTGTAGAGCTCGACTTCGACTTCTGACACTTGCGAGATACTGTAAACGTTCGACTAGATTCTAGGAAAGCACGTGTTAACTTACTGATAACCATTTCCGGGCAACTCGTTCTTCGCTCTCACTGAGAACCAGAGATAAGGCGCTGGAAGGAGGGAACACGGCTGGGAGAACACGTAGGGGCACGTGCCCTGGTAGTCGAAGCGGAGACCGTCGTAGGTGACGTAGTGCGGATCTCCACTCATGCACGCCTTCTGCACCTTCATGTCACAGTCACGGCCGTTGCGGCGAGCTGGAAAAAAGTGAGTTGTGGGAAAGTTATCAGAAGCCGAAACAAACCTGTATATCCCGGTTTGCAGATACAGTTCAACTGATGATTGGCCACATAGCAGTCGGCGTTCTTTCCACACGAATTCGCCTTGCACTGGATCACATTCTGACAGTACCGTCCGGACGTGTTATCCGGGCACACACAGTAGAAGTATCTCCATGGATACTTGGAGTCGGGGACGCACTGTCCAGTGAAGCAGAGTCCAGGCTGAGAGCAGATCGAGCACTGTGGAGCAATGGTGGCAGCGAGCTCGCTTCCATGGTTGTTTGCAACACCGATCTGAATAGAAGGGATTAGAAAGACCAATAGTGCAAAGACTACCTCGTTGAGGAACTGACGGCGATAATCGTGCTCTTCTTGCGTCTCCTCTTTAATCGGATTCAACGGTGCCATGTACGCTTCGTGCTTCGCCGTTTGGTAGTGGCTGATCATCGCGAGAAGTGTTTCTTTTGATTCGCACTCGAGGCCGTGGCATTGTTCGCTGGAAGAAAGACGGATTGATGAGAGGGGATGGGGATATCTGATAACTTTTGTGAAGTGTGGACTTTCAAAGATTAAAAATTGAGCTTCGTAGAGCCTCAATGATAAGAAGAAGGAGCTCAAGATTACACTGAAGGTTGCAATGAAACACGATTTTTTCATTTCTTCTCCCGCAACATTTTATCAGTTCAACAAACAGTTCAATCTTTCATCAATCAACAATGTCACTACTAACTACAGGATCTTCTGAACTTATTTTTATCAGATTCTCACTACTTCTCGCACCGCACCACCACCAACAGAGCCACTCACCTATCCTCCATGTACAACGGCTCCTCACACTCGGCTCCATAGCACTTGAGCTCCGCCCGGACGCCTCCAAGCAGCACTGCGGCACAACAGAGCAGTGCCAAAAATGAAGACGGCATCCTCAAGTTTGCTCTCCGCCGAGCCCTCCGTCCTTATAAACGCTCGTTATCGCGTGCGTTTCCCCTCGTCATCGATAAACCCTAGTTTGGTCCAGGGAGCTCTTATCAGTTGGCGGAGCTGCAGCTGTGGCTTGACATTTTCGTTTGATTCATTCGAAACGAAACCGATTATAGTGAGAGTCGACGAAAAGGGAAGGAGAAATGTCAAGAATATCATCATTGTGATGATTTGTTAACAATTAGAGGGTGACTCGATGTGAGTCATTTGTGAGGGAAAATAATAAAGGGGACGAAATAACACTGTTCGTTTTTTGTACTGTTACAGTATTACTGTAGATATGTGTAAACACCATGATAGACGACAAGTTGCAGAAAAATACAGTAATTCCTTCTTGTCCTTAACTTTATTCCCCGCCATTCTCATTGTCTGTAAGCTCGCTCTAATGCAAATTTTCACCATACTTCTGTTATTTGCACACCTGTTTCACCTCCGGCTCTTTTAAATGGCTCTTTTCAGTTCCCAGTTCCAAAGTATCGCGTGGGATGTGCTCCAAATGTGCTCTTTGCTATCGCTTATCACTGCGAGCTCGTAAAATCTTTGTTATTCCTGCCAAAATGTTCATTCGTTCCGTGTGACTCTATGACATTAAAACCACCCACTAAATTGAACTTTTGATGACATTTTTATGGGAAAACTGACGGAAGAATGGCACAAATCAGAACAGTTTCTGATAAATCGAACTTTTCCCGAAAAACAGAACAATTCACCGAGTTCTGAGCATTTTGAGCAGTTTTTCTGGAATAAATCGAAAGAAAACAATACTTTTCAGCTAAAAAACACTTTTTCCCGCATTTTTATAGTCATTTTCGAGGAAAACCACGAATTTCCGGTGCGGCTGGTGCACCCTCTCAACGAGTACTGCAAGTGCGCTCCACCGCACTCGCCTCGTGTCGATTTACGCGAAAATTGTATTTTTTATCGGCAAAACGGGAACTGTTTTGCCACGTTTTTCAGCTTTCACCTGGATTTTGTAAATCAATTTTTTGAATCGTGTGTTCTTCCATTAATTTGAAAATTGAACAATGCAGATTATCGATTTTCAGGAGATGGAGGGGGTGAGTTTTTTATTGATCCTCTCCTCAGCGATGTTCTTCGGCAGCTATCTCGCCGGCTCCATTCCATTAATGTTTAATTTATCAGAAGTAAGTGTTTTTCATTAAATTAAAACAAAAAATCAGAAATCAGAAAAATATTATTGATTTTTCAGTCACGCATCCGGTTGGTCAGTATATTTGGCGCCGGCCTGCTTGTCGGCACTGCCTTGTCCGTTATTATTCCTGAAGGCGTCGAAGCATTGTATTCTGTTCAGAATGGTAAGAATTCACTAAAAATTTGTACAATCAAGCCAAGAAATCAAAAAAAAAAAACAAAAAGAATTTTGAAAAAATTGATTTCGTGGCAGGACCCGCTGATAAAGATTAGCATGTGCCTTTAATCTTTTTACCGTATTTTCATCGAATTTCTTTGTTTTTTTTTCAAAAATTTTACTTTTTCTCGATCAAAAATAGGAATTTCTCCTCTTTTTATCTCATAATCGCTTCAGAAGTGTCCCACCATCACCACGAACATATTCAATCAGCAGTCGGCGCCATCGCCAACCCAGCAGAAGCCAAGCAGATTCTGGAGAATGCCAAAGAGAAAGAGGACAATCTACCAAGAATTATACCAAAAGATGCGGTTTTAAATGAAGCGTTAGTAATAAAATAAACACTTTTCATTAAATTTAAGCATTTCAGAATAGGAAGAGTTGTCCGAAACGCTCCGAACACTGAAAAACCGCGGAAAAAACGAGAAGTAGTCGTTGAAACTCATTCGAATAGTGAAAATGGTGAAAAATCGCACGAGAAAGAGGAGGAAGGACATCATCATCACGGTGGGAACATCCATGCTCAGATTGGGTACTCTCTGGTGCTCGGTTTTGTGCTCATGCTGCTCGTCGATCAAATCGGAAGCGCCACGGTGGCAAGAAGTGAGTTTTGATTGGAATTTGATAATAATAAAGTGAGTTTTGTTAATTTTGAATGATTTTAGATGATCGAGCCGGTCGGAGTCGAATCGGCATCTCCGCGACAATTGGATTAGTGGTTCATGCTGCTGGTAAGCTATAATTGCTGATTTTCAATGGTTTTCACTAGAAAATCTTCAAGAATTGATTGAAATCAGTAAAAATTCTCAAAAATTAAACTGTTTTTTCATAAATGTTGAGTTTTCTATGGGAAATAGGAAAAAATCGCATTTTTTCTTCATAAAACTCCAAATTCAACTGAAGATTTGCAGCCGACGGAGTAGCCCTCGGAAGTGCATCAGTAATCAATAAGTCAGATGTGCAACTGATTGTCTTCGTGGCCATTATGCTCCACAAAGCACCCGCCGCCTTCGGACTCGTCTCGTTCCTTCTGATGGAGTCCATCGATCGGAGAGCCATCCGGAAGCACCTGATTGTGTTCTCCGCCGCTGCTCCGGCTGCTGCTCTTGTCACTTTTGTTGTTATTATGCATGTGAGTCAGGGGAAAGAGCAAGAATACAAGACATTTTGAAAAAAGTGAACATTTTATAAGTAGAAGCTCAATGAGACACCCAACTACATACAATTCTTATTTTTAGTTCAAATTAGACAATTTTCGCAGTTTATTCAAAAGAAATCTCAATGAAATGTTACAGATGGGCGAATCGATGCGATCGGAGTCCTCAACAGGTGTGCTCATGCTCTTCTCGGCTGGAACTTTCCTCTACGTGGCCACGGTTCACGTTTTACCGGAATTGGTAAGTCTTTTTTGGTTTTTTTCGCTGTGAGACCCAGCTACAGTAACCAAATTGTGAAGATTATCGCTTTGAGACCCAAAAATTCAATTCTGTCGATCAGAATCGTGATGAAAATCATAAAACATATGGAAAACACTTCAAAACATTGAAAAAGTTAGTTTGAATTTTTCGCTTCGAGACCCAAAAACAGTATTCTAGACTGATGACATCTTCGCTGCAAGACCCAAACTTATAAATTTCATTGTAATCTACAAATACAGTAACCAACCTAATCCTAAAACTAAATTTTCGCTTCGAGACCCAAATACCGTAACCGAGTTCATTAAAGCCTTTATTATAAAGCCTTATGCTTTACATTTTCATCATACTTTCTCAATTTTTCTGAAATATCACTGTAATCCAACCCCCCCCCCCCCCAATTAAAACCTATTTGATTTCCAACTACAGTACCCCTTTAAAGGCGCATACCAATCGATCCAAGTTGCAGGCGAACAACAAGCAGTCGCACGACTACTCCCTGGTCGTCGACGCCACCGCGCCCTCCTCGATAGGCCACTCCCACTCGGCCGGTCCCTCTTACACCCTCAAAGAGCTCCTTCTGATCATTGGTGGAGCCGTCGTTCCCGCCATTCTGGCCTCTGGACATTCTCATTGATTTTTTAGACATTCCCCCCCCCCCCCCCCCCCTTCTTGTAGAGCTTTACTCGGTTTCTTCCCCCTTTTTTTGTTTTTTTTTTCTGAATTGTGATCATTTCTGTCTGTTCATTATCCATTTATTTCACTGCTTATGGGTACATTTCGGCTACTTTCCTGTCCTTTTTCCCTCTCAAATTCTGTACTTTTCCCTGGTTTTCACGACTACTTTTCCTCTTTCTGTACATATTCTTCTTACTTTTTTACTTTACCGCGTACAAAAATGAATAGAGTTTTATTTGAAACTTGCTGAAAAAGTGTGTTTTTGAGAGCTACAGTAAGAATGGTTAAAGGCGCATAGGGGTTTGGGGATTTTTTTTTTAAAATTTGGGGATTTTTGAATGTTTTTTTTTTGGAAATTTGATTTTCGCACTGTATGCGCCTGATTTGACGACAACTTGCAGATAATTAGAAAAAAATCGATTTTTTTTTTCAAATTTTCAACTCAAATTTTGAAAAAAAAATAGAATTTTTAAAATGTTTCCAAGATTTTTTCATGAATTTGACCGATTTTCCCGAAAATGTGAATAAAACGGCAAGTCCAGTAGAGCGCACTTGCTGACCGCCTTTTTTTGCACCAGTTCTTTCAGTAGACACTAGAAACATAAGAAGAATATGTTAATCTGATGCAGAATAGATTGCGGTTGAATTTCACGTCATCCAGAACGAGATTGATAAGGAAATGGGTGTGTGCAAACAGAAACGCCTATTGTCAGCGAAAATTTTGAGGTTTGAGACTATAAAAGGTGACAAAAACGGTTGACTCCCCTCTATCCTATCAAATATCATCGTTTTTTTTTGTTTCGAAACGTTTCAGTTTTTCAGAATGCTCAAATTTCTCCTGATTGCTCTGCTCTTTTTGAATGCAGTCCTAGCTGATGATTTTAGTGAGTCACATCAGATTTATTAACAAGAAATTTATTTGAATACTTCAGAATGTCCGGATGGCCCTATCACCGAGCAAGTGGGGCTCACAGGAACTCTACCACAGGGCGCCACTTCCATGGTGAAAGTGCCCGCGAAAACAGACTGCAAGTATCAGGTACAGTAATCCATAGAAAGCTACCGTAATCACTACCATTTGCAGTTCTTTATTCCCAAGGGATTCGCGTTGAAGGTGGAGACGAATGCGGTTTATGATGCGTCACCGGGGGATTTTGTCAAGTTTGATTACTTTTAGTGAGTTTTTAGTGATTTTGAATGTAGGGAAATGTGAAAATTGATCACTATTTTCCATTATTCAAGATTATATTTGTTCCAGCATCTCATCCAGTAACGAAAAGCAAAGTGACTACGCTGTGCAAAGCCCTCTCAACTATGAAGTCAACTCCATCACTGGCAATTTGACCTTCATGGCGACTTACACCTACATTGACAGTGAGTCTTTCCTATCCTCAATCATGTAGTGTGGTGTTACAGTCTCCAAGTACCAGCAAAAAGTGTTTCCCACTGGAACTTTCTTCAACACTACTTTGGAGCCCAACACCTATTACACAATGAGAGCGAGTGAGGGGAATAGGGTAGACTTTTTGACGCTCTCCTGATAATCGTCTTTGTTCAGGCTCAATTCAAAATGACCATGCTTGACACTGGATTCTACGATCAATCACTTTACGAGGTTTTCGTGTTCGATGGAGAGGACTTTATGAACTCGGAGTATGTTGGACGGCTCTCGGAGCAGCTGAAGTATTTCAATATGCACTCGAACACAAGGTCTTATTCCTTTTTGAACCTCTACGGAGACCCGAGTTACTCTTACCTGCTCGGAAATGATTTTGCTAGTGAGTTGACATCAATCTATACTTGATAATGATTTGTGCTCTTTTAGAAGTGAAAGACTACGAGCAGTACCTGGTTGGAGTTGTGGATCCAGTGAAACTGACCACTGGATACTTTGGGAATGATGTGAATGGACATCCAGATGCATATTACACGTGGTTTTGTGATGGGTGTGAGGGATTTTACCTCGAGTACCTGTTGTTTGATAGTAATCGATGGGTGAGTTGAAACAAGTGAAAAAAAGAAAAGAGGTTCAAATGTTCAGAATGACACTGATGGATTCGTGGAGATTCGAGGAATGTCGCCGACTCAAGGACTGGACCCTGTTGTCAAGTACATGTAGGTTTCATTTCTTTCAGTTTTCTACTTCTATTTTACAACTACTTAAAACTTCAGGTACTCTCTGGACAACAACGCCTCGTTCCCCCTGTACATTCCTGCTCCAATGGCCACTTTCTACATCCACAAGGCCGCTGCCAACGTGGCATTCAAGAAGGACTCTTTCTCCACATTCCAGGACATTCTTCCCAGTGACAAACGCTCCGTGTACTCTGCCAATCTGTGGAACCCCACTGCCAACTCGCAGTTCGACTACAAGTTCTCCAACCCTTCCTCTCTCGACGCTTACAACTTTTCGATCACTCTCGAGAATGTGAAGCTGGAAGACAACGACGAGCTGCATGTGCAAGTGAGTTCTGTGGATGGATTGACTACTTTGGACAAGAAGTACACGAAGACGTCCCTCTCGAATGTCGCCCTTTCTGGAGAAGGAAGGTACTTGCAGTTGAGTTACAAGGGAGGAGCCAGTTCCAATGTCGCTGTGAGCTTCGAAATGATCGATCCATCCGCACCTACTGATTCTCCAAAGGTAATCATTTTAAAGTTACTGGAAGTCAAATGAAAGTGTGTTCAGTCCTCCACGTCACCAGCTACAGTAGGCTCTACAGCCACCACTGCTTCAACCCCCACGCCTTCTACAGTAAGCACTGCCAGCACAGTAACCACAACTATCACTTCTACCGTATCCACTGTAACCACACCACGCCCTTCAACGGTTGCCTCTACCGTATCCCAGTCTACGGTAGGCAAGACAACAATGAGCACGGTGTCTACTGGTAGTACTGTAACTACACAAGTACCCTTATCCAGCACATCTTCCACAGTAAACACTGCTTCTACTAGTTTCACCACTATTGCATCTAGCACTACTTCACAAGTACTATTCACTGGATTACTGTAATTTCATGATTATTTCTAGGTGTCGACGATGTCAACTGCAACGGCGGCAACTGTCCAGACAACGACATCTGGAGCATCTTCTATGGGTCTTTTTGTAATTTTTGCCATTGTTTTGATGTATTGAATTGGAATAATAAATGAATGCGATACAAAAGATAAATTCAAAAGCTGATACTGTTAAGAAACGAGGACGGTTTCAAAGTACATTTATAAGTCTTCTGAATCTTTACTGAAGACTGGCTACTGTATTAATCCTTTCTGACACAAACCACATGAATCGACACAAGAAAATGAGATAGCAAGTCAATGTAAAAGAGAAAAAGGGGAATTATAAATAGGGACCGCAAAGTGGAGGGGGCGTGGCCGCGCGATTTTTCTCCTGGGCTCGTTTTCGAAATCAGCATCTTTTCTAGGCGTCCGTACAGGCTGCGTTGCTCTTTAAAAAACCTTTTGAAAATGTCTCCATACGTAATCGGGGGTGAGGAATCGCCTAGTGATGTTATTTGTTCATGAAAACGTCTTCTAAGAAAGATAATGACGGAAAAAGAAAAGACGATGTCGTAAATTGGAGATAAGAGCATGTTACTGCCCGTTGTCACGCACCAAATGTAACGTGAACTACTGAAATCAGTGTGAATAAACATATTTTGAAGAAAGAAATCCAAAAAAGTCACCCGCACACCTTCTGGAGCCATTTGATGTTGATGTCAAATTATCTGGAGATTTTCAGCGATGACCCCCAATTTTTATTTATTATTTTCATAGAAAACCTTTTTCTGATGCTACATTCAAAAAATCGCACTAATTGATCCACAACTCTTGAAGCAGTACGTCGTGAAAGTTAGACGATTTTACATTTTCCCATTTTACTGGTTAATAATGGCCGTTGTCACGAATATAACTATTTTCATTGGATTCAGCGTTAATTTTAGAACAATTTGCTTTTCAAAAATATCGATTTCCGCCACCCGCCCGACCTACAAGCTCAAAATAACGAAAATTTTCAATTTTGAAATGTGCGTTGAAGACACCGGGGCAGCGAAAACTTTTACACACTTGTTAGATTTTGCTCAGTCGGTTACGCGGCTGTCCGTCGGTCGGTATTATCCACTTCCGACGGAGTGATAGTGCGCACAGAAATTGCAAGGGGGCGTGGCCATGGGTCTCGCCGCGAAAGATACCGTAATTTTGTAAATCGGTCCAGCTTTTTGCGCTTTTCTGGCGATTTTCGGGAAAATTTCAACTTCAAAAATTATATTTTCCCACTTTAGATTTTTACAAGTTGGAAAAACTGAAAAAATTAACGAAAAACTACGAAAATTCGAAAATTACAAAAGTTTTCGTGGCGTGAGCTTTGGCCACGCCCACTTGCAATTTCTGGGCGCACTATCACTCCGTCAGAAATGGATAATAGTCAGTGGTTCGACACCGCCCGCTGGATCGAGATAAGTCACGCCCCTCCGTACCGGAGAAAAACAGTGCGATCGATTCAGTTTTTGAACGCTATTTTCTCGAAAACTATTGAATCTTTTTGACTGAAAATTTGAGGACCGACTAATATTGAGTCCGGCTATCGAATGGTATAGCATTCGTAGCATAATTCCAAGTTTTACAAAACACTTTGCGGTCCCTAATTATAAACAATTTGGAACAGAAGTGATTCTTTATAGAGAATGAATAATGCTAAAATCATCTGAAAATGAGCCGGACTCTCCATCACCTCGTTTTAAATAGTCGTACTCTCTGCCCAAATGTGTGACTTTGAACTGAATCAAAAAGCCACCGATTGAACTCGCTGATAACAATTGCGGTGAATTTCACGTCATCCAGGACGAGACTGATAAGGAAAAGGGTGTGTGCAAACAGAAACGCCCAAAGTTGGGGAATATTTCAAAGGTTTTTCCGGACTATAAAAGGTCGACAAGATGAGTCCACTCCTCCCAAACTCATCAATACCTTTGTTTTCAGTAGTTGTTCATGTCATTTTTTCAGATGTTGCTCAAATATCTGGTGATTGCTCTGCTCTTTTTGAATGCAGTTCTAGCTGATGATTTTAGTGAGTCGCATCAGATTAATAAACAAATATTTAATTTGAAAAGTTCAGAATGTCAAAACGAGCCGATCAGTCAGCAGATGGGCATGACTGGAGTTCTACCACAGGGAGCCACTTCCATGGTGAAAGTGCCCGCGAAAACAGATTGCAAGTATCAGGTACAGTAATCTTTAGAAAGGTACAGTAATCCCTACCATTTGCAGTTCACTATTCCCAAGGGATTCGCGTTGAAAATGGAAATGGAGACGTTGTATGGTGCTTCAAAGGGAGATTTTGTCTCGTTTAATGATGGGATGTGAGTTTTGAAATGTTATTTGAAAACTGTAGGCTTGTCAATATCAAGATCATCTACCTTAATCTAGCCAAAAATAATTTGATCATGTTTATGAGTTCAATTACTTTTGTTGAGACGATCAAGGTTCCACTATATTAACTTCAGCTTCGGTTCCATTGACCAGCTGCAAACTGACTACGCTGTGCAGAGTCCGGTCATCTTGGAAATCAACTCCACTTCTGGCAATTTGACATTCCTTGCTACTTACACCTACATTGACAGTAAGTCTGACCTGTTTAATGATAATTCATCACTTTTCAGTCTCCAATTACAAACAAAAAGTGGTCCCGACTGGAACTTTCTTCAATATCACCCTGGAGCCCAACACCTATTACACAATGAGAGCGAGTGAGGGGAATACGGTAGGCTTTTGTCAAATTCCTGTCAGTAGACAACGTCTTAAGGCTACATTCAACCTGGCCATGCTCCACACTGGATACTACGATCACACGGTGGCCGATGTGTACGTTTACGATGGAGAGGACTTTATGAACTCGGAGTACGTCGGACTGCTCTCAAGGCAACTTAGGTATTTCAATATGCACTCGGACACTAGGTCGTTCACTTTTTTGAACCTCTTCGAGTACCCGAGTTACTCTTACTTGATCGGAAATGATTATAATAGTGAGTGCACATCAATATACTTGATAATAATTGCTGCTCTTTTAGAAGTGAAAGACTACGAACAGTATCGTACTGGTGTGGTGGATCCAGTGAAACTGACCACTGACTACTTCACAAATGACATAATCAGCGTTGGACATCCGGATGCGTACTACACGTACATTTGTGATGGGTGTGAGGGATTTTACCTCGAGTACCTGTTGTTTGATAGTAATCGATGGGTGAGTTGAAACAAGTGAAAAAAAGAAAAGAGGTTCAAATGTTCAGAATGACACTGATGGATTCGTGGAGATTCGAGGAATGTCGCCGACTCAAGGACTGGACCCTGTTGTCAAGTACATGTAGGTTTCATTTCTTTCAGTTTTCTACTTCTATTTTACAACTACTTAAAACTTCAGGTACTCTCTGGACAACAACGCCTCGTTCCCCCTGTACATTCCTGCTCCAATGGCCACTTTCTACATCCACAAGGCCGCTGCCAACGTGGCATTCAAGAAGGACTCTTCCTCCACATTCCAGGACATTCTTCCCAGTGACAAACGCTCCGTGTACTCTGCCAATCTGTGGAACCCCACTGCCAACTCGCAGTTCGACTACAAGTTCTCCAACCCTTCCTCTCTCGACGCTTACAACTTTTCGATCACTCTCGAGAATGTGAAGCTGGAAGACAACGACGAGCTGCATGTGCAAGTGAGCTCTGTGGATGGATTGACTACTTTGGACAAGAAGTACACGAAGACGTCCCTCTCGAATGTCGCCCTTTCTGGAGAAGGAAGGTACTTGCAGTTGAGTTACAAGGGAGGAGCCAGTTCCAATGTCGCTGTGAGCTTCGAAATGATCGATCCATCCGCACCTACTGATTCTCCAAAGGTAATCATTTCAAAGTTACTGGAAGTCAAATGAAAGTGTGTTCAGTCCTCCACGTCTCCAGCTACAGTAGGCTCCACAGTCACCACTGCTTCAACCCCCACGCCTTCTACAGTAAGCACTGCCAGCACAGTAACCACAACTGTCACTTCTACCGTATCCACTGTAAACACACCACGCACTTCAACTGTTGCCTCTACCGTATCCCAGTCGACGGTAGGCAAGACAACAATGAGCACGGTGTCTACTGGTAGTACTGTAACTACACCAGTACCCTCAACCAGTACACCTTCTACTGTAAACACTGCTTCTACTAGTTTCACCACTATTGCACCCAGCACTACTTTACAAGTACTATTCACTGGATTACTGTAATTTCATGAGTATTTCTAGGTGTCGGCGATGTCAACTGCAACGGCGGCAACTGTCCAGACAACGACTTCTGGAGCATCTTCTATGACCCTTTTTGTCATTTTTGCCTTTGTTTTCATGATTTGAATTGGACTAATAAACGAATGAGATACAAAAAGATAAATAAAAAATCTGATACTGTTAAGAAACGAGGATGGTTTAAAAGTACATTTATAAGCCTTCTAAACCTTTACTCACTGCGACTTTTTTACGACGAGGCCGAGAAAATCCTCTTCCACGAAATTTTGCGCCACAGTGATTTTTCACAACGAGGGCCACTTTCGGGGACTCGTTTCGACTTTTCTCGGCTGAGAAGAGGTTTTTCAAAAATCGCCCCACACATCCAAAGTTTCAATCGATGCTTAACAATCTGTTCAGACCAGAATTCCACCAAAATGTCCCCAAGTGCTGGAATTAAGGATAAGCCATTTTAGTTTTTCGCGATTTTCTCCGGGGTGAGGACATTAATCAAAAAACGGCCCACACATTCTAACTAATGTCTCTATATCTACATATCTGTCAAAAAGGTTTGCATGATTTAGCCCCCATCTTCTGGAATTAAGGATGGCCTAGTTTCTAAAATGCCACCCGACACGGCGCTTGGTTTTCTCTTCCAGGTCGGCGATTTTCTCTTCCATGTCAATTTTTCAGCCGATGGAAAATGAAAATATAAAAAGTATTCCGACTAAAATTTTATAAAGTTGTTTTCAAATAAGTTCACCGAAGGTTTTTCGAAAATCTTGCTTCATCCCGTTGCAAAATCAAACTTAAGGCTTTAAAAACCGTGCGAGGGCCCTGCGACAAACCGCGCCACAGTTTGCAAAAGGCTGACCACGCCCACTTTTTCTTTGGCTTGACCGTCGGAAAAAAGTCGGAGTGTTACTGAAGACTGGGTTATTGAATTAATCTTTTCTGTAACAAACCACATGAATCGACACAAGAAAATGAGAGAGCATGTCAATGTGAAAGAGAAAAAGGGGAAATATAAAAAATTTTGAACAGAAGTGATTTTTTTTATAGAGAATGAATAATGCTAAAATCATCTGAAAATGAGCCGGACTCTCCATCACCTCCTTTTAAATAGTCGTACTCTCTGCCCGATTGTGTGACTTTGAACTGAATCAAAAAGCCACCGATTGAACTCGCTGATAACAATTGCGGTGAATTTCACGTCATCCAGGACGAGACTGATAAGGAAAAGGGTGTGTGCAAACAGAAACGCCCAAAGTTGGGGAATATTTCAAAGGTTTTTCCGGACTATAAAAGGTCGACAAGATGAGTCCACTCCTCCCAAACTCATCAATACCTTTGTTTTCAGTAGTTGTTCATGTCATTTTTTCAGATGTTGCTCAAATCTCTGGTGATTGCTCTGCTCTTTTTAAATGCAGTTCTAGCTGATGATTTTAGTGAGTCATATCAGATTTATAAACAAGAAATTTATTTGAAAAATTCAGAATGTCAAAACGACCCGATCACTCAGCAGATGGGCATGACTGGAGTTCTACCACAGGGCGCCACTTCCATGGTGAAAGTGCCCGCGAAAACAGATTGCAAGTATCAGGTACAGTAATCCATAGAAAGCTACAGTAATCCCTACCATTTGCAGTTCACTATTCCCAAGGGATTCGCTTTGAAAATGGAAATGGAGACGTTGTATGGTGCTTCAAAGGGAGATTTTGTCTCGTTTAATGATGGGATGTGAGTTTTGAAATGTTATTTGAAAACTGTAGGCTTGTCAATATCAAGATCATCTACCTTAATCTAGCCAAAAATAATTTGATCATGTTTATGAGTTCAATTACTTTTGTTGAGACGATCAAGGTTCCACTATATTAACTTCAGCTTCGGTTCCATTGACCAGCTGCAAACTGACTACGCTGTGCAGAGCCCGGTCATCTTGGAAATCAACTCCACTTCTGGCAACTTGACCTTCCTCGCTACTTACACCTATATTGACAGTAAGTCTGACTTTTTAATGATAATTCATCACTTTTCAGTCTCCAATTACAAACAAAAAGTGGTCCCGACTGGAACTTTCTTCAATATCACCCTGGAGCCCAACACCTATTACACAATGAGAGCGAGTGAGGGAAATACGGTAGGATTTTGTCAAATGCCTGTCAGTAGACAACGTCTTAAGGCTACATTCAACCTGGCCATGCTCCACACTGGATACTACGATCACACGGTGGCCGATGTGTACGTTTACGATGGAGAGGACTTTATGAACTCGGAGTACGTCGGACTGCTCTCAAGGCAACTTAGGTATTTCAACATGCACTCCGACACAAGGTCGTTCACTTTTTTGAACCTCTTCGAGTACCCGAGTTACTCTTACTTGCTCGGAAATGATTATAATAGTGAGTTCACATCAATCTATACTTGATAAGTATATGCTTTTTCAGAAGTGAAAGACTACGAACAGTATCGTACTGGTGTGGTGGATCCAGTGAAACTGACCACTGACTACTTCACAAATGACATAATCAGCGTTGGACATCCGGATGCGTACTACACGTACATTTGTGATGGGTGTGAGGGATTTTACCTCGAGTACCTGTTGTTTGATAGTAATCGATGGGTGAGTTGAAACAAGTGAATTAGGAAAGGAAAATATATTCAAATGTTCAGAATGACACTGATGGATTTGTGGAGATTCGAGGAATGTCGCCGACTCAAGGACTGGACCCTGTTGTCAAGTACATGTGAGCTTCTTCCAATTCCTCACTTCTATTTTCTGATTCCCTATCACTTCAGGTACTCTCTGGACAACAACGCCTCGTTCCCCCTGTACATTCCTGCTCCAATGGCCACTTTCTACATCCACAAGGCCGCTGCCAACGTGGCATTCAAGAAGGACTCTTCCTCCACATTCCAGGACATTCTTCCCAGTGACAAGCGCTCCGTGTACTCTGCCAATCTGTGGAACCCCACTGCCAACTCGCAGTTCGACTACAAGTTCTCCAACCCTTCCTCTCTCGACGCCTACAACTTTTCGATCACTCTCGAGAATGTGAAGCTGGAAGACAACGACGAGCTGCATGTGCAAGTGAGCTCTGTGGATGGGTTGACTACTTTGGACAAGAAGTACACGAAGACGTCCCTCTCGAATGTCGGCCTTTCTGGAGAAGGAAGGTACTTGCAGTTGAGTTACAAGGGAGGGGCCAGTTCCAATGTCGAGTTGAACTTTGAAATGATTGATCCATCCGCGCCTACTGATTCTCCAAAGGTAAGAATTTTAAAGTTACCGGAAGTCAAATGAAAGTGTGTTCAGTCCTCCACGTCACCAGCTACAGTAGGCTCTACAGTCACCACTGCTTCAACCCCCACGCCTTCTACAGTAAGCACTGCCAGCACAGTAACCACAACTGTCACTTCTACCGTATCCACTGTAACCACACCATGCCCTTCAACGGTTGCCTCTACTGTATCCCAGTCTACGGTAGGCAAGACAACAATGAGCACGGTGTCTACTGGTAGTACTGTAACTACACCAGTACCCTCCTCCAGTACTGTACCTACAGTAAGCACAAGTAGCACTGCAACTGCTTCAAGTACAGTACCATCTACACAGACTACAACCAGCAAGACTGGTAGTACTGTGTCTGCAAGAACTACAGTAACCCGTGCATCCACTACAATTACACCTTCTTTATCCTCTATAACATCCTCTTCCACATCACAGCTCCCACAAGTAGTTTCAATAAAATATTATGATTTCTAAAACATTCATTTCCAGAACACGACGGCGACAACTGCAACAGCGGCTACTATCCAGACAACAACTTCTGGAGCATCTTCTATAACCCTTTTTGCTATTACTGCCATTGTTTTTATGATTTGAATTGGAATAATACCTTTTTCTGCATTTTGTTACCTTGATATGAGTGAAAAAGCCGTGGTTTATGTAATATAGGAAGGAACTGATAAGAATGGGTGTGTGTTAACAGAAACGCCCAATGTCGGAGAATAATCCAAAATTCTGCGATTATAAAACTCAATGGAGTCAGTTCAAATTGTTCAGTCTTGATTGCTTTCTTGTCTTCAATAGTTATTTATGTCATTTTTCCAGAATGCTCATATCTCTATTGATTGTTCTCTTCTTTTCGAATGCTGTTCTAGCTGATGATTTCAGTGAGTGATATCAGATTTATTAGATAATCATTTCCCAAAAGCTTCAGAATGTCAAAACGACCCGATCACTCAGCAGATGGGCATGACTGGAGTTCTACCACAGGGCGCCACTTCCATGGTGAAAGTGCCCGCGAAAACAGACTGCAAGTATCAGGTACAGTAATCTACAGAAAACTACAGCAATCCCTACCATTTGCAGTTCATTATTCCCAAGGGATTTGCGTTGAAAATGGAGATGTTAACAGTTTACGACGATCGGAATGGAGATGCCGTCAAGTTTGATGGAATGTGAGTTTTTATCGGTTTTTTGAGAAAGTTTGAAGCCAAAATTCCGAAAAAGAAGCGGTCATTTTCAGTTAAAACAATGCTCATTTTTCCAGCTTTGCTCCAAATAAAAATACCTCCATTGTACATGTGGAGTATGCTGCTCACAATCCGGTGTTTCTTGAAGTCCAATCGACTACTGGCGAGTTGACTTTTATTGCTAATTACACCTACATTGACGGTAAGTCTAACCCATTTAATCATGTGAAAAAATAATTGTTCAGTCTCCAAGTACCAGCAGAAAGTGTTTCCCACTGGAACCTTCTTCAATACTACTCTGGAGCCCAACACTTATTACACAATGAGAGCCAGTGAGGGGAATTCGGTAGGTTCTTCAAGTGCGTAATAATTTATCCAAATACTTTGTTCAGACTCAAATCTTAGTAGGCACAATGGAAGCTGGACTCTACCATGACACACTTTACGAGGTTTTCGTGTTCGATGGAGAGGACTTTTTGAACTCGGAGTACGTTGGTCGGCTCTCGGAGCAGGGCAATAATATCAATATGCACTCGAACACAAGATCGTATTCCTTTTTGAACCTCTACAGGAGCCCAAGTTTCTCTTATCTGCTCGGAAATGATTATGACAGTAAGAGCTTATCAATTCCATTCATGAACTGTGCTTTTTAGAAGTGAAAGACTATAAGCAGTACACTGTTGGAGTGTTGGATCCAGTGAAAAACACTCTAGACAACTATAACAGCGATGGAGTGAAGGATGCCGATACGTATTACACGTATATTTGTGATGGGTGTGATGGATTTTATCTCGAGTACTTGTTGTTTAATAGTTTTGGAGATGTAGGTGAAGGAATGCGAACTAAACATAACATAAATAATTTCAGAACGACACTGACTGGTTCGTAGAGATTCGAGGACTCTCCCCAACGCAAGGATTGGATCCAGTCGTCAAGTACATGTAAGACTAGAAATTTATGTGTATTTTCCGCTATCAATTCAGATACTCACCAGATAACGACGACTCCACTTACCCCCTGTACATTCCTGTTTCAATGGCCACTTTCCACGTGCACAAGGCTGTCGCCTTCGTGGGTATCAGCAAGGACGTGCCTACATTCCAGAACATTTACCCCGGTCACAAACGCTTTATTTACTCTGCCAATCTGTGGAACCCCACTGCCAACTCGCAGTTCGACTACAAGTTCTCCAACCCTTCCTCTCTCGACGCCTACAACTTTTCGATCACTCTTGAGAATGTGAAGCTGGAAGACAACGACGAGCTGCATGTGCAAGTGAGCTCTGTGGATGGATTGACTACTTTGGACAAGAAGTACACGAAGACGTCCCTCTCGAATGTCGACCTTTCTGGAGAAGGAAGGTACTTGCAGTTGAGTTACAAGGGAGGGGCCAGTTCCAATGTCGAGTTGAACTTTGAAATGATTGATCCATCCGCGCCTACTGATTCTCCAAAGGTAATCATTTTAAAGTTACTGGAAGTCAAATGAAAGTGTGTTCAGTCATCCACGTCACCAGCTACAGTAGGCTCCACAGTCACCACTGCTTCAACCCCCACGCCTTCTACAGTAAGCACTGTCACTTCCACTGTAACCACACCAAGCACTTCAACGGTTGCTTCTACCGTATCCCAGTCTACGGTAGGCAAGACAACAATGAGCACGGTGTCTACTGGTAGTACTGTAACTACACCAGTACCCTCACCCACAACTATTCCTACAGTAAGCACTGTAACTGTTTCAAGTCCAACGGCGGCTACTATCCAGACAACGACATCTGAAGCATCTTCTACGAACTTTTTCGTCATTTTTGTTATTGTATTGATGTATTGACTGGACTTTGTGAAATAAAATCATCAAGCAAACCTACAAAATACTGATTTTTGATTATGAGCGCGATCTTCTCCGGAAAACGCGTAATTTGTAGCATGACAGTTGATAATTTGATTTGATTATAATAGACTGATAAGGAAAAGTTGGTTTTTATGATTTTTATCATCATTTTAAACCTATAAAAGAAAATTATCAATGTAAAAATTTGGAGTTTTTAACTTTTCCGAATCATACTTTTTATAAAAATTGATTGAAAATGCATTTCCTGTATCAAGTTTTTATAATTCTATCATTAAAACTTATCAGTACCCTGTCAGTTACCATAAGTAAGTTCACCTAACTTCTAGTTTGCATATAGCCCTTTTTGCTTCATTTAACCATGCAGATTGTCCAACTTCACCAATCACATTTGACATGGGAATATCTGGCACCCTTCCATTTGGTGCAACTTCCATGGTGCAGATTGATAAAGGTGTCAGGTGCAAGTACACGGTTGGTTAGGTTATCAAAAGGATAAGAACTCCCAGAATCTGAATAATGAAAAAGTTTCAGTTTGAAATGCCAAAGGGGTACGCTGTGAGAATGGAGACGTCAGTGGTGTTTCCGTATTCTGGAGAGGATTTTGTTATGTTTGAGTACTTTTAGTAAGTTGTTTTTTTTTCACAAAAACCTTGAATTTTTACTAGATGACCTCAATATTCATCTCGTCCTGTTACAGTATCCCAAGTGGCTCTGACAAACGAAAGGACTACTCGATGAAGGACCTGTTCACCTATGAAATCAACTCAAACACTGGAAATATGACATTTTTCGCAACTTATAGTTACTTTTTGGGTATGATTCTATCGATTTTTCTTGGAGTGATGATAGAACTCAAAACATTTAGAAAAGTTTGATTTGCAGCTTGGGAATACAATCAGAAAATCATTCCGACTGGAAATTTCTTCAACACTTCTATGGAGCCCGATATGTATTACACAATTCAAGCTGCGGAAAATGATACGGTGAGCATTAATCACTTGTCAATCTTATAGCAATAACCTGTAATTTGTTTTGAAAATTAAAGCTCATTAAAAAATGGAGGATAATTAATTTGAACTATGATTGGATTTAGAGAACAACTGTATACATTATTAAGAGTTATAAGCATTGATTCACAATCCAGATGACCAAACTTGAACCAATCAAACTTGTTAAGGCTTCATTCAAACTTGCCATGCTGGAAACGGGAACCTACGACCAATCACTATTCGAGGTGATGGTTTTCGATGGAAACGACATCTCAGAGTCTCCATATCTTGGTAGATTGCCCCAAATCATGGACTCGAACACCTTCCATGGCTCTAACAACTCACTGAGCTTTGTGAATTTTTATCGGACACCGAGCATTTCTTATATCCTGGGCAATGACTTTTCCAGTTAGAATCTTGAGTTAGACCTTCCATTTTCAAATGTTTTCATTTCAGAGATCCAGAATCTCGAGTACCGAGTTGGAGTGATGTCGCCGTATCAATCCACCGAAACAGTTATCGCTGCTTATGATTTCGGGGTCAATGACACGTATTACACGTTTTTCTGTGATGGATGTGAAGAGTTTTATATTGAGAGTATGGAGTTTTCGACGAGGAGATTGGTGAGTTTGAAAGGCTTCAAAATGAGTGAAGTCATCTGAAATAAAATTTGCAGGACGATCCATCAGGATACGTGGAAATTCAAGGACTCTCTCCCACTCAAGCCCTTGACCTTGTTCTCAAGTACCGGTTAGTCTCTACTTTTTTCCCCTCGAAAATGATCCCATCAGATTCTCCCGAGACACGATCACCCACTCTTTCCCTCAACTGATCCCAGCTTCCATGGCCACTTTCCACACTTTTCGAGCCGATGTGATCATTTCTTTCCGATGGAATCTCAAGGAAGAATTCCTGAACGTTGAGATGAATGACTCTCGCTTCGTTTTCACCAGGAATCTGTTTGGAGCCGACTATAAAAAATTCGATTACAACTTCACCTTCCCCACACCATCAACTTTATGCAATTTTTCGATCAACTTGAACAGTTTGAGCCTTCGAAATGACGATGAGTTGGATGTGCAAGTGGGAGCAAATGGTGTGGTGAATTTGGATGAGCAATACGCCAATATCTCAATTTCAAATGGTGATGTTTCTGGTGTCGGGAATTATTTGCATGTCAATTATTCTGGAGGTGGAAGTTCGAATGTGGCGTTGAGATTTGAAGTGATGGAGCCACTGGTGCAGACTACAGTAATCCCGTCTACAAGGGCTTCGTCTACAGTAACCACGGATACCGTATCCTCGACTACAATAACACCAAGTACAGTAAGCCAAGGATCGTCTACTGTAACCAGTGCCACTGTGCCGACAACGACATCAGGATCCTCGGGTATCAAGAGAATGATGATGTTTATTTATTTGTTTGGTGTGATGATTTTCTTGTTGGTTTTATAATGAATAAGTAACGATTTGATTGAATTAATATATAGATATTTGCAAAAAAAGTATAAGCAGAAGTAAAACTTTAGAACTTTAATGATGGCCTCGATGTTTTAGATGGCCTAGAATTCCGCTAGATGGCCTAGAATTCCCCTAGATTACCTAGAATTCCCCTAGATGGCCTAGAATTCCCTTACATGGCCTAGAATGCCTATAGATGACCAAGAATTCCCCTAGATGGCCTAGAATTCCCATAGATGGCCTAGAAATCCCATATATAATGATATATGGCCTAGGATTGTTCCAGACGTCCAAGAATACCACTAGCTGGCCTTGGATTTCCATAGATGACCTAGAATTCCCCTAGTTGGCCTAGATTTCCCCTAGATGACCAAACAATTTTGAACTTTCGAATTCTTGGGAAGTGAACACTACTACAAGCTCTATTTTCTACTTTCTTATCTACTGTAACTTCACTTCAACTGTCTTTTATTTGACCGCTGTGCTCTCCACCACCAACCATTTGAAGATGTGTGAAGTTTCCATGAAACCACACCCAGCTTATACTGATAGCGAACTGATGGTCACTGATAGAGGGTATAAATAACAAACAGGTGTTGGGTGCAACATGATCCTTGCTTTTGATTCATATAAAGAACTCAATTATGATAACAACTTTCAGAATGAAAACTTGTCTTGGAATCTTCCTGGCTCTCAATGTCTTCGGATCTTCGGTGCAAGGCTATGGTAAACTCGAAAACTTTGAACTTCCTAAACTTTTATGGTCAGATTGCCCGACCAATCACATCTCGATATCCGAAGGGAAAACTGGCAATTTGCCAGCTGGAGCCACTTCTCTGGTCGATTTGCCGATGGGATTCGAGTGTGCATATACTGTGAGACACCGATTTTAAGGATTATTGTAATTTTGTTTTCAGTTCGACATTCCAAAGGGGTACGCATTGAGAGTGGAGATCTCCACAAACTACGCGGTTTCGTCGGGCGATTTTGTGCAGTTTTCTTATTTTTTGTGAGTTTGAAAGTGGTTATTATGAACTATAATAATTGAGAGTTGAATATTTGAGCCAATTAGTGGAGAGAGAGGTACAGTAACTTAACCAATTAAAGACGACATTACTCTCCATCATCTACTGTTTTTTAGCATTCTCGAAAAAAGCTTTTAATGGTTTCAATACTTTCCAGCATTCAATCTGGAGCCAACAAAGCCGTCGAGTACGCCAATCAAGGACCCCTCCCATTCCACATCAAATCGGTGTCTGGAAAGCTCCAGTTCTTCGCTACTTACTCTTTCATTGATAGTGAGTCAAACACTATATTATCTTCACATAAAACCATCCTTTTCAGTCACTCACCACCAACAAAAGCGCATCCCAACTGGCACCTTCTTCAACACGACTCTCGAGCCCAACACTTTCTTCACCATGACCCCCTCCGATGACGACAACGCCACGATGAGCCTGGCCAGTCTGAGCACTGGCTTCTACGACAATTCCATCTACGAGGTTATGGTGTTCGATGGAGAGGACATCGTCGACTCGGAGTACATCGGACGGTTGGACCAGGTGCTCAAGTACCACCAGTACCCCGCTCTCAAAAGAGCATTCACTTTTTTGAACCTGTATGGCAGTCAGAGCTACTCGTATGTGATGGGCAATGATTGGTCGAGTGAGTCTTTGAGCGCTTTTGAATGAACTTGAATGAAAAAGTTGGCGTTTAGAAGTGAAGAATCTCGCTCAATACCGAGCCTCTGTCATCGATCCGGTGAAGTTGAGCCTGGCGTACATGGCGGCAGAGCAATTCGGACGGGACGACGCCTACTACACGTACTTTTGTGATGGGTGCAAAGGGTTTTACATCGAGACCATCGAGTTTGATGCCAAGAGAATTGTAAGCTTCCCTTCATTTCATAATAACGTTTTCATAATTTAAAAACCTTTCCAGTCCGACCCATCTGGCTTCGTAGAAATCTCCCTTGGCTCACCGACCCAAGGCCTTGCTCCGATTATCAAGTACCCGTGAGTTCGATGAGCACAAAATATTCAAATTTGATGGTTCATCAGGTTCTCCACGTCTTCGCAGTCTCCAAAGTATCAGATTCTTGGCAACATGGCCACTTTCCATACTTATAAGGCGGCGGTCACTTTCTCCTTCAAAGCTTTTTATTGATAGGAGTTTATAATGAAGTGTTAATAGCATCTGTATAGATATCTGACTGGACAAACTGTGAACCAGAAGAGCGAGAGAACCTAGTGAAAAGAAAACCATCGCAAGTGACAATTTGAACTTGACATTTTCGAATCGAATAAAAAATGTAAGCCAGTGGGCGAGCAACTGTATTGTCATCATGATTACTATTCAAACTAGACAGAGCACGAGAACATGTTCCGGTGAGCACAGACTAGATGAGCATTGAAGAACAGAATAGATCTAGGAGAGTTAATTTTCGAAATCTTGGGATCCCCCAAGTCTAATCAGAATAACAAGGAAATGGATGAAAAGGAGACGGTTCGAAATAAGTGTGGTAAGGTTTAAAAAAACAAGAGATCCTAAAAGTTAAGGCACAACTTACTATTAGATCAGCACATGCTCAATAACATTGTGAAAATCATTCAATCCTTTCTGAACTTTTCTTTATTTCTTGTGCTTCTTGCTCTTCCTAGATCGAATTATTCCTTTTCAGATCCTTATCAGTATTATGACACTTTTTCACTGTGCTCCAATCAATGCATTGATCTCTTCTATGACCTTGTGGCTATCATATTTCCGACTTTCTGCATACCCTATCTGTAAAGCGATTACCAAAATTTCAATTGTCGTCATCCTGTCTACACCCACAACATTCCGTTGACTGCTCCGGAAGTGCTCTTGGCCTTTGAGAAAAATTCAATGAATCAAACTATCAAAATGTTGTGTGTCAAGCAATAAACCTTTCCCATCATGTCTGCAAACTGAATGTGAGCAGACGACGTCATGATGACAAAACGTTGATGGTAACAAACCACATCGTGGACATGCCAACTATTGGGACCCTCTTTTCTGCATCATTAACATAATGAGCACAACAATAAACAGGTCAACTTCCGAGAGGGTGTGGTTGTCACCTCAAGCCTATCACGGAATGATATCAGTTTTGATCAACTGATAAGCTGATAAGAAGAAACGCCCCCTGGCAATTTCGTATAAATACCGGCAGGGTTTGTGACAGATTGTGCAACTTTTGCTCCTTTTCCTATTCCCTTTATGTTTCCAAACGGTTACTTTTCAGAATGCTTTTTCCATCTGGAATCGCAGCGGCTCTTCTGGTGCTCGCCGGAGCCATGGCTCTCGGTAACTTCATTTCCCTCTATTTTCCAATCCTAAACGATTCCAGACTGCCCTGCCAACCACATCACCATTGCCAATGGAATGAGCGGAAGTGTGCCGGCGGGTGCCAACTCGATGGTGGCTCTGCCCAAGGGATTCGAGTGCGCTTATACTGTAAGGGATTCTTTCATTTCATTGAATAGATTGATTGTGTACCGTAATCTTTTGCAGTTCGACATTCCAAAGGGGTACGCGTTGAGAGCCGAGGTCACCACTGTCTACGACATTTCTCCAGGAGATGAAGTCAAGTTTGATTACTTCTAGTGAGTTGGTAATAGACGCAGACAGTTAGACAGTGAGATTTCTGTGTTTCTGTAGAGACGCAGACAGCTAGAGATAGAGAAGAGAGATAGAGAGAGCTAGAAGTTGATAGTAGGCGCAGACAGTTAGACGGTGAAAGTGTTCTATTTCTATAGAGACGGAGGCAGCTAGAGTTAGAGATAGAGAGACAAAGAGTGAGAGAGAGCTAAAAGAGGAAGCGCAGACTAGAGAAACAGAGCGAAACGAAGATAGTAGACGTAGACAGCTTGAGAGCCAGACTACACGTCTTATTGAGAGACGCAGACAACCAGACACAAAACACAATTTCAGCATCAACACGGGATCGGTGAAGCAGGTGGAGTACTCCATCAACGGACCACTCCCAATCTATGTGAAGTCGGTCACTGGAAACGCCAAGTTCTTCGCCACCTACACCTACGTCGATGGTACAATATTCCCCTCTTTCTTTCTTCTACTCATCACTAACATTTCCAGTATCCGGCTACAAACAAAAGCTGATTCCAACTGGCAACACGTTCAACACGACCCTCGACGCCAACACCTACTACACCATGCAGGCCACCCAGGGAGACTCCGCCACCTTCAACATCGCCATGCTGAACAACGGCTTCTACGATCACACCGTCTACGAGGTGTTCGTGTTCGACGGCGAGGACATCATGAACTCGGAGTACGTGGGACGGCTCTCCGAGCAACTCCGCCTCATCAACCTGCACTCGGACACCCGATCGTTCACCTTTGTGAACCTCTACAGAACTCCCAGCTACTCGTACCTGTTGGGAAATGATTTTTCGAGTGAGCCACTCTTTATTCATTCGAATTTCAGTCAACTAATATGGGATAACATTTAGAAGTGAAGAACTACGAGCAGTACTACGCTGGAGTCATGGACCCGGTGAAGCCGACGCTGGTTTATATGGCTCGTGAGCAGTGGGGACGCGACGACGCCTACTACACGTGGTTCTGCGACAAGTGCGACGGATTCTACATCGACTCGATCACCTTTGACTCGAAGAGAATCGTGAGTTCTATATCTTATTCTTATCTATTAACTTCATTCCAGTCCGACCCATCCGGCTACGTCGAGGTCTCGTACGGCTCGCCCACCCAGGGCAATGCTCCCAGCTTCAAGTACCCGTTCTCGATGAACGGAGTGGCTCCGAAACAGTACATCAAGGGAGGCATGGCCACGTTCCACACTTACAAGGCGGCGATGACGTTCCAGTTCAGTGTCGCCAAGGGACAACAGCTTCGTGCTAGCCGAGTTTGAAGTGATTCATTAATAAATTGATTTTTATATGGATTGTTAGTTGGGAGAGTTGTTTTTTCATTGTCTGGGGGTTTGTTTGCTCTTTGTTGTTGTGCTCCAGCTCCTCCAGATCCCTTGATAGGAGCTACCCATGTGAGCAAGAAAGATAACCTGTTGCTCCAGAGCATTCTATCGTTAAAAATTAGCAAAACGTGCACATAAACACCTTGTGCTCTTGATGATGACAACTTTCACAATCTTAGATTATCAGTCTACGTGAAAATGTGACTTCAAGTTCTTACATTTTCACGTCAGAACTAGGACTGACTACACGCTCTATCAGGCATTTGCACTTGACAAAATAACCGACTCTAAGGTCGAAACATCCTGATGAGACTTATATCATTCGAAAGCTCTTATTTTGACGAGTTCAGAACTGTATTCAACTTTTCCTACAGAGCTCTGTGAGCCGAGATATGAAGCTTCAAAGTTCAGCACTCACAGTTCAAAATTTGAAGCTCTGTATCTCGGCTCACAGAGCTCTGTAGGAAAAATTGATTACAGTTCTGAACTTGTCAAAACAAGAGCTTTCGAATGATATAGATAGGGGGCGCAACGCGGAGGGGGCGTGGCCTATCGTTTTTTCTCCCCGGGCCTGTTTTCGGATTTCGAGCCGCTAGCACGCGCATACTGTAAGCTTATCCTGTGAGAATACAATCTTTCTATATGTAATCGGCAACGTAGAATCAGATGGTAACGTCAAAATCCCCGTTTTATTTGTGGTTTTCTCACAAAACACAGAAAACCTCATTGCGATTCAGAAAAACTGTTCAAAGGGGGGAATAGAAGGTCGATCCGCGGGTTTTGTACATTGCATTCAATAAACATAGAGATAATCTAAAAATAAAAGTAAAAAAATCCAACTTCTACCATGCCGATTGGCTTCCCGACGTCTTCAAACTGGCATCAAGAATATCAGAAAAAATTCAGCGATGACATATAGTTTTTCTGATGAAATAATGTGAATTGACTCTTTTACTACTAGATTTCAAAATTTCAAGCTTTTTGGTGAACTTTGAAGAGTTTTATGAACCTGACAACGACGACGATTTGATCAAAAATGCTGTTATTTCTATATTTCGCATTAATGCATGTCCGATCCGCGCGTTTCGGTAAAACCATCGGATTCTCCATAAAATTTAGAATATTTTGCTTTCAAAAAATAAAAAATTCTCCATGCCGATTGCGAGAAACAGCCTTCTGAAAAAACAAATTCGCTCGCTTGATGGGGACCATGATGCGCAGCGGGCAAGCGAGCTCTTATACGCACTCTGTTCGGCGGCGCGCCCGCGCACGCGTGGTGTAGTGGTTGCGCGCGCCAGGCATGTGTGGCAGGCTGGTGGTTCGACTCCAACGCAGTTTCGCAGCAGGAGCAGTCGTGAGGAAAGTCCCAGAAAAACTGCGCCGCACTCTTGCGATGTTGGCCACGCCCCATCTGCCCGGAGAGAAACAGTACTTCGGAATTGCAACTTTGAACGCTAATATCTCAAGAACTATCGAACATTTTTGGCTGAAATTTTCAGGATAGACTAATATCGATTTTCTCTATCGAATGGTGTATAATTCATAGTGCAATTCTGACTTTTTAAGAACACGTTGCGCCCCCTAGATATAGATCGCATACTCTTTTAGGTGCACGCAATAATTTTATTCAACCAAAACAGGGACTTGCATAACAATACACGTTGCAATCATGAAATCTTATTCAAAACAATTATACCATTATAACAAATAGTACAACGAAACCAAGACAGTTGTCAGGAAACCGATCGTCGCACTTCCGGAAGCCTCCTCCATCTCGAAAGAGAGGCGGACGTCACTTCCAGCCGATCCAGAATAGGACAACGTCATGTAGTTTCCGTTGGCGGACACCACTCCGGTAGAGGAGGTGTCGCGTGGGTAACTGGAAGGGTTTTTGTGAGGTTTTCACATAATTTATAACTGATATCCAGGAAATGATGAGCTCACCTGTTATTGACACTAGCGCTTCCAATCTTCGGTCCGATCTTCACGCTCAACGAGTCGTACTGCTTGTTTCCGAACGACAGCTTGTCAATCTTCAGCGTGTAGTTGAAGACGGTCGAGTCGTTGTTGAAGGTAGCCGACAGCTTCGGGGCGGCCGTGGGATCCCAAAGATTCGCCGAGAAGACGTACCCCTTCCTTCCCACCACTGGCTTCGTCCACGCATCCAAAATGTTCGAGGCAACGACGTTCATGCGGATTCCGGCGTATTTGATGACCATGGTAAACATGCCGGATGGGATGTACTGCGGGAATTGAGAGTCGGTGGTGGTCATTGCTCTATGATTTATAGGATAAATTGTGGTTTCTTCTAATGAAACCTATACCATTCGAAAGCTCTTGTTCTGACAAGTTGAGAACTGTAATTGGTTTTTCCTAAAGAGCTCTGTGAGCCGAGATACGGAGCTCTAAACGTTGAACTGTAAGTACTTAAATTTAAAGCTCCATATCTCGGCTCACAGAGCTCGTTAAGAAAAACCAAGTACAGTTCTGAACTCGTCAAAACAAGAGCTTCCGAATGATATAGGTTACATCAAGCTCAACTCACGGGTAATTGATCAGCGTGCCCATCCGATGCGTCGGCGCCTGTCCTTGGAACGTCACGAACCCATTGTTGAAAGTTCTGAAGTTGTCGAACTGTAACTGATCCAAATACATCTCCTTGCAATCGGTGCAGTAGAAAGTGTACGCGGCGGTGCCGCCGAGGCCATTGGAGAAGTTGCCGCGCACATAGCTGCCGAGGCTGTTGATCACCACCGAGTACTTCCCGTAGTCCTTCACAGTGGACGCGTCATTCGCGACGGCCCACGACTTCGAGGCGCTTCCGTAAAAGTTGACGAGGGTCAGCGAGCTGCCACTCGACGACTGTGAGTTCTGGAAGCCCAGGTTGGAGAGTCGTCCGAGCATCTTGGCGGTGGTGAGGTTGTCGCCGTCGTATACGTAGATGTTGTCGAGCGCAAGGTCATTGCTGACGGTGTTTTCTCTTCCCACCGAGACGATGATCTGGAAGTGAGGGCTGGGATGTTGATAAAGAAAAACAAAGTTACCTTCGTATTATTGCTGGAGGTTATTGTGTAGGTATTCAGGCCGGTGACTTTGGACAGCTGGAAGAACTCGCCCGTTTTCTTGTTTACCTTCACGTAGTTGTTCACTGAAAAAAACAAGAATTTGTTGGTTTCTCTGCTCTCTCGTTGTCTGCGTCTACTTTAAAAACTTGATCTCTACCTCGTTTCTCTGCGTCTCCACACTCTCGTTGTCTGCGTCTAGTTTCTAAAGATGCTCACTAGTTTCTCTGCGTCTTTTCTCTAAATCCATCTGTCTCTGTATCTCTAACCAAACTCTAGTTGACTGCGTCTACTTGCTCTCTAACATGTTTCTCTGCGTCTCTACACTCTCGTTGTCTGCGTCTACTTTCTATAGTCGATCCCTCGTTTCTCTCTCTCTCTCACTCTCTCTCTCCTCTAAAACTCACATGCAGAATACGCATACTGTGTCATGAAATAGCTCTGCCCGCTCGTTCCAACCACAATGATCTGTGAGGTTCCTGATGCCATCCAGATGACAGCGTCACTGATAGTATAGTTCACTCTGAAAAGAACATGATCAGCTTCTGAAGAACTGAAGAAACTCACGTGTAAACTTCTCCCAGATTGTCGATGACAGTCACTGGGTCACTATTGGAGGAGATGTTCGCCGAGATCAACAGTTTCAGTGCATATCCATCGAGAACTTGGAACTGAAATTGACAAGAGCTAACTCAATTTTATAGCAGATTTGACCTACATTAAATGTGCAGTTGGTGTTCTTTGGCACCTGCACCGGCGCTGTTGCTCCAAGCGGCAAGTTTCCGCCAAGGGTGACACTGGTGATGGGCGCGGTAGGACATTCTGCAACGTTTACGATTTTGTAGCTTTTATCAGTGAAATTTTGATTTTCTGGACGTTTTTAGATCATTTTTTATGTGCATGTCTGTGCAAATATGCACGGTTTCTTTGTCGAAAGTTTGAGCACTTTTTTTTTCACAGTTTTCATTGAAATGTACTCACTGAAGTCCACGGCTCCTACAGATGCAACTGCGAGAGCAATACAAAACAGAGCAAGTTTGCACATGGCGCTGAAATTTTTCATCAATTTTTGGAAGTTTCGTACACGAGAGAGTGCACAAATCGAGGAGACGCAGACAAACTCAAAACTTTCAAGTTGAAAACGAGAAGCGATGACAATAAAAAGTAATGTTTCACCATTTCTGAGCCAAGTGAAACCGCAATCGCATATATATACAAAACGACGGGATGATAAGAGAGAAAACGAGGAAATGGAGCAGTGACATCAGAGAAAAAAGGACTGATAAGCGAGGGAGACGCTCAAAAGTTCAATATCTGTGACTAGAAGTGTGGGCTTCGTGAATCACACCTTGATACCGATTTGATTGTGAAAAGGGAAAGAAGAACGTTCTAGAATAGAAGAATGTTTAGAACTGATTGACATCGGAGACGACTCCCCACGGAGCACAGTTTTGTTATTGTTTACACTTTATGATTCAGCTTTTTCTAATGGAAAAGAGTGGAATGCTGAATGATTCATTGTCGGGCGCTTTTTCACGAAGAAGAAGCTTTTGAAAATGTCAAATGTGTGGGCGTTGATTGTCCGAGAGAAGTACACAGGTGAGTAACTGTTTGATATCCTCTTTTACAATACTTTTCGGTTATCAAATCATCAAATCAACAATAAAATTTATTCAATTCATAATAAACATAATAAAAACCACCAATACCACCAAATTATTCACACCAAACACGCCCATCCCACTTCCATCTCTTGGCGTAGTCGTCGCCACCTTGTCCACCAAACTCTCCATTTCAAAAGTGACAATTGAACTGGATCCAGTGTTGTTTCCAGTATAAGTGACCTGCATATAAGTTCCATTGGCAACTTGGGCACCCGGATTGGTGACGCTCTTGGTGAAGGTGGTGGTGAAAGGGGCGGAGCCAGCGGTGCCGATTTGAACGCTTATTTGTTCGCCGGGGGAAGCGATGATGGCTGATTGGATGTTGGCGAGGAACTTTAGAGGGGTGGCGGATTCTGAAAATGTTTACAAAAAGTTTTTGATACTGTTCGAAAGCTCTTGCTCTGAGGAGATCAAATCTGTATTCAGAATTTCAGTACGACATCTGGGAGCCGAGATATGGTGCTTATAAGTTTTAACTAAAGGTAGAAGAGAGAGAAGGTTTAGACAGTAGACGCAGACAGTGAGAAACTTTGTCTGTCTGCGTCTACTCTTCCAACGCATCTCTCGTAACATTACCAAACTTCCAATCATATTCTGGAGATGCTCCTGTCCCCCACAACGACGGTGAAAACAAAACACCAGTCCTTCCCGGAACCGCCCTCGTCCAATTCGCCCGCACATCAGACTCCAGAATCAATGACAACATTTCAGTGGACGTCTTCATGGTGAACAAGTTTCCAGGGATCAATTGCGGCAGCTTCAATGGTAACTTGTCATGAGCACTATAATTGGATCATTTTGATGCTCTTGAATTGATTGTACGTACCCATAGCTCAAGAGCACGTCCCTGTTATCTGTGGGCGTGAGCGGTTGAAAAGTCACACCTTGCTGCTGGATTTGAGGGAATCTGGACTCGAGCAGACTGATGTAAGATTCTCGACAATCCGGACAGTAGAAAGTGATAAAGTTGGTGCTCCCCGATGCTCCGTAAAATCTAGTGTCGATCGGCTCGGTTTTGGTGAAAACTCGGAAGAAATAGGAGAATCGAGAAGCGGAGATATCTGAAAATCATTTGTAATCAATCAATGATGACGTTTTACATACACTTGTACTCATTCACCAGAGCATACGAGAAAAATGTCTCGTCTCCATACAAATTCACCATCGTCAACGAGCTGCCACTGGACACTTTTCGGTCTTCGGTATAGAGGAAGTTGATATCGAACAAATTGCCCATGTAGGGGGAGTTGGTGTCAGGGCCATCGTAGACGAGTATATTCTGGAGAAACGGGTCTTGAGAGAATACCGATGAGTCGGTGTGAATTATAATTTGTTGATTGTTGGGCGATGAGAATGTGTATTGACTGGTGGAGTTAAGGAAGAGTGGAGTGGGGGTGGCAATTGGCAAATTGGAGGGTTGAAGTTTGTCGACTGAAAGAAAGAGTTAGAGTATAGATGCAGATAGTAGACTCAGCGAAAACAGACAGCTAGAGAATAACTAATCGTAGGAGACCCAGACAGTGAAAGACAATAGAGAGTAGCGAAGATAGTAGACACAGAGAAAACAGACAACTAAAGTTAGACTAATAGTAGGAGATGCAGAGATACCGACGAAATAGAGTAGCACAGATAGTAGACGCAGAGAAAACGAGAAGCTAGAGACTAACAGAGTGAAGTAGACGCAGACAGGTAAAGATAGACGAGAGCGTCGTTGATAGTAGACGCAGAGAAAACAGACATTTAGAAATCGACTTATAGTAGGAGACACAGACAGCGAAAGACAATAGAGAGTAGCACAGATAGTAGACGCAGAGAAAACAGGCAACTAGAGACCAGCTAATAGTAGGAGACGCAGAGAAAACAGACAAAAACTCACTTTTCATATACTCATATTTCACCCAGAACATTGACGTATTCGTTTTCGTAATTATTACCAGAGTGGCAAAATCGGAAGGAGCATAGAAGTAGTTGATTCCATTGTAAGCACTGTTAATTTTAATGTTTTCATGTTTCCTTCAGTCTAATACCCAAAGTGCTCACCTGAATGGGCTCGACGCTTTTGCTCCAAGAATGTACAGATGATCCAATGTTCGATTAGTAGAGTTGGAGTGCACTGTGAACTTTAGAACGCTGCCAGATGGGATTTCGAACTGAAAAGTGATTTTTCCACAATTCCCCTAGAACCGATGACTCACATTTTGTACACATGTATAGTTTGCAGGGAATTGGGTCAAGTTTTGAGCACCTGAAGGGAATGCTCCATTTAAAGTGATATTTCCAATGGGGCATGTGAAATCTACAGAGCTCCGCGAGCCCGGAGCACTGGAAAACGTGGAAAGAACAAAAGAGAAAAATAGAAAGAAATTGAGCATCATTTCGACACAATTCGATCGTCAACTGATTATTTTATGGTTATCACTTATCAGTGTGCAAAAAAAGAACAGTCTGGTTGACGTGCTCGACTTGTAGTTTGTAGTCATTTGTCTGAAAATGTATCAAAGAATGAGTCATTTCATACGACTTTTCACGACCATAACATCACCCTGAGCACACACTATAAAAGGATACTGATAACAAACGGAAAGTTCTCAGTTTCTCTTGCAATGCTCCTTTTTCTTCTACTGATTCCACTTGTTCAAAGTGTGGACTTCACGTGTCCCACCCAAACAATCACCAATGGGAATGGTGTTTTCCCGCCAAGTGCGAATAGTTTGACCTACTTTCCGGCGGATTATTTTTGTGCGATAAAGGTGAGAAGTTGGAGCAAAAGATGATAGTAGACGCAGACAGTTAGACAGTGAGAGACACACATTTTAGAGAGTAGACGCAGACAGCTAGAGAATTTCTTGTCTGATTTCAGTTCCAAATCCTTTCTGGAAGCGTCGTTCAATTTCTGGTTTATACGAATATCAGCAACCCTTCTGATACCGCTTTTGCCTTCAACTCTGTTGGAAGAAAGAAGACGTAAGCCCCGCCCCTTTTTACTATTGACTCAACTTATTCAGCTTCAAATTAACCTCTGACATCTTCTATGCCCCTTCAAATTATTCGTCTTTCACGGTGAAAACTGTCTCCAACACTTCGCAGTTTTTCATGAAGTACGAGTATAGAGATAGTGAGTTGAATTTCTATTTCTTTCTCTTCCTTCATGTACAACAATAAGATTGTTGCAGTAAGCACTCTCACTCGAGTCACCGTCCCCATCGCCAGACCATTCGCCCTGAATCTCACCAAGACGAGTCAGTACACGTTCGTCTCCTCCACCAATGACTTTCTCTGTCTGAACCCGGGATCTGCGATCCTGTCAACTCGTGGGATCCGTCAGCGAGGTCTATTGATGTGTTCGATGGTCCGGATGTCACCGCGCCGTATTTGGGGGATTTGGATGATGTTGGTGGGATTGGTGTGATGGCGAGTGGGACGGCGATCACGTTGGTGAATTTGTATGGCGATGCGACGGACTCGTGGGCGATGGTGAACGAGTGTTCAGGTGAGGGGAGAGAGGGAGAGGGAAGAGCGTTACAGAGTAGGCGCAGACAGTTAGACAGTCAGAGAAAGTGAGAGAACGCTGCGACACTATAGACGCAGTCACACCCCTCGTTTTCCAGCAATCTCCAAATTCGCGTCCTACTCCTTCCACGTCATCTCCACCACCCAGCCGCTTCTCCACAGATTCGCCAGTCCACGTGGCACCACCAACGTCCACACCATTTTCTGCGAAGACTGCTCCCAAATCTACCTGTGGAATCTCAACCTTTACGACCTCTCCATTCTCAACAGACGGCTACAAATCACACCATTGACCCCAACCGATGATAGCAATGTCTTGTTGAATTATAAGTGAGCGAGAGAAAAAGCCATGAAAAATGTTGATTTCAGTTCGAATCAAGACAACTCGGGGGTAGTGCCCCAACTGATTCCGGGTGGATTGTTCACTGTGTTCAGTGAGTCTGCGGATTTCTCAATTGGCTTTGTGGCAAGCTACAATTGGGCGAAAGCGAGGGTTGGAAGACGGGGCGCAGTGTTCGCACCGTCGTTGTGGACTCCTGGAGCATCTCCAGCGTATAGTTGGAAGTTTGGTGAGTGTTTAGTGGGTAGAAGTAGAGAAGATGATCTCTCACCGTCTGCGTCTACTACCTAAACCTTCTCTCTCTTCTACCAGACCCCACCCCTTTAGTTCAAACTTGTGAGCACCATATCTCGGCTCTCAGATGACGTAGGAAAATTCTGAGTATAGATTTGAGTTTCTCAAAGCAAGAGCTTTCGAACAGTACTAAAAACACCAACATCATACTTTCCAGAATCCACCATCCCTCTAAAGTTCGCCTTCAACATCCAATCAGCCATCATCTCTTCCCCCGGCGAACAAATAAGTGTGCAAATCGGATCTGCTGGCTCCGCCCCTTTCACCACCACCTTCACCAACAGCGTCGCCAATCCGGGTGTCCGAGTTGCCAATGGAACTTATATGCAGGTCACTTATACTGGAAACAACAATGCTTCCAGTTCAATTGTCACTTTTGAAATGGCGGATCCAAATGAGACTGCCACGACTAGAACTACTGGGAATATGGAAACGACAACGAAAACGTCGAGAAAATTGACAATATTTTTCACTATTTTGTCTATTTATCTGGCTTATTGGTGTTAATTGATTTTTCCCTCCGATTTTGATAATGCAAGGAATTTGAAAAAGTTCGGAATAAAGCCGAAAAATCATCATTTGAAATGGAAGATATTTATCATGGTTTTAACACGGTTTTTGATTTGTGATATTCATGAGTAACTTGACTATAATCTACTTCGTGTCGAAATTTGTTCTGAAAACTATTTGATAAATATTTGAAAAATGACGTCGAGTTTGAAAAGTTAAGTGTTATCAGTATCAGTCCCCATTCTTTTCCTTGCCCAGACACAAAAATGTCTTTTTTGCACATTCTCTTTCTGCTCCTACTTTGCTCTTTTTCGAACGCCATTGACTTTTCATGTCCCACCCAAAACATCACCAATGGAAATGGTGTTTTCCCACCAGGCACTCAAAATTTGACAGTCTTCCCTGTCAATTATCATTGTGAAATCGGGGTGAACAATTGGAACGGATTACTTATTGTTAATGTATTTGAAATGATTTCAGTTTGAAATTCCTGATGGATTTGCGGTGAAAATTGAGACAAATGGAGCTGTGACGGATTCTGGGGACTATATGACTATAGTGAATTCGTTGAATAAAAAGGGAGAGTGAGTTGCAAAATGAAAACTTCATTTAAAGAACAATTAATAAAATTAAAATAAAAAACAGTCGCTCCGATGGCCCTTCGACCTACTTTGCGCCCGCCAAATCCGCTTGGGTCGTCCTTAACAGTGCCTCTGGAACCGCCAAGTTCTTCATCAAATATCAATACATTGACCGTGAGCCTTTAAATCTACAGTAATCCAAGTCTATTCTACAGTAAGAAACTACCAACGCACCTACTTCTCCACTGGAACCGTATTCCCTCTCGACTCGATGAATAACAATGCTATCACGGTGATGTCTCCGAAAGGACAGAGCATTATAATGAACACTGATAGCTATGCGTGGAAGGATGACATTTTCACCAGCAACATTTATGTGTATGATGGAGCCGATGTGACTGCTCCCTTTATTGGGACACTTTTTGGATTCGCGAATTCGAGGGTTTTTAGACAGTCGTCGGGGAGTTCGCTGACTTTGGTGAATTTGTACGGGACGAGCAGTCCGTCGTACGCAGTGGCCAATGAGTACTTGGGTAAGAGACGCAGAGAAGTTAGAGAGAGAGAGAGAGAGAGAGAGAACGCTTTCAAAGAGTAGGCGCGGAGAGGCAGAGAGAGAGAGAGAGAGTGGGTTGCGAGGAGATGAAGAGAGAAGTTAGAGAATATAGAGAGAATAGACTGCGACGAGAGGCGTAGAGAAGTTAGAGAGACGAAAGACATTGTGCATTTCAAAGAGACGCAGACAGTCTGTCCTTGCTCACCCCTATCCCATTTTTCAGCTGTCCACCAATTCAGCACCTATGACTTTTACGTCTTCGCAAACGACTTCCCATTCGAAAACACCTTCGCCGACTTCCTCGGCGACTCCAACGCCATCACCTTCTACTGTATCAAATGCACCGAATCCTACATGACCAACTTACAAATCGCCACTGATGGACAGTACAGATCCGCCCAATTTTACCCATTGACACCTTCCAATCGACTCGACACCTTTTTGACCTACAGCTCCAAAGACAATTTGAATAATTATCTGCCTCAACTGATCCCTGGGAACTTGTTCACAGTGACCACTGACGCAAAGAAGCTTACGGTGCAAATCGACAATCAGTTGCAGTCTGGATGGGTGAAGCCGTTTCCGGGGAGACGCGGCACAGTGTTCTCACCGTCGTTGTGGACTCCTGGAGCATCTCCAGCGTACGATTGGAAGTTTGGTGAGTGTCGTCTGCGTCTACTACCTAAACCTTCTCTCTCTCAAACTTGTGAGCACTATATCTCGGCTCCCAGATGTCGTAGGAAAATTCTGAATACAGATTTGAGCTCCTCAGAGCAAGAGCTTTCGAACAATACTAAAAACTCAGAGATCATACCTTCCAGAATCCACCACCCCTCTGAAGTTCACCTTCAACATCCAATCAGCCATCATCGCATCCCCCGGCGAACAAATAAGCGTTCAAATCGGCACCGCTGGCTCCGCCCCTTTCACCACCACCTTCACCAACAGCGTCGCCAATCCGGGTGTCCGAGTTGCCAATGGAACTTATATGCAAGTCACTTATACTGGAACCAGCACTGATTCTAGTTCAATTGTCACTTTCAATATTGATAACCCTGATGGCTCCACCTCGAGCTCGAGCACAGTGCTCCCTTCGAGTGGTCCGGGCGAAAGTTCCACTATTAGAACTACTGGGAAGATGGAAACGACAACGAAAACATCTGGGAAATTGTCGATATTTGTCACTTTTCTATCTATTTTTATGGCTCATTTTCTGATTTTGTGATGCCTGTTAAAAAACCTCCTGATTCACAAAATGTTACAAAAATTGTGATGTTATCATCTGAAACTGAATGGCATTTTTATGATAAATAAAATTAGTTTTCGGAGCTGTAAAAACCCGTCCCATTCTGTTATCTTTTCTGCCAATTTCAGTTTAGTTTTGGCAGTTGTTGCTGGAAATTTTGTAAGATGCTCCACATTCTCTTGCTTTTGGGACTGTTAACTGGAGCTCGTGCTCAGAGTTTCTGTGAGTTTTGATTTGCTAATTGAAGATGTGATCTATTTCCAGCATGCCCCTCCTCAACTATCACTTCATCTGGAGTGCTCCCAGCCGGTGCCACTAACCCGGTCATCGTCCCAGTTAACACTAATTGCACAATCAATGTAATTATCAATCACTTTTAACAATTGACGAAAAGTTTTCAGTTCCAAATCCCGAACGGGTACGCCGTGGAAATCAAGCTCTCCGCCACGTTCAACGCCACCGACACCTACTATGTTATTGATAGTCTCGGAGTTCCCAGACGGTATGGAAAACGCTTTATTCTTGTTCGACAATGAAAAAAGAGCATTGTAGACTGAACCCTGCCGCCAGTCCGATTTCCGACGCCGATATCTGGATGTCGTCTGGAACTGCACAGATCATTGTGACGGGTGTTACGGGGACAAGCACTTTCCTCGCCAAGTTCATGTTTACTCCGTGTGAGTTTTGTTTACAATTAGCTGGAGACGCAGAGAAGGAGAGAGGGAGGGATGGACGTTAGTAAGAGACGCAGGGTGGTTAGAGAAGTGTGAGGAGATAGGGAGGAGACGCAGAGAAAGAGGGGGGAGAGTTGGACATTAGTGAGAGATGCAGAGATGCAGAGAAGCAGAGACCAAGAGAGTACTGTTCTATAGGAGACGCAGAGAAGTTAGAGATCAGGATGCAACAAGAACAGACAATAGACGCAGAGAAACTATAGATGGGTTTTATGCAGTAGACGCAGAGAAGCAACGATCTAGAGAGTACTGCTCTCTAAGAAACGCAGAGAAGCCAGAGATCAGGATGCAACGATAGCAGACAATAGACGCAGAAACGCTAGAGATGACAGTTACGCAGTAGACGCAGAGAAGCGACGATCTAGAGATTACTGTTCTTTACGAGAAGTAGAGAAACAGACACTCGATTTCTTACAGTATCCGCTTACAAACAAACCACCGTACCAACTGGAAAATTCTTCTCGCTGGCTCAAGTCACTTCTGGAAACTACTACACTATCACATCTGCCAAGAATGCCAGTGTAAGTTTCCCTTTATCCTTTTCAGTCCTACTTCTTTCTCCAGGTAATCGCAACCGTCGGATTCCGCAACTCTGACGACGACGACGGCGTGCTCCAGAACATCTACGTCTACGATGGAAACAACCTGAACACGGCGAAATACGTCGGACGACTCGCCACCCTCGGATTCCAGAACACCGTCGGCACTTCTGGAGGCTCCCTGACCCTCGTCAACTTCTACAACACCACGTCACCCCTCTGGGTGATTGGCAACGACGCGTCGACGATCTCCGGCTTCCAGAGCTACGTAGCAGTGATCACGAGCTCCGGGGGAAGTGTGCGGGGCACTCTCTCTGATGCCACCGAGTTCGGCTCGGCGTACACTTTCTTCTGCACAGACTGCAACGAGTTCTACTGGACGCAGATGGCGTTCGATGGCACTGCAACTTCTAACGATGGATTCGCGGCGATCCAGGGGCAGTCGCCGACGCAAGGGCTCAATAAGCTGTTGAATTATAACACGATGTGAGTGACATCCTTCAAATTTCTTTAAAAATTCTAACATTTTGCAGCACATTCAACCCAAATCAACTTCCCCAACACATCCCATCCAACATGTTCACACTGAGCCTGTTCAAAGCGAGAATCAACCTGATAACGAACACCTCGACGACTAGCTCGGTGAATGCGTGGAAGACGGCGGTGGATGGCAGACAGGGATACTTGATCTCGCCGTCCTTGTGGACTACTGGTGCTTCTCCGGCTTATGATTATAGATTTGGTGAGAAATTTGGGTTTGAGGGAAAGGCGAATGAGAAATTTGTTGTTTGTGAGATTTTCTAAATGCGTTTGCGAGCTGGGTTCAGGGAGCTTGAAGATTTTCAAAACAGGAGTAGTATCATTCAAAAGGTCTTTTTGTGAGGATTCCAAAACTGTTTACCTCATTTGCTAAATGACACTTTGAGCCGAGATATGAAGAACTCTAACTGCTCCAACTTCCCTCTTCTTCCAGAATCCAATGACAACATGAAGTTCAACATCGACTACCAATCCCTGAAAATCGCCTCGCCCAACGAGTACGCCACCGTCACCATCGACAACACCACCACCCGCTACAACACCACCCTCGCCAGGCCCACCGCCTTCTCCGGCGTCGGAAAAGTGCTCCAGGCGAGCTACACTGGCAACAACACCCAGTCGAGCGCCATTGTGGCGTTCCGAATGGAATTGTCGGGCTCGCCGAGCTCCTCGACGGCTGCTCCGACCAGTGCGACGACGCAGGGAGTGGTCACGACTACAAAGGGTGGAGCAGTTACTCGTTGCGGATTGCTGGCGGTTTTGGTGGTCATCGTGTTCTTTTGATTGTTGATGATGTCATTTGAGTAGTTTTGATAATCATAAACTTATCAGTTGAATGCGAATAAACTTTGGAACAAGTTGTCACATTGAAAACGTCGATAAAAAGAAGGGCTTGAGCAAACTAATGCGTCATTTTCTTTCTAAAATCCTCACTTTTTTGTTTTATTCATCTCATAATACAACTTTTTACAAACAACTCTTTCCTGATAACAGTCATGATTACTTTTTCTCCATCCAATTCATCTCGAACCCAATCACTGATCCCGATTGACAATTCGTTCCGGTGTAATTCGCACGGAACTTGGTCCCACTTCCGGAGAGACTCATTGGAGTCGACAGGCTCGCGTTGAATCGATGCGTCTCGGAGCCCATGAGCACTGTGGCAATGCCATCTTCAGCAGTGATGATCAACGATTGGAAGTGTACTTGGTATTTCATGGGAGTTGGGGATTCTGGAATTCAACTTTCTTTGAGTATGCTGTTTATATTTACAAGGGAATAGTTTGATGAGTCTTTGGATTCATTTTATGACATCCTACATCATTAGTATCATTCGAAAGCTCTTGTTTTAACGAGTTCAGAACAGTAATTGGTTTTTCCTAAGGAGCTCTGTGAGTCGAGATATGGAGCTCCAAAGTTTGAACTGTTAGTGCTCAACTTCAGAGCTTCATACCTCGGCTCACAGAGCTCTGTAGGAAGAACCAAATACATTTCTGAACTCGTTGAAACAAGAACTTTCGAATGATATAGGTTTCATCAAGGAACTCCGGAGACTGATTAGACCACACTCACCAAAATGATAATCAAATGCTGGAGAAGCACCATTGGCCCACAGGGATGGTGAGACGATCAACAACTTCCTCCCGTTTTTCCCGATCTTAATGGTGTCATCTGTAGACGTCGTGGTTTTCATGGAAATTGAAGCATTGGCAATTGTCACTGTGAACATGTTGGCAGCAATTGGCTGAGGCAGTTGTTGATTCTCGTTGAATGTTCTGGACTCCATTATCATTATATCTTCATTATTATTATATAATCACTTACTCATAATCATAATTGACCCATTTCTTCATCCCATCCGTCGGCGCCATTCCCTGTATTGACACCAACCCGTTCTCCCCTGTTTCAAGCTCATCGAACTTCATTTTGGTCCAATGAAATTGATCACAATTGGTACAGTAGAAAGTGTACGCGGAGCCACGTTCGGAGTGATCTTCCAGCTCCCAGGTTATGACTTCTCCAAGACTGGTGAACGATGCGGAATAAGTGTTAAAGTTGGCGATAGAGGAGGCATCGTTGCCGATCAGGTAGGAGCTCGAGATGGTGTTGCCCGTATTTACGAAAGATAGGGAGTTTCCGGAGGAGATTACTTTGTTTGAAGAAGAGTTTTGAATCCCAACTTCTGATAGGGAGCCCAGAAACTTAGATTCTGGAGTGGGACCATCGAAGACGTGGATATTCTGGAGCACGTCATCAACGTCGTTTTGATAGTGGAGCGCTACTGTTGCAATGACCTAAAAACTTTATTGTCATGGAGCTCAAGGAGTCTTCGAGCTTACCTTATCGGTTTTCGAGGTGATTGTATAATAAGTTCCATTGTTGAGGGCAGATAAAGGGAAAAATTGCCCAGTAGGGACAACAATTTGTTTTGGAGAAGGCGCTGAAAAGTTAAGGTGTTTTTTCTCTGCGTCTACTGTCTAGGAGCTTTCTCTCTCTCTCTCTCTCTCTCTCTCTCTCTCGTAATAAGCAAATCTTGATCAAAATCACTCACAATTCACCACAAATCCTCCACCCAACTCGACTAGAACCAAAAACACCAATAGAAACATGACCATTTTTCGACAATAGCTATACAATTACGGACTGACGAACGAACGAGTGTACGCAAATTGATAACGAGCCTATTGTCTTTCAATTTTAACTGATAACGACTTCAGTTTTTATATACCGAGAAACTAAACAACTTCAGCTGAACAAATAAATGAAATATTAGTAAGGATTATGTTTGATGTACCAAGTTCGCGAGATTAATTCTATTTCGTACGTGGTTTATGTCTATTTCGTATGTGGTTTGCAATGAAAACTGTACATTTTTATTTACTCTTTCATTTTCTTTATCAATAAACAATCGCCACAATCATCAGAAACACAGAAAACAGTGAAATTCTTCCTGATAACTTTGTAGTAGTAGTCTCCACACCAGGCGTCGTACTGCTCGAAAGCACCCCTCCATTTGGATCCGCCATTTCAAAAGTGACAATTGAACTGGATCCAGTGTTGTTTCCAGTGTAAGTGACCTGCATATAAGTTCCATTGGCAACTCGGACACCCGGATTGGCGACGCTGTTGGTGAAGGTGGTGGTGAAGGGGGCGGAGCCAGTGGATCCTATTTGAACACTTAGTTGTTCGCCGGGGGAAGCGATGACGGCTGATTGGATGTTGAAGGTGAATTTGAGAGGTGTGGGTGCTTCTAGAAAAGTGTTTATTATGGTTCGAAAGCTCTTGCTCTGAGAGGCTCAAATCTGTATTCAGAATTTCAGTACGAGTTTGAACAGGTATCAGTTTTGTACCATAAACTCACCAAACTTCAAACTGTACGCTGGAGTTGCTCCAAGAGCCCACAACGATGGAGAATACACAATCCCCCGTCTCCCCGGAAACGGATAAATCCATTGCGCCAAACTGTCATTGTCGGAAGAGAGTTTCAAACTGACTTGCGAATTACCAGAAGACATCGTCATCAAGTTACTCGGAATCAATTGAGGTAATGCCATTGTATTGTCACTGAAACATCCTCTTTCCTAACACCATCATGAAACTATGAGAGTACCTGTAAGCGAGCACTGTTCCAAGATTTCCAATACTTGATGGAGTTCCGGGAGTGAATTTCACTCCATCTTGGGGAGATACTCCGAGTGGTTTGAATAGGGCTAGTGAGGTGATAATCATTTCATCCGTATCTGTACTGTAAAACGTGTAGGTAGCGTTCTGAGGGAACATTGCATAGATTGGGTTTTTCGAGTTGTAGGTGTAAAAGAAGTAGAATCCGAACGAGGAGATGGCTGGAAACTATATAAATGTTTAGTCTCATCAAATGATATACCTGAATACTCATTGGCCAAACCAAATGATTGAGTAACATATCCATACAAGTTTACAAGAGTCAAAGAAGTCCCTGTAGACTTTACAAAACTACTGTTCCCGTACTGGAAAGAATACAAAGTTCCAATGAATGGTGATTTGACATCAGGACCATCATAAACGTGAATATAAGAAGTTAACGAGTCCGATCTTTGGGTTGGTGCGTTGGAGTGGAGCACAATATGGTCGTTCAAGGTGGACGTCAAAGTGTAGGAGGAGGTGGACTTCAAGTTCAATGGGAAGGGACTTCCGATGGCAATGTTTTGCGGGTAGAGGGTGGTTACTGAATAGACCTAGATTTAGAGCATTTGAAAGCTCTTGTTGTGACAAGTTCAGAACTGTATTTCATATTCCTTAACGAGCTCTGTGAGCCGAGATACGGAGCTCCAAAGTTGAGCATTAAACATTTCTCCCGTTCAAACTTTGGAGCTCCATATCTCGGCTCACAGAACTCGGTAAGAAAATTGAAGCATAGTTCTGAACTCGTCACAACAAGAGCTTTCGAATGATATAAGAATCATTAAGAAGCTAGGAGTCTCATTAGACCATTCCCCAGTAAAGTTGAAAGTCATCAGAAGAAGTTTTGTTTGCATTTTTCTCGCATTTTTTTTTTGGAATTTGAAACGAAAATTGAGGTTAAATTTGATAAAATCAACTCATTTTTTGTATTCTAACAGAAAAATGCTCATGAAATTTCGATAACATTTCTTGCAAAGTTATGCGCCACGAAGTTGCAGTTCGATTGTGCCGCACTTTGCAAATTCTTCACTTTAAATACCCAGGAATGAACTCACTGTCGACGTACTGATAGCTGAACCAATACTTTCCAGTTCCATTTGCACCTTGAACTATTATCACCTGAGCGGAGCTCGCTGGAGCGTAAAATAGACCTCCATCGTATTGAAATCTACAACAATTTTCGACATTTTCAAACCATCTTTCAACTCACATGCTCCACCCTCCAAGAGCATTTTTCACGATCAACGCGTCATTATGAATATCAGTGACATTCGCTTCGATTGAAAATTTCACCACGGAGCCAATTGGAACAAGAAACTGAAACTGAGAATTCAAAACTATAGAAGCTCAAAATGCTCCAACCTGAATGGTACAATTATAATTTTTGGGGAACTGTGTCAAAGTGTTGGTGTTCGGTGGAAAGACCCCGTTGCCAGTGGTAATGTTCCGTGTGGGACACGTGAAGTCAGTGGCTCCGGATGATGGAATGGATAGGAGAATAGAGAAGAGGATGAGTAATTTCATGTTTGATGGGGGGAAAATGGAAATGGAAGGGCAGACCTACACAAACACACACTTTTGTTATCAGTGCTGGATTACGACCAAATGTTTCGAAATGAAAAATGTGTCAACTTGTGAGTAATTTGTTGATGTTTATAGTTTGGCTCTGAAATGTTTCTTATTTCAGTGACATTATCATTTATTTACATTTAATACAACACCCCCAAAACCAACATAAACACAGCAAACACTGAAAGTCTCTCTGATAATTTAGTAGTGCTCTCCATTGTCGTGCTCGTCACCACCTCTCCATTTGGATCTTCCATTTCAAAAGTGACAATTGAACTGGATCCAGTGTTGTTTCCAGTGTAAGTGACCTGCATATAAGTTCCATTGGCAACTCGGACACCCGGATTGGCGACGCTTTTGGTGTAGGTGGTGGTGAAAGGGGCGGAGCCAGCGGTGCCGATTTGAACACTTATTTGCTCGCCGGGGGAAGATATCACGGCTGATTGGATGTTGAAGGTGAACTTGAGAGGTGTCGGGGATTCTGGAAGAGTACTTTTTCATAGGAGACGCAGACTAGAACAGAAAAAGAAAGACTCACCAAATCCATAACTGTACGCGGGAGTTGCTCCAACCGTCCACAAAGAAGGCGAGAAAACCGTTCCAAACCTTCCGGCTCGCGGAGTTCTCCACTTTTGCAGACTACTCCCGTCGGATTCCACATCGATTTTGAGCTGTTTTGAAGCAGTGCGCACTGTGAACATGTTCGTTGGAATTTGCTGTGGCATGTATTGAGGTATATTGTCGGTGGATCTGGAGGCTCATTTAGTTTTTTTGTTCTGGAGAGTTCAGAGCTGTGTTCCATTTTTTTCCACCGAGCTCTGTGAGCCGAGATATGCTCCGAAGAAATTCAGATAAATACTCAACTTTAGAGCTCCGTAGGAAAAATGAAGCATAACAAGCTTTCGAATGATATTGATATCATCAGACAATTTTCTTGTGACTAAAGTTAAACTCACAAATAGGTGAGTTTAGCCAAGAACGGGTTCGTCGGACTCTGCGGGTCGATTCTGATGACTTGATTGTCATCCATGCCGAGTTGAGTGATGTAGGAAAAGGGCATGTCGATCGAGTAGAAAGTGTGCGCTTGAGAGCCTCCAAAGTGGTTCGTGAACTGTCGAGCAAGAGGGCTTTTGGAGTTGAACACGTTGAAAGTGTAGTAGTTGTATTGAAGGATCTCTTGAAAGTTTCGATAAAAAGGGGTGGACTTTGGAAGACTTTGAAGCTCGAAACGCACCATTATAATCATTGCAAAGAGCATAACTCGGCGAGTACGTTCCATACTGATTCACCAAAGTCAACGAAGTGCCACTAGACTTCCACATTGTCGGATTATTGACAAGATCATACAGTGTGCCAACGAATGGCGAATTAGTGACATCCGGCCCATCATACACATATATTTCCAGTAAAAACAAATCGTCCAAAGTGCTCGGCGACTCGGTGTGAATTGTGACGTACTGCTGCTTGGGCGAACTGATCGTGTACACCTTCACGGGCACAATGTTCAATGCGAACGGCTGTCCCGTGCTGTAGGTGACTTTTTCCAGAAGGCCCACTGAAATAGGGATGGTGAGGTGGATGGGATGAAAAGCTTACTGTAGACGTATTCGTATCGGAACCAGAATTGAGAGTTTCCCGAGGTGCTGTTGATTGTCACAGTAGCATCGGGGGCAGGGGCGATAAAGAGGCTCACGCCGTCATGGAAGCTGAAGAGAAATAGTGTCTTGTTTCTCTGTGTCTCTATGGTCTCGTTGTCTGCGTCTACTATCCTAGAGCGCGCTCTCTCTCACCCTCTCTCTCTCTCTCTCTCTCTCTCTCTTTCTCGTCACTTCCAATCCAATTTTATCAAATGTCCGTTTCAAAATGATGAGAAACATTGTGCTTTATTGCAATTTCAAATTTCCGTGTCAACTCACGACTTGGGATGTCCTAGCGTGTCGGAAACCACCATAGAATCATTACTATCTGTCACATTTGCGGCAATTGTCAACTTGACCACATATCCTGGTTGAATTGCGAACTGTAAACTCCTCCAAATAGTGTTATTTCTAACTCAGAACAACTCACATTTATCACACAATTATAACCCTTTGGAAACGGAACAATAGTGTTCTGATTCGGTGGAAAGGTTCCAGAGCCACCCGTGAAATTCTGGCATGAGAAATCGATGGCTGCTTGAGAAGAATGGATGATTAGAAATAGGGTGGAAATGAAAAGAGAGAGAGAAACCGCCATGTTGGAAGTGATAAGCAGAGTTTTTAACCATGTATATATATGCTTTGGTTATCAGTCTGGTTTCAGAACTCGTCACTTTGATCTTGCGGAAAGAACGATCTGAATCATCGATAGTTTTGAAGAACATTTATTCATTGAAAATCAGCTAACAATCAGTTGGGAATGACTGTGAGAGTTCTATCAAAGTATCCGCCGTGATGAGCGTCTCCGAGGGTGAGAATGTTGCCGACGAGGGTGGCAGTGGCGTCGTCGATCTGGAAACATTGATTTTCATGAGAAGTCAATAAGTTGTAGCTCTGATATTGATTACTAACTCCAAAAAATTTGAGATAAAAAAAGAATTCACCTCCAACTCGGCATTCTGGCCTCCCATATCAGTCTTCACCCATCCTGGACAGAACGAGGTGACCAGAATGTGATACTTGGCGAGGTCGATCGAGCACGATTTGGCGAACGAGTTGAGCGCCGACTTGCTCATTCGGTAGGCCACCAAAGGCCCATTGAAAGTCCCATCGATCTTCTCGACACTGGCCGCAGTGGAGGAGATGTTCACAATAGCGGCCCGGTCGATGGAGTACCCACTACCTCCGTTCTTCTCTGACGCCTTCTTCAGAAGAGGAATGAACTCCTGAATCATGATGCCCGTGGACACTGCATTCGTCTCGATCTGACGGAGCATTGTGCGACGGTTCTTCTCGCCTTCCACGTCGTATGGCAGCAGGATGCCGGCGTTGTTGAGCAGCACTGTGAGCCCGTGCTCTCCGACTAGTTCGGAGACCTGGAAAGTTTCGAATTTGGTATTGTCGGAGCAAAAAATGAGTGCACGGTGTCTGCGCAGTAACTGGCGCCAACTTGCACAAAATGGGAAAATCGATGCTTTTATCTTGGTTTTTTTTTGCATTTTTTGCCTCGAATATAGAATTTTTAGACATTAATTGACTATTTTAAACCAATTCCCGTCATTTATTTTATAACGAAAGCTGGAAAAAGTCGAAAAAAATGTCGAAGTCCAATGGAGCGTATTTGCAGACCCCCTCCCGCTGCATTTTATTGCGCCGACAATAGTGGCTCTCAAAAAGTTCTTTTTGAATGATGTGAAATTTCTTAAGTTTTTGAATTGAAAAAGTGGTATGCGCCTTTAAACAAGTTATACTGTAGCTTATCTTTTCTCTTTTTTTTCAAAATTTCTGCTTTTTCCACTATCTTCTCCATTATCTTCCTATTCCCCACCTCATTGTACAGTTTTCCAATCGACTCATCACAATCAATGTTCAATGGAAGCACATGAAGACGAGCATCCGATTTCAGAGCATTGAGCTCCTGAAAATACCCAATTTTCACATAAAGTTTCAACTTTTTCACGATACCTTGGCAGTATTTGGGTCACGACACGTGGCAATGATAATCTCAATCTCTTTGACCTTCAAGAACTGCTTCAAAAGTCCCAATCCGATTCCACGATTCGCGCCGGTGATCAAAACGCTTCTGGGGGCCATTTTTCCTGGAATTTGAACAGTGATTTATATAAGGTTACTGTAATCACGCTCTAACAAACTAAAAGTGGGCACAGATGACTGAATTGGGCAGAAAAAAGTACAAAAAAGTGCGCGAAACGACCTTTCTCCATGTTCGTCTGCCTCTCTCGCGCTCTCTCAAGTACACACACTCTCTCGTCGAATGGGTAATTGCCCTTTGGGTGATCGATTACGTCTACGACGAACGTGATGTATGTTTTTGGACATGGGGATTCCTTTTTGGAACTTGTTTTTCATTAGTTTTGTGAGAAAAGTCTAGAAAAAATCAGAAAAATTCAAAAATTCGCCAAATTTATGACCGAAAGAACTGTAAAATTGCCAAAATTATACCGAAATTGTTCAAATTTGGTATTAAAATGTAGCCCGAAAAATTTTGGATATGAAAATATAAAAAACCATCTTAAAATCATTCTGCAAACTCTCAAAAAACGCGCTAGAACAGTGGTGCGCGCTCCTTGCGGCAGCACCCTCGTTTCTCTGCGTCTCTTACCAAAACAACGGTTTTCGTGGGGAAAAAGAGAAAAATAGATCAAATTCCATGATTTTTCTTGTTTTTTCAATATAATTGATTGATAATTGTCGAATTAACTAGAAAAAAAGATTAATTTTCAGGACTGGAGAGGAGAACACTGTGGAGAAACACAAAAATGAAAAATAATTGCATCGCTGACCGAAATAATCGGTTTTGGAAGAAATTTATTGTCATTGTTTGCGGTGCACGCACATTTTGCTGTCTGCGTCTCTCGGGAGTTTCCCTTTTTCGACGTTTTGATGATTTCTGCACATATTCTGGACACAAAATTGTGTAGCTTTATTTGATGATGTTCAGATTGAAACAAAGAGAGGTAGCGAAGAAATGAGAAAAGTAGTGAAAGTCAACACTTTGGAGACACTTTGAGTTGTTGTTTCTGGAGTATTTGATGTTGTACTGATAGGTAGTGAATATTCCTGAAAAATTGTTGGTTTGGAGCAAAAATGGAGCAAAAAAGGAGCATCTTCACTCACTCCAATCTCAAAATCAACTCGAAATATGGAACTCGAGATGTTTTGAGCTCCAGAATACACCACAGACATGTAATTCCCTATCACGGATCTTGTGAACAATTCCTGAGTTTTCTTGGTGAACTCGAACACTCTTGGAGCATCTGTCGAGCTCCGATCGCCGATTTCAATGTGCAACAGCTCTTCGTCAGTGCTCATTTCTAATAGTGACACGTGGAAAGTGATGACGACCAGGTTTGGTGATTCTGGAACTATTTTCAGATGCTATTCGAGAAGGAAGCTCACCAAAAGTTTCATTATAATTGACACCTCCATTCGTTTCCCAGATAGATTCTGATATGACACTTCCAGTTCTTCCAGGGAAAAGATTCCCCCATTGATCGTTTTTAAAGTTTACAGCTATGTTGTCCAGGTAACCGGTGGAGACGATGGTGTACGTGGTGCACAGGATTTGTTGGGGACTTGAGTTGGTGTAGTTTGTGTTGTTTCTGGAAGTAGAAGGTAAGACGCAGGAAGTGAGGGAGTTAGAGATAGCAACTAGATAGTAGACGCAGAGATATGTTTTGAGCTCCAGAATACACCACAGACATAGGGGGTAGAGACAATAGTTAGGTAAGAGACGCAGACAGTAAGACAGTTAGAGAAACCAGAGAGGCTAGCTAGGTGGTAGGCGCAGACAGTTAGCTGGTCAGAGACACTAGAGAAAACAACTAGATTAAAGACACAGACAGTCAGAAGGTTAGAGACATCAGTTTGATAATAGACGCAGACAGTTAGCTGGTCAGAGACTTCAGAGACCCCAACTTGAACATGGACACAGATAAGCAGACAGTTAGAGAGAGCAGTTACACAATAGACGCAGACACCCAGCCGGCCAGAAACACCAGAGAAAACAACAAGATGATAGACGCAGACAGTCAGAAGGTTAGAGACATCAGCTTGATTATAAACGCAGACACCCAGCCGGTTAGAGACACCATCTTTACAATAGACGCAGACACTCACCGATAACTGATCACCAGCTCCATGTCCCCCATCCCCGGTGTGCCTTTCCAGAGCTCTATCCCCATTGCCTCGTCCTCCACTCCATCTGGATACTGCATCACAATTGAAACCGCCGAGAAAAACGTTTCAGTGGTGTTCGAAATCACTGTGATGGCTGCTCTAGGCACTAGATAGATGCCCGTATCAGGATCAATAAGGTGCCATTCGGAATAGTTGGAGATTGCTGAAGAAAGATGACAGTCACTTTTTTCACGAGAGAGGTGAACCTGAATATGGAATCGCCAGAAAACGACTTCCAGTATTGAAACCGGCACTGTTATACTTGACAAACGTCACCGAGTTGCCAGTGGGAACACCAATGTTTGGATCAATGCACGAAGAGTTGAGAGTGGGACCATCGAACATTAACATGTCTGGGTCAACCGTTCGAGCTACGATTCTCTCATTAGATGTGAAGGTTATTGGCTTGAAAGTTTCCATGGTGATTGTCATGAGATGGCCAATGGGGTAGATGGTTGTGGTCAGATTTCCCACTGAAAATTGACCAGAGAATGGAGATTTTCGCTGTTTTTATAACGATAAACTTAAGTTTCCCACAAGATTTTTGTATCATTAGAACCACCATGAAAAACTAACCATATTGAAACTCCCAGCTGACTAAAATATCCCCATCGTATCCATTGAAATCCACAATTATTGTGACATCTCCTGATGGAGCAAATGTATCGATAGTGTTTCCGTCGCCATCTGCACCGAACATACTGAAAACTCTTAACGTATTACCAATTGTTTTCAGATGTTTAGAGCTCACTAATTAGCGTTTGAATACTGAACGCTGACTGACTCATTTCGAGTCTCATTAGTTTTCAGAGCGGTTATATGAAGGCAGTACCCGTTTTCGATTTGGAGCTGGAAAATCATACTTTTAATTGACTCAATTCCATTCTTACCTGGATCTTACACGTATAATAGATAGGGAAATGTGTTGGTTTTGTGGCTCCAAGTGGAAAGTTTCCATTCCCGATTATTATTCCGTCTGGGCAATCTGGAGCTGGAGTTGTGGGCGGAGTTTCGCAGAAGACGAGTTTGGTAGTTAATAAAAATAAGCACAAGAGTAAGAGTTTGAGCATCTTCGAAAAGTGAGCATTGATAAAAATGTGAAAATGTTAGTTTGATAGGTGTCGTTTATCCTCTTATGTGAATGTTTGCGGAGTTTTTTGGAGTTGTTGATAAAGGTGGGCATTTCTCTGCGTCTACTATCTAATTAGGATCTCTAACAAACTTTTGTATTGCTTCTCTGCGTCTCTACTTAAGCATACATCTCTCTCCCTCTCTCATCATCTGCGTCTACTGTCTCACCTTGATTTCTATCCCTAGCTTCTCTACGTCTCTCACTTATACCGAATCTCTACTTTTCTCTCTGCCCTCTCTGCCCTCCCTGCATCTATACCTAATTTTTCCCCTTCACAGTTTGACCAAACTCTCCTTTAATCAATTTGCACATTTTCGAGTCTCTTATCACCTAACCCGATCAACACGTGGTTGTGCAACCGACTCTTTTCTACTGTTTGTCTGATCAAACATGCTCATTCTCGCACTTATCCTACCACTATTCCCACTTTTCCAATGCCAAACAGAGCCTCCAGACCCGTTCCAATGCCCGCGACTCCCGCGAACTGTCAATGGAACTTTCCCGATTGGAGCATACGAGCCCATCGTTTTCCCTCATAGCTATTCGTGTCAGATTCAGGTTATTCTTGAAGAATTAGAATTGTCCAACAAAAAAATTTAGTTCGAGACGAAAATCGGATATGTGTTGCGAGTTACCGGGTTGAATGTGGGAGCTGGCTCCGCAGGTGCGATCACTTTAACGTCTCCGGGGAATTTGTACTCGAGGTTTTTATTTATTTTTTGATTTTTTTGTTTCAATGAAAGGATCCAATGAAAACTTCAGATCATTCAATGATAATGGAGCTCTGGATGTGTTCATGCCAAATGGAATAACTACTTTGACAATCAGTACGGCGAGCAGGACAAACTCCACCATGTACATCAACTGGCAGTATGTCTATGGTAATTTGGATTTTGAAGAAGAGAGGGCATGATCTGATGAGTCCTTGAAGTTTTCTAATGAAACTTATATCATTCGAATGCTCTTGTTCTGACGAGTTCAGAACAATGCTTAACTTGTTCTACGGAGCTCTGTGAGCCGAGATATAGAGCTCCAAAGTTTGAAGTGTTCTGAGTCGCTTTGGAGCTTCCTATTTCATAGAGCTTCCTAACAACACGAGCTTTTGAATTAGAACAAAATCCCCTCACATTTCCAGTTGGCAACCTCTCTCCCACCCTCTACGCCCCCGGACAACTCCTCAAATCCACGTTGCAACCTTTCCAACCGATCACTTTTGCCTCGATCGACCCCATCCAAATTGGCTATGTCTATTTGGATCGTAACATCATCGTCTACAATGGATCGGATCTCAACTCACCGTTCGCCGGCACGCTTTACAATGGGATCAGCGAGATGACAGGGAATTTGACGTTTGTGGTGCTCAATGGTGAAAATTTGATGCCTAACGCCTTCATGGCCATGAGAATGAAAGGTGAATTGTTTTTCTTTGCTTTTATCAAACTTATGATGATTTAGATATCGCTGACTACTCTGCTTGGTACCTCATAACCCCCGACATTTTCACATATATGAACTGGTTCAGCTACGATGAAGCTAGAACCATTGTGAGCTTGACTGGAAGTGAGAGCTATATCAAGGACGTGTTCCCCTTTTTTGATATTTACAAGAACTGGCTGGGATTCGAAGTGATGAGTGGGGCTCCAGGACAGAATATGACAACGGTGCTGGATTATCCGTAAGTTTTTCCACAAAATTCAAAGGTGCCTATAAACTAACGGAAAGCTTCTAGAAACGGTACGATTTACGATCCACTAGTCCCCCAACAAATCGCCAGTGGGATGTACACAATTGTCTCGAAAGGAGCTCGATTTGGAGTCACGATCGCCGCAAATGGGACGGGTTGGGAGGATGTCTACCCGGGAAGAAAGGGAACTATTTTACCCCCTTCGATTTGGGATCAAAATGCAACTGCCAATTATAACAAGACTTTTAGTGAGTCTCCTCCGCAATAGGCTATTTGATATTTGACCTATTTCAGACTCCCCAACTCTTGTGGTATTCAACTTCAACCTGACCCAACTTGCCATCCAATCTGACGCTGAAAAATTGGTGATAGCTATCGGAGGAAATGGACCCATTATCAGTTACGAGGTCACTAAACAAAACGCTCAATTGCTTTCAAAAAGTATAGCTGGAACTTTTATGACAGTGACATATTCTGGAGCTCCAAGTTATGGGAATGGGTCAGTGTTTAGGATTGAGTTTTGGGTTACGGTGAGTTGGAAGGGAGAGAAGAGAGATGATGTGAGGTTTCAGAATGTGCCGGAGATAACTACTACAATGATCCCGAGTACTTGGGAGACGACTACTTCTGGTTCTGATACTGTTTCAACGACTGGATCAAGTACAACAATGACTACTAGTCTTATGATGACTTCTACCTCGAGCTCAACTATGAGCACAACTACGAGCACAGCTCCGAGTACAACGCCAACAACAACTACCCAAGCTACCCCTACCCCTGTAGTTAACTCGAAATCTGCTTCAACTTCTCCAACTTCTCCTTCTACTCCATCCCCTATCAGTACTACTCCACCCCTCATCACTACTACCCGATTTGCCACCAGAATCTCCTTCTACTTCACCATCACTTTCACCCTATTCCAAATGCTCTTCTAACTATCAACTCCCCCCACAAAAAGTTCAAAATGTCCCCCGAAGTAGCCCTTATCAATTGTAAGCAGATTGCTCTCCGCTCGCACGTGCTCACTTTCTACCGAAACCATCGTCAAGTTCAAGGATTTTTTCATTATGTTACGGATAAAACTCTACTCGTCTAGTTTTATAGCTGGTTTTATTATCTCCATAGCTAGTGCTCAATTACAATGCCCTACTGGTACTGTCACTGAAGATGGCTCATTTCCACCGGGAGCTTTGGCTCCTCAAACTTTCCCGCATAGTTTTCATTGCCAGATTCAGGTCAGAATTGCTCTCTAATTAACTCTAATTGCACTAATTATAGTACCTTGCAAACCCCGGGTATATTATCCATTTCACCGGCTCGAAACTCCCTGGTGGATCTAACAGTGCGATGACAGTGAATGCTCCGAGATATCTTTATAGCCAGTGAGAAACTTTATATGTAAACTGGAAAACTAGAAAGTTTTAGAAACTTCAATGATAATGGGAAACTGGAAGCGTTTATGCCTGAAGGAATATCGACACTGGTTATGCAGACGTTAACCAGAACAAATTCTACAATGTTTATCAGTTGGAAGTTTATTTATGGTAAAGTTTTAAGGCTGTTTGATAGAGAAAGTGTTGCTCTTTTTGAAAATCTACATCAATTTGCTTTGAAAGTTGAGAAGTTTTTTTTAAAAAGAAGATAGAGGACACTATCGTTTTTCTTTCTATTATAACTCCATCTACAAATGATATTTTCAACTGAAATTTTCTATTTTCCAGTTGGAAATCTCCCCACCACCCTTCACTCCACTGGACAACTTGTAACAACCACCATCCATCCTTTCCATCCAATTTCATTCTCCTCTCCTGCTCCAATGAAAGTTGGAAGTGTAAACTTGGACTATTACACACTCGTTTACAATGGAACCAACCTGAATGGATCTTTTTTGGGGACTCTTTATAATCCCGCTTACAGTACCACAGGGAATTTGACGCTTGTGATGTTTAGCAATGCTACTCTCGTGGAGAATTCCTTCTTGGCAATGAGGCTTGATGGTAATAAGGGATAACTATTGATAATTGAAAAGAGATTGTTCAGACATAAGTGAATACTCGTCCTGGAACCTGATAACTCCGGATGTCTACTCATTGATGAACTGGTTGGAGTATGATAATGCTGTCACAGTTGTCTCTTCCTCTGATAGTGAGAGTTTTATCTCATTGGTGTTTCCGTTTCTTGGAGGAGTACAGGAGAACTTTATGGCGATTCAAGTTTATTCTGGGTACCCGGGAGGAGCTATGACGAAGGTTTTGAACTATCAGTAAGTGTTCCTCTTTTTTAATTCAAGAAAAATGCATTCAGAAATGGAACAAACTTCAAGAACTGTCTCCCGCAACAAATTTCCAGTGGGATGTACACAATTGTCTCGAAAGGAGTCAAAGCGAGTGTGTCTATAATCTCAAATGGAACGGGTTGGGAAGATGTCTACTCGGGAAGAAAGGGAACCATTTTACCCCCTTCGATTTGGGATCAAAATGCTACTGCCAATTATAACAAGACTTTTAGTGAGTCTCCTCCCCAATGGGCTATTTGATACTTGGCCTAATTCAGACTCCCCAAACCTTGTGGTATTCAACTTTAACCTGACCCAACTTGCCATCCAATCTGACGCTGAAAAATTACTGATAGCTATCGGAGGAAATGGACCCATCATCAGTTACAAGGTCACTAAACAGAATGCTCAGTTGTTTTCAAAAAGTGTGAATGGAACTTCAATGACTGTGGCGTATTCTGGAGCTCCAAGTTATGGGAATGGGTCACTGTTTAGAATTGAGTTTTGGGTTACGGTGAGTTGGAAGGGGGAGAAGAGAGATGATGGAAGTTTTAGAATGTCCCGGAGGTAACGACTACAATGATCCCGAGTACTTGGGAGACGTCTACTTCTGGTTCTGGGTCGAGTACTGCAATGACATCCAGTGCTGCGAAGAGCTCTTCATTGAGCTCGACTATGAGGACAACCACAACAACTGCTACTCCCAGTTCAACACCAACTCCGAGTACAACATCAATATCCACCACGAGCATTATAATTACGAGTACAACGGCCACTTCTTCTAACCCCAAACTGACCACTAACCCTTCAACTCTCACCACAACCATTCCAACTTCTGCACCTTTAATAAGCACCACTAAATTAGGATGCAAGGCATTTTCCTTTGATACTTTTATTATGATAAGTTCATTGATTATTTTATTGACAATGAGACTTGTGTGAGAATTTCACTGAATTTTGATATTCATCATCACATGATTATACCGAATATCGAGCATAGTAGTATAAAAGATATGAAATCAAGTCGAAAATTGCTCTGTTTTGTAGTTGTTTCCAGATGCGATGCAGTACTAGAAGATGTTGTCAACTCGCTTGAAGTAGTTGGCTTTGTCGCTGAAAATGAGGTCCAATTTTCAGTCCTACTTGTACTGGGCACTGTTATCGTTGACTCAGGAATAGTCGAAAATGCATCCTGAACTTTTACCATTAGCCAATGAAGTTGCTTCAGTATCTTACCAAAACACGGAAAAGGATTGCGAAATAAGACCGACCATCCTTTGCTCCAGAATACGATACTCTCATCCATTTCCCCATCACGGAGTCATTGAAATGAGAGGAGGAAGTGGTGTTGAAATGGAAAACAACAGAAGAGGGAAACGAGCCTCCGATTTCGATCGTTAACTCTTCCGAATCTTGCACGTTCAACATGTAAAGGGTGAAGTTAAAGGCACATGGCTCCTCGGATACTGTAGTCGTTCTATTTTATCTTATTTCATTCTAGTCTTACCAAAAGTCTCATCATAATTGGCAGTTTTCTGTGAATCCCAAAGAGACGGAGCAACGATGTGCTCAATTCTCCCGGGGTACACATTCTTCCAATCATTATCCTTTACATGAGTCCCTATCCTCACTGTGTTTCCCATTTGAGAGTAAATTGTGAAGATGTTAGAGAGAATTGGCTGGGGTAAATAGTTGGAGTAGTTTGCTTCACCTCTGCTCAACATGTTAATGATGTTCTATTTCTATAATACTTACGTATAATAAATGGGGAAGGAGTATTCACCATTAGGAAGATTTGCAAAAAGCATTAGGTAGTTGTTATCAGATTGTACTTGAATGTTTTCAATGAAACTTGTGCTAGAAGCATTATTGATAACAGTGACTTGACTGAATCGAGGAAGAATAATGTCGGTGTCCTCATTTATCACTTACAAGTGATAATTGTTGATTGTATCTGACAGGAGTGAAGAGAAATTCGATTAATTTCTTTCAAAAGACACACTACTTTTAGTCCACGTGGAAAAGTACCAAGCACTACACCCCGCATACTCCTCATCTATCAGCAGAAACGTCAGATAGGAACTATTCCAATGAATCTCGGTGTCAAACAACCCGACATACTCTCCCACTGGCTCCCACCACTCGTACACCAGCACCGCCGAGAACCATTCGGAGCCACATTTGCCAGTGGAGTACACTGAAATTGGGTCTGCTCCGTAGCCAAAAGTGACTGGTTTCCCTGGTTGCAATGTCAACTCGATGGCGGTATTGAACGTGATTTCGGTTTCAGGATAGTTGGAGACTGGAATGGGGTGGAGATGTCAGAGATAGAGTAGGAAAAGGTACCATTGATGATCTGCCAGGTGATGTAAAAACTCGAGGAAGAGTTGGCGGTGTTGATGGAGGCAGTTGCGTTTTCAGCGGGGAGGTAGACAGTGAGAGGGGAATCGCGGAGGCTGGGTAATTTGGTAATTAGGTAATTAGGTAATTAGGCAATTAGTTAATTAGTTTAGATTCCAGATGATTAAAAAATTAGACGATAATTAGATTTGATAAGCTGATATTAAGCCAGTTAAACTACCCCATGCGAATAAATTACAAGGTTATCAGACAATTTGGTAATTAGTTAATTAGCTAATTAACTTATTAGACAAACATGAACTATAACAATTAGCAATTAGATCAGCACTGTACAACTCACTAAAACTTTTCTCCAATTGTATTGGTAATCACTACTGGAAAATCAACACCACCTGGATTCTTCACTGCTTTCAATTGCATGACAGTACCGTAGTTGATATAAAACTGAAAACAAACACACATTCAACCTCTATCCAAAACTCACTTTTAGATCACAGTGGAAATTGGAAGGAAACTCTACTGGTCCTTGAGCGTTTAGAGGAAAGTTTCCATTGGAATTGATGACAGAGTTGGGGCAGTCAAATCCATTGGAAGATGTTACAGATTGAATCAGAAAGATTAGAGACATTAGAAATAGGAACAGAGGCATTCTTGTATGGAACTGATTTCATGAAAATAGTGTCTTTTATCAGTGCGTTCTTTTGGTTTTCGAGGGAAGTTGACGTAGAAGTGATGAGTTTTATTATCAGTGAGTTGATTTGTTCTTTTGATTTGGGAAATGTTATGTTTTATTTCATAACTTGGAACTAGACTCGAGGAGAAAATGTGCACTCGGAAAGCACTTGGCATGTTCATGAATTTTGCGTTTTTTTTTTTTCATTTTCTATCAAAGAAGGTCGTGCCACATCATCTGACCTGTCGCTGAACTCCACGTCGCACTTCCACCTGGCAAGATGGGCACTACGAAACGACTTGTCAGTTTCGACAATTCTACGAGATGATGATCGGAATTCGATTCGGAAGTAGTCGTGGAAGATCTGGAGACGTTTGTGGTGAGCATGGATCGAAACATCATCGGAAATGGCGGCGAATGGAGTAAGGTGGGTTTGAGGAGAAAACAGAAATCGATGAACGTTTCCAATTTGAATGAAAAAATGATGACGAGATGTTTTTGATCTACCGAACACATGAGATAACAACTGGAGGCCTCTCGAGTATCCTGTCTCTTTTTGATCTACCTTGCCGGGAAGAAACGGCCGTCAGGTTGTTTTCCCTATCCTCTCTCGCTCCTTCTCCATGTCCATGTCCTTCCAGAATATGCTCTTCACTGGTTCTGCGAACGTCTTCTGAATGTCATCACGCACCTCGACATGCTGCTGGAATGACAACGAGCTGAACACCTCATGAGCGGATCAAGGTGGTTGGATGGGACTCCATTGCAATTCACATTATTAGAGTGTGAGTTCTTCTTCCTAGTCTTCTTTCTCCGAAGCCCTTGAGTCAACTTCTTGCCAACGAACAGTCGTAGACTCTTGGGTGCCCTCCGGCTCAGGCCCCATCGCCCTCGGGCGGTCTGGTTGTCCAGGCACCTCACTCCCTCTGGACTTTCCCCGTTCGGTCGGAACTCCCTCTCACCAAGGGAGGAAAGGTATAGGAGCGTTGTAGTAGTTGATGCGGCTGCTTCTCTACGGTGATCCCCATGGACCGAGTGAGTCGGAGGAGGGACTCTGTTTGCTATCAAACATACAGTCCTTTTTTAGTTGTTAGAATTTAGTTAGATTCTGGAGGTGTAATGAGGATTGATATGTTTTCTTTCATACATGGATCATGCGACTTCTCAACGACTCGCAACATCTTCTGGAGAGAAACGACCTCAATGACTAGCTGAACACCTCAAGAGCAGATCAAGGTGGCTGGATCGGGAGTGGAAGATGGAGCATGGGCTCTCCTCCAGAAGACGTCAGATGGTTCGACGAGCTGACACCTCATGAGCAGCTCAAGGTGGTTGGATCGGGAGTGGAAGATGGTGCATGTAATCAAAAGATGAGCGACCATTGAAAAGTTTTAGTATTGGGATAAGTTAGGTTTGCAGAGTTGGCTTCCTTCATTAAATATCAAGAGCCAAACTCTTCAGAGCAATTTTCTTGAAAAACCCAACACAACTGTTCATCCCATAAAGATCATGCCACATCATCCGACCCGTCCCCCGAGCTGAACTCCACGTCACACTTCCACCTGGCAAGATCGGCACTTGGATTATCAGTCCCTATTCTAGAACAACAAGGATTGGAGTGCGATGTGCAAACCTGGAATGCTGGAGAGTGTTGTTGGGATAGTAATTCGAAGTGATTGGAGCATAAAAATCCAAGAGCGGGTGCAGTTTGGTGGGTTTGAATGAAATCAATAATCATGGAATGATTATTTTGAAAGACCGAGTGACGACGAGATCTTTTTGAGCTACCAAGGTGCTGCGCACGAGACAGACCAAATGAGGAGGCCACTCACAGTTGCTTTTTTTGATCTACCTCGTCGAAAGAAGATCATCAGGTTGGTTTTACGTTTTCAATCTCATCCATCCACATCCACATTGTCTTTCCAGGATCTCCGCTGTTTCACTGGGTCACGTCTTCTGGTCCCAACGTCTTCACGCACCTCAACAGACATGCCGATGGATCAAGGAATGACAACAAGCTGAACATCTCATGAGCGGATCAAGGTGGCAGGATGGGATTCCAATGCAATTCGAAGGACGACAGTGTGAGTTCCCCTTTCCAGTCATCTTTTCCCGAAGCCCTTGAGTCAACTTCTAGCCAACGAACAGTCGTAGACTCTCGGGTGCCCTCCGGCTCAGGCCCCATCGCCTTCTGGCGGTCTGGTTGTCCAGGCACCTCACTCCCTCTGGACTTTCCCCGTTCGGTCGGAACTCCCTCTCACCAAGGGAGGAAAGGTATAGGAGCGTTGTAGTAGTTGAGGCGGCTGCTTCTCTACGGTGATCCCCATGGACCTTGTGAGTCGGAGGAGGGACTCTGTTTGCTATCAAACATACAGTCCTTTTTTAGTTGTTAGAATTTAGTTAGATTCTGGAGGTGTAATGAGGATTGATATGTTTTCTTTCATACATGGATCATGCGACTTCTCAACGACTCGCAACATCTTCTGGAGAGAAACGACCTCAATGACTAGCTGAACACCTCAAGAGCAGATCAAGGTGGTTGGATCGGGAGTGGAAGATGGAGCATGGGCTCTCCTCCAGAAGACGTCAGATGGGTCGACAAGCTAAACACCTCATGTACTTGTTTCTGTTTTGTTGATGTCTTTCTTATTTCGGTTTTCTATATTTTTCAGGATTTTTTTCAGGAATGGGAGGGTACTTGCCCATCTCCAGTTGTCGGTGTTGCTCGTTCCGTCTCGGTAGTTTTAGTGGGATCTTTGGAAGTGGGTGGAGTTTTTTTTCGGAAGTGGGTGGAGTTCTGATATTCCCGTGATTTCAGTTAGTTTTCTGGCTGAGTTTCCATGATGTTCGTTAACTAGAGATGAATATCCTAGAGTAGTCAAACTTTTATATCAATGTTTTGTAAACTGTCCGTATCTACTCTAGTCAATAAGCGGAAAGTCTCATTTTATCTAACATGAAGAGCATAACTGGTTGAGACTCCTGATGGACTTTTTGATATCCTTCTAGTGATTCGTTGTCTCAAAATTGGAAGGAAAAATATGATAGCCAACGGGTCCAGAAACGGGAATGCGGATAGGGCGATGACTCCGTAGTAGTTGAAGGTTCTGTAAATTGGGTTTGATTAACTTGATGGGTCAACGTTTATTGAAGCAGCCTCATTCGCACCTTCCCATGCTAAAATTGAAAATGGGAGAAAACCAAACGATGACGGAAGGCATGAAACTGACGCAGATGGGGATCACAGTTTGCACCGTCAACGCCTTCAGCAACTTTCTTTGTAGTGAAGCCGTCCTTTTACTCATCATCATTGCGGTTTCATTCAACTTTTTCATGATTAGGTATCCAAACAAAATGTATAGGGATACTGAAATCGTCGAGAATATTATTAGCAAGCCAATTCCGGTGAAACTGTTGGATATTGACGTTTCAGAAGCTTCCTTAAAGTTTCATCACAAAGATGATTTAACAGTTGACCTACTTCATAAATCGCTCCGATCGCATTGATCTTCATGATATCCTCCCCATACTCTTCTCGGAAATTCTCGAGCACGTACAACTTGACATCGTACCGGACGTTCAGCAGATTCTCACAAATCCATCCAAAAAACACGAAGAAAATGACGACCAACTCGAAGGTGCCCATCATGAAAATGGGGAACTTGGACTTGGTGTACTCAGAGCGAAGAACCACCAGGTATCGGTAGAGAAAGTGACTGATGAGGATGGCGTAACTGCAAGCAAGCATTGAGCAGCGAGTGGTGAGAATGTAGTGGTGGAGATCGGAAGAGGTGGTGAAGAAGCCGTTGGCGAGGAACACGACGAAGCAGTAGCGGTAGCCGTGGATGCCCTGCAAGTAGGTACTCAAACATGCTCAAAAAGTGATCTTATACTGAAAACTTACAATTGGCACCGCCATCTCTAAAATTGAATAAATCACATTGAAAATTGCAAAGAACAATAGCAAAAATCCATATTTCCCGAAGCTTTTTGACTTTTCGGAGAACACCAAGTATACGAAAATCGGGTTTATTAAAAATTCCAAGGATCCGAATAGTTTTGGAAGGTAATAGTGTGGCCAGCCGATATACATGGGGGTAATTTGCAAAATAATGGTGGTGTGTGTGTTTTGATAATCAAAAGTAGTAGGAGCACTGACATTATCAAATTCTGGGAATGATACTCATAGGATCCCTAAGGATTATTTGTTTTGATATGGTTTGAAAGGTAGAGAATACGTAGTTTGTAATAGTAAATGTATCAATTATACAGTGAAAAAGTTATAGACTCGTTGGAATCTATAAAAAATTGTGTTTCAATGAACATTTTGTTAGCTCCGCCCACTTGCGCTCTTTCTGGAAAAATTTTTGTTGGGAGTTGCTCATTGATATTCTAGCTACAAATTGTTAGTTAAACACTTTTTATGAAAATTAAAAATGAGCAAGAAATTTCGAGTTTTCTAACAACGGCACCTTCACTACTGTTTCATTCAAGTTCTGAAAAATCCAAATAACCAAGTTAGTTTTGATTTTCGTAAAATGTGTTCAACTGATAACTTGTAGCTCTAATAGCAATAATTAACTCTAGAAAATTTGAGCCAAAAAGAGCACAGGTGGGCGGAGTTATGAAACCATCAAAATCCATTCAATGGTACTGTTTTGTACTGTTGGAATTTCGAAACAAAAACATATTTCGTCATAAGACTGTTGTCCAGTGTGGCCATTGAATATATTGTCCATTTTTGTTTCCTTCCTTTCCTTCTTCTAGTTCTTTCTTCCTTTTTTTATTTTTTTGTTCTCTCTTTCTCTGCGTCTCGCAGATTAGAGAGTGATGATCAGCAGGTAAACTTGACATTTCAATCCCTTTTCTCTTTTTCTTTTCTTCTTTCTCACTCACTGTGGGCGTGTTCCCTCCCGCGCACTCCCCACTCATTCTCCACACACAGTTTTCTTGGATTTTCTTTTCTTTTCTTTTCCATTTTTTCTAATACATTTCGACATTCCAGATGAAATCTCTCCTTGTCCCAGTGATACTCATCATTGGATTGGGTGTCGTGGAGGCTACCGTAAGTGCAATTTTTGTCCACGAGAAGTACACCACCGTTCCAGGTGAAATGCCCGAAATCTGTCTTCGGGACAGAGTTGGAATGTGCGTTCGAGTGTTGCACATCGTTCGAGGGCCACAATCAGGGCTATTATTGCTGTGGGATTGAGGAGAAGCAGCTGATCGAGAGGAATGGAGGACACGGGGTGGATAAGGGAAGGGCCGAGCGGTTTGTGGCCTATGGCAACACTTTTCAGTGAGTTTTTTGGTGGGTTTTGAAGTGAATATTGATGGTAAAAAGAGACAGAGAGAAAGAAAAATGGATTAGATAAAGTTTGTAAAGTAAACTGGGAAATCAGTTCGAGATCCATTGAAAATAAGAAAAACAGGCGAATTGTCCCTGAAAAGTTGAGAATTCGAATTTTCTCTAGTTTCTCGATAATGCAACTGCGCTCTATTGCACATGAGCATTATGTAATGATCTCTGTTTGCAATCTGACCTAGTGGAAGAAAAAAAAGTGTGCAAATGTTAGGCCATCTCTAAAATGTTGGTTTTTCGTTGAATTTTAAGGTTTTCGAGTATTTTTTGCAAATTCTCCGATGAAACTGATTGTTCTCGAGTATTTTTCGATGATTTTTACAGCAAAATTATTCAAGAAATTGCAAAAAATATGCAAATTTGATGAAAAACTATGAAAAATCATGAAAAACAAAGTTGAATCGAGCTGGTCTAACTTTTTTCATTTCCCGATTATGTACAGTTATCAATAAAAAAATAGAAGTCTCATTGTTAAATGCTCCAAAATGTAATCGCGCTCTATTGCACATAAGAGACGCAGACAATTAGACAGCCACCTAGTGTTCAATAGAGCGCAACTGCATACCCATCTTTTTTATAACAACAGACAGTATTCAATGGAGCACATTTGCTTTACGATCCCTTTCCCAATTTCCCAAATATTTCTACTTTCAATCAATCATCATAATCCTTCCAGAGTGGACTACACGATGCTGATAATCGGCCTGATCGTCTCGATCATCATCTCGATCCTCCTCTCCTTCTTCTGCTGCCTGCTCTGCAACGGCTGCTGGCTGCACCGTCGTCGCAATCCGCAGCAGTACGAGAGTGTGCACGAGAACGGATGGTACCCCATCTGTTGTGAGTTCATCTTCCCCTTTAACCCCCCGAAAAGCGTTGGCAAACTTGCCGAGCCCTCGAGACTGTTTGTTCTGCTACTACTCGCTGCTTCTTGTCGCCGAAAAATAGGGATTGGAGGGTGGAGAGAAAGAGAGTGGCTTTTTTGACAAATCAATCACCACGAAGAAATGGAAAGTTTTCATGGGGGCACGAGGCGAATTGTTGGGCGTTGTCCGGCTGACCATTTCCCGTTCTTCTTCTAATGGTCATTAAGTCGGCTAATCAGGGGACGAGAGAAAGAAGAAAGAGAGAAAAAGAGGGTGATTGTTGTTTTGTACTTCTCGTGGACAAAGTCAGGTTGGAGATGGGAAGATCAAATCTTGTACTTCTACACCAACTTTTTCTGATTCATCACAATTTTGAACTTCTTTCCAGGCGGTTTCGGAATCCCAATGGGCACCGTTGTCTTCTCCACCCATCCGCCACAGTATCGAGAGGAAAGTGAGATGTATGGAGGATCGTCCATGTCCAGCATTCCGAGCTCCAAGCAGCGGTGAGCAAAGTTCCAAAAATTTCCTATCTACCCATCTAAAAATCAACTTTCTACCATTATTTTGAACAAAGTTATGTCAGTTTGAAGTTTCGAGGTTAGAGACGCAGACAGTTAGACGACGAGGGGCGCCCTTTTGGTAGGAGACGCAGACTGTCAGCGTAAAATTTTAAAATTATCATAACTTGCTTCAAATCAATGCTAGAATTCTGATTTTTAGCGCATCTCCCTTGAAATTTAATTCTCTATAACCTCATCTATGTTTCAGAGTCCGATTCAATCCCGATGGCACGCCACGTGGCGTTTTGAAAAATGGGCACGAGGGAGGAGGACACCATCAACCACAGGGACAATATTACAGGGACTAATCACGATTTTTGTGCTTCTCATTCCTTTTGCTTATCAGCTCTTTTCAAAGCTTTCACGGTGCAATTTTACAGCGATTTTAATAAACTGTTTTTCTTTTGAATCATTTCATTCCATAAGAAAAGACAATTTTTTGAGCAAAATCATGTCAAAGAGCCAATCGAAATTTTGAAAAATTTCGAAGAAAAGGAAAGAAAAAAGCAGAAAGAAGAGATTAGACAAAGTACCCGGATGTTATCTAATAAAGTTTTTTGTAAAAAAAAAAGAAAAATCAAATAGAAAATTTGTGAAAAAAGTACAAAAGCAATAAACCGGTAGATCATCGAGAAAGGGGGCGGAGCAAGGAGCAGCGGGATTAGGAAAGGAGCCACAGGGCGCAGATGGCGATGGCGAGAGAGTACGGGGAGGCGAGAGACGCAGAGTTTCCGTTACAATGATCCGCGTAGCAGGTGCACACGTCGATCGTCGAGTCGTCCGCCGAGTCGCCGTTCAGTTTGAACAGCTCTTTTTTTCTGGAAATGTTTTGGATATTTGAGAGTTGAAGGAGGATTAGATTGGGGGAGGAGAGAGGGAGTATGAAAACTGAAGAGACGCAGACTTTCTCTGCGTCTCTTCGACTCATCTGCTCTTTGGCAGCAATTTTGGTGTTTTAGATATATCTCAGCGAGTTTTAGAGTTAAACAGCTGAAATTTCGTATCGAAAACAGTAAAAACACGAAGAATAGAGAAGTGAAATTTCAAAGTGATCTGGTTATTTTAAATCGAGTTATCATCCATTCAAATTGAGGTGATTGTTGTGGCCTGCTCTCTGAAATGGATGATATTGTGGTGAAACTGATGTTATTCAGATTAGATCATGTTTTCCAGGATTTTTAACATTCGGTTTAACCTATTTCAAAAGTAATGGCCTAGAAAGCTAATCCTAGGCCACAAGGAATTGTAAACGTGGCCGAAATATGGTTTTCTAGGCCAGATATCAGAAAGACTTCTCACTATCAAATCCTCTTTCTGACTACCTTCAAACTTTTGAATCTTGAAGATTCCTTTCTCCATTGGTACCTTCCATTTCGGCTATTTTCTCTACTTTTCCACTATCCAAACCCTTTTTTCAATTCCTCACCGATAAGGCCTACACGAGTCGCGATGCATCCATCGGTACCATGTAACAATGGTCTGATTGAAGCCGCCGATGAGCACGTCGCTCATGCACCCTCGGATGTACCCTTTTATTCGCACGCCTGCAATCAAACATCATTCGACTTGGAAGGTTCAAATTCAATACCCACCAGCAATATTGGGCTGCTCGAACAGCGAGACGCATATCGTCGGACAGTGCACGATGGGGACACGCCCCTCTGCGATTCGGTCGTCGTTGCAGTCATCTGAATTTTGTCAACTTTGTAAATGTTCTCAATAGAGCATGATTTCATACCTGTAAAGTTCCGAGGCTTTTTGTAAATGTGTGATAGTGACGGCCACACCGCTTCGTACAGTTTCGACATACAGGAGTAGCAACGAGCAGTGTCTGGAAAGGAAAAGGGGTTACTGTAGGTTAGATTAGGGTGGTTGCGGACCATGGGAAACTACCGTAATCCTGAACAAGTAAATTTGAATTTTTTCGTTTGATAGTCATTGTTTTGAGCTATTTTGTATAGTTTTGTGATATTTTGTTTAGTATTGACCTACTTTTCATATTTTTTGACCTACTTTTCATAGTTTTGACCTACTTTTCATAGTTTTGACCTACTTTTCATAGTTTTGATCTACTTTTCAGAGTTTTGACCTACTTTTCACAGTTTTGATCTACTTTTCATATTTTTGATCTATTTTTCACATTTTTGACTTATTTGTGAAAATTTCGACCTTCTTTCGATAGTTTTGACCTACTTTTCATAATTTTGACCTATTTTTCATAGTTTTGACCTACTTTTCGTAGTTTTGACCTACTTTACATAGTTTTGACCTACTTTTCATGATTTTGACCTACTTTTCATAGTTTTGATCTACTTTTCATATTTTTGATCTATTTTTCACATTTTTGACTTATTTGTGAAAATTTCGACCTTCTTTCGATAGTTTTGACCTACTTTTCATAATTTTGACCTATTTTTCATAGTTTTGACCTACTTTTCGTAGTTTTGACCTACTTTACATAGTTTTGACCTACTTTTCATGATTTTGACCTACTTTTCATAGTTTTGACCTGCTTTTCATAGTTTTGACCTACTTTACATAGTTTTGACCTACTTTTCACCGTTTTTGACCTACTTTTCATTATTTTGATCTATTTTTCAACAATTTCCCCCACAAAATTACCGCTCGTCAAAAAGGGGCCGAGCGCAGTCTGCGAGTGTGCACTTCTGGCGGCCATCATCAGAAGTGTGAATAGGATCGGCGCGAGACGTGGCGGCATCGATCATCGGAAGACGACGCACGCGGATTGCATTGGATCTGATGAGTGGGGAAGTGGTTGCGATGGGCGATGGTGTATAGGAGGAGCCGAATTGAATAATAATTGCACAAATAGGATGAAGAATGGAGGAGGAGAAACTTTTAATGGGCCGAGAGCGGATTTAATGGACTTTTTCGACATTTTGATGACTTGGCCGGAAAGCAGCTTATAGTTTTTCTCACGGTGGATAAGGATTGCATTGGGCCCCCAAGGCGCTACACTTTGTGGACTACTGTAGTTGGATTAAACGGGGGATTTAAAGTGGGTAAAGTGGGAGTTTTGTAAGTTGGAAGTACGCTCTATCGATAAAAGAAGAGAAATTCGTGATTTTGGTGAGAAGAAACAGGGAAATCAGCGAGCGCGGGTTCGAACCAGGGAGGGTCGAGTGAGAACCACGCGCGTTATCCACTACACCAGAGAAGGAGGGAGTGCGGGGCGTCGAAAGTGCGTACAAAAGGTCGGTGTTGTTTTTGATGAGAAGGAATTTTGTTAGATTTTTTGGGATTTTTTATTTTTTGAAAAAAAAACAATTTTTTTTCCTTTTTTCAACTTTTTTGGTTCTCAAAATTTTTCATCTTCATTTTTTTCAATAAAAAATTCAAAAAATTCCTGAAATTTTCAAAAATCCAATCCATTATAACCTTAACTTTAACAAATTGCTCGACGTGGCTCGGTCCAGATGGCTCATTATTACTATGAGCATCATTGTGCTCCTCGAGGTGTGTAATAGTATTGGTTAGATATTTAGTTTTTATATAAATATGATTGAGAGCTCCAAAAAATGCTCCAATTTCCACAAAAAAAGTCGAAGAAAGATGTTGAATTGATAAGAGACGCAGCGTGCGAAAGACAGGGTCAGATACGCAGAGTGTCAAGTAGAGATGAGGGTTAGAGAGTAGACGCAGACAGTTAGACTTATAAAAACTGTCAAAAAAGCGTTCTCAATGTGCCAAAATGTGCCAAAAAGTGTGAAAAGCCACGAAGGTGATAAAAGTGACACGTCGCGGGGAGAGAAAGGGGGGAAATGATTCGGGAGGAGAGTGACGATGATGAGAAGACGAAAAGACAGCTGTGCCATCACAATTTATACCCCCACCTCGATCGAATAAATTGATCGGAGACTGGAAAAGAAGAAGAAAGAAGGTGAGAAGGTGGGGGGAGCACTTAATTTATAGGTGGAAGGAGATGGCACATAATGATAATGGAAGGGCACCCACACTTTGGAGAAGTTATGCGGAGGTAGATCAAAACGGGTGATAATGGAAGAGAGAGGGGAGGTAGAGAGTAGACGCAGACAGCTAGAGAGGAAGAGAGTTAGAGTTAGGTCAGAGACGCAGAGTGTGCAGAGTAAGTATAGATCAAAGCTAGAGAGTAGGCGCAGAGAGTTAGAAAGCTAGAGATAGGCTAGTGACGCAGAAAAGCGGACTAGGCGCAGAGTGTTAGAGTCATAAGTTAGTAAGAGACGCAGAGAAACAAGATAGCATTGTGAGGTTAGAGAAGCAGAGTATACATCATAGAGATCATGGATAGAGAGTGGACGCAGACAACAAGAGCATTAGAGTCAAGAGTTTGGTAAGAGACGCAGAGATACAAGATAGCTTTGTGAGGTTAGAGACGCAGTATTATCTAGAGATCAGTGTTAGAGAGAAGGCGCAGACAGTTAGGAAGTTAGAGATAAGTCAGAGACGCAGAGTATATTGCCTAGAGATTCGAGTTAGACAATAGACGCAGACAGTTTTTTTTCACTTTTTAACCATTTGTCAGGTTTTCAAGGTTAAAAATTATCAGAAAAACGCATTTCCTCAAATTTCCTAAATATTTCAATGAAAGCCTTCTCGGCCAAAATGTGCAATTTACTTCCATCTAATCTGTCTGAAAACCAAAATAACATTGTTATCCTAACCAGCTCCCTATGATATCAGTTGCTTTTGTGGATATATAATCCAAAAACACCTGTGTTTACAGAGCGAGAGCACAACATTTTAAGGGAAACAAAACGAAGAAATGTTGGTTTTGGAAAGCGGAAAATGGCAAAAATTTTTGGGGGGATGGTTTAATGAACGGAAACCGCATATTTTCGACTCGAAATTGAATTTGTCGCCGTTTATGAGCCAGAAAGAGAGACAAAACCACGCGAGTTTTGTGGTTTTGGGCGACGAATATTCTCTGATATTTTTATCAGTATTTCGTGATAAAATCCAATTAATTTAGTTAGTCTGGAAGAGAGTGGGAAGATGATAAATGGCGCGATTGACGTAGCAGATGTGGAAGGGAAAAGTGCATGGAGGGAGGATAACACAACAAAAGACAGTGAGTGTGTGAAGTGGCCGTGCACTTGAAGAAGCACACACTTCCATTTAGGGGTGGAAAGTTTTAATGAAGTTTTGAGCGCCGGGAACCTTTTTACACCGCTCATCAAACTTCCGCAAATGATTTTTGAGCAGGGTGGGTTTGAACCAGAGGCCTTGTGGGTGGCAAGCAAAAGCGTTGCCACAACGCCACACAGGCACTGGGATCGAGGGGTGCGAGGGGCAGAGATGAGCGCGGAGTTTGGGGAGGGGAGAGGGACAAAAAGTGTTCTAGTTTTTGACAATGTTAAATGTGGTGTGGGGGCTCACTGAAAACTCAATTATTATTTTCTCCGAATTCCAGAAGCCGTCAGAAACTACAAAACGGCTGGAATTTCTGTTATTATGTCAATATTTTTGTTTTTATAATAATTTTTCAGTTATTTTCAAGTGAAGACCCAGTTTAAAAGTGTCTTTTTCAAAGTTCAGACTTCCAGATTACGGTAGCCTACTGTAGAGATCAAAACTCACGTTTATAGGGCAAGTTGCCCTGATAGTTGCCCTCCTCGTAGACGCGCTCGCCATGTCCGCTGGCAATTGTCGTCGACAATGAGCCCAGTATCAGCAGAACGCTGAGCAGCAAGTGTTTTGGAGGGTTACTGTATCTGTAGTTGGTGGAGTGGTCGTCAACCAATAACATCTACTCATCAGGAGTGTGCCTGGAAGGAAAAAAGGGGTTTTGAATGGAAAAAATTGTGAAAACGGGGTTAAAGTGGGGAGAAATTGAAAGAAAATAGTGATAAAAATAGTAGAAAAAGGTTGAGAGATTGGGGGATTTTTTTGAATTTTTTAGAATTTTTTTTTTTAATTTTGAAAAAAAAAATTTTTTTTTTTTGAAAACATTTTTTTTTGAAAAAAAATTTTTTTTTTCAAATTTTTGAAAATTTCCAAAATTTCTCTACATTTCTCTGATTCCTAACATATTTCTCACACTAAAACCTTATCAAACCCTAGCAAAAAACCCAAAAAAGCCAAAAAAGGTTAAAGGAGGGGTGTCGCCGTCTCTCAAAGTGTTTCGAGGTTTCAACGGCTCCTTCTTTTTGCTTTCCGAAAAAGGAAAGAAATGTCTCAAAGTGCGAAAAGAGCACGCGGAGCACACACACGGAAAAAGAGAGGCGGCACTCTGGGTTTTGTTCGAAATTTGATTTCAGCTCATTGAAGACAATCGTGAGAATCGAGGAGGAGAAGGGCGACAACTTCTGTGTGGATGAAAAAGTTACGTTTTTGTACTTCTCTCGAACAACTGATGATAGTGGTAGATAAAAAAAAAAGAAAATTGTCCACGAGAAGTACACGGGTGGCCAATGAGCGGCGAGCAGTGCGGGGGACTAGGAATTTCATTTTTGGTGGTTTTTGGTGGTCTTTCGTGATTTTTGGGTAGTTTTGCATGGTTTTTAGATAGTTTTTTGTGAGCAAATGATAAAAATCAAGATTTATCAGCGATTTGTCATGAAAAAAAAAGAAAAATCTGAAAAAATTTGTGGAAAACATGTAAAAACTCAATTTTCCCCTAAATTTGCAGATTTTTCAGTATTTCCACAATTTATCTGAACTATCTTATCAAAATATCTTCAAAAATGTCAGAATGAATGATTTTAATAGAGAAAATATGAGAAATATCAGTGAAAACCAGAAAAAATATCGAAAAATCTCAAATTTTCCTGCTTTTTCTCATTAATTCGTAAAAAATCACAAATTTTCAGGATTTTCATTGATTTTCTATGTGAAAATCTCTTTTTTCATTCGAAAATCATCAAAAACACTGAAAAAATACCAAAAAATCAGGAAAAAATCAAGAAAAAAACAAGGAAAATCGAGAAAAAACAACAAAGACCAACAAAAACTATCGAGACTCTCCTATTGGTCACTGGTGTACTTCTCGTGGACAACTAAGACGAAAATTTTCATTTTCTTAACAGCTTCTTGTCCAAAAGAACTACACTATCAGGTCGATACTGAAAAGAGGTGAAAAGCAGTGGATGTGCGAGAGGAAAGTAAAATGGGCGCCTACTCATCATCCGTGTTCCAGTGCCACTTTAACATTTTTATCGCCGACGTTTCACATTTTTTTACACCCCGATGGTGTCGAGTGGAGGACGACACTTGATTTATCGTCTCGCTGAGCACAATGAGCACGAGGGAACGGCAATGGGTTTTTTGGGAAGAGGGCTTACGATGATAAATGGGTGCGGGGCAGGGTATTAGGAGGAGGAATGAAAAGGAATGGGAGCACTGGAAACAGTTGGAACGAGCACGAAGGAGCACAAAAGGGGAGGAGTCAGTGATATCATTATGGTAGTTTACAGGGTGTTTTGGGGTCTAGATAGATGATTTTGAGGGTGTAGTTCTCGTGGACAAGATCGGTATTAGATCGACTAAAATCGGAGTTCATTTCGAGTTAGATCTAATTGTGATCTCCGTTAGTTTCCTGATAGACTTCATAACTATTCAGAATTAGATCTATCTCTAAATAACTCAGATTGAACTCCATTAGAAGCTTCTATTGGTAAAAAATGTAGTTCTCGTGGAGATTCTGATAAGTTTTGATGAGTAGATCGGTATTAGATCGACTAAAATCGAAGTAGATCTCGAATTAGATCTAATTCTGAGCTCAGTTTTATTCCATAGATTTAATAAAGATTCAGAATCAGAACTAACTCTGAATGACTCTAATACAGATTAGAAAACTGAAACAGATCAAATTCAGATTGAACTTCGTTCTAGCTCACAGTCGATCTAATTGCAAACTCTAATTACCAACTAAAAGCTTGTCGATCTAACTCCGAACTTGACAAGCAATTCATTGAAGTAAGAAGATATCGAAATTGTCCACGAGAACTACACAACTACCAATCCATCAGAATCCATGTCCCTCGTGTACTTCTCGTGGACAATAAAAATCATTCAAAAAACGAGCAACTCTCTGATTGGCTAGTGCTGTTCTTCTCGTGGACTATTCACAAAAAATCCCAAAAACCTCTCTAATCACCGTGTTCTCAACAACTTCCCTATCACACCGCATCATCATGCCAACACGAAAAAAAAACCGCAGAAACGGGCAGCTCATCACCCATCACCGGGTGAGCCAAGGCATCCGGCGGTGTTTTGCTCGTGCGGAGCAAGAGGGATAGACGACTAACACAAATTTCGTCCGTGATGTGGTGTTGTCTCGATTGAAATGACAAGGGACAAGCGGCGAGGAAAAGGCAAGAAAAAAACGAGGTGTGTGTTACACTATTTTCCCTATTTTTCCTCTATTCCGCGGAAAAAAGTTAATGAAATGGGAAAGAGGCGGGGAAGAGTTTGATTAAGTTGCAGGCCACGCCCACTTTACATTAGTAAGGGTAATTGAATTTAGGAAGGCTTCTACAGTAATATGGGAGGTGTCTGCAGAAAAGTAGATTGTCCACGAGAAGTACACAATGAGAAAACAAAGAAAATTGAGGAAAATTGCTATTAGACTACAGTAATCTTGTAAGCTTGCTCATGATATCAAAACCTCTCTTATCAGAACACAGGAAGCCATTTTTCCCACTATATACATTCCTAGAAACTAAAAACAAAACCTACCATCCCAGTCTCATAAGCTCCGCCCCCTTTTGCTCCGACTCCAAAGTAGCTCCTAATCCAATCAAAACAAGTCGCCCCCATGAGAGTTTACAGTACCTTCTTACTTTATTCATTAGCTCTAATGGAAGAGCCTAATGAATAAAAAGAAACTTTTCGGGGGGGAGGTAATAAAAGGAAAAGAGTAAAGTAAACAAACCACATTGGGATTTCGGAAAGAGGAGGAGGAGAAGAAGACGAACTAATCCAATTGACACACTACCAATGTGTGCACCCACCCCATCCCACCACCACCAACGCCAAAACTTTCGAAACAAACGATAAATCCGTGGGGAGAGGGGAGGAGGGCGTGGAAATTAGTTAAAAGGCGGGGGGAGCATGAGGGATGAGTGCGAAAAAGGATTTGCATATGTGGCGCGTGTAAACAGACGAGCAAACGGCGCGGGAAGAGAGGGAGAGAGCAAATCCCAAGGTGCACCACGAAACAATTCATTTTCGGTGGTGCTCGCAATTGATGAGTTTTCCAGCTTTGCGACCCGCTTTTTCGACTTTTTCGGCATTTTGGATGTGTTAGGGATATGAGGGAGGGGATTGTGGAATGGGCAACGCGCTCTATTGGACTAGGGAGAGAGAAAGAGATGTGCAATTGATAGTAGACGCAGACAGTTAGACAGACAGTTTGGGTAGAGACGCAGACATTATCAATGAGAGTGGGGAAAACGAGAGACGCGCAGTAGAGAGTAGACGCAGACTGTTAGATAGTGAGAGAGATACCGTTTTTGGTAGAGACGCAGGAATCTAAACGGTCGGAGAATGAGAGAAATATGAGAAATTGATTGTAGACGCAGACATCGGGATAACTAGAGACCCAGTTTTAGGTAGAGACGCAGAAACCACCAAAATCAGAGAATAAAAGAGAGAGATGGGCAGTAGAGAATAGACGCAGACAGTTAGGCAGTAGTTTTTTGTTAGAGACGCAGGAATCTAAACGGTCAGAGAATGAGAGAAAGATGCGCAATTGATAGTAGACGCAGGTAGCGAGACAAAGAGAGACACAGTTACTGGTAGAGACGCAGACATCTATGCGGTCAGTGATAGCGTGAGAGACGCGTTCTTGAAAGTAGACGCAGACATTGACTTTGATAGATCGCTGTGAACGCGCTCTATCGGACTAGACAGATAGGTAGAGAAAAAAAGAGAGAGAAAGAGATATCAAGGTTAGATAGTAGACGCAGACAACGAGATAGTGAGAGACACTGTTTTTGTAGAGACGCAGGTATTGAAACAATCAGAAAGGGTGCTAATTAGTAGGCGCAGAGAAACAGACAGTTAGAGACGCAGATAAAGCGTTTTTGTAGGTTTTTTAAAGTTTTCTATGTTCAAACTAAAAAATGACAACTTCAACTAAAAAACCCTAAAAACCAAGAAAAACCAACAAAAAATCTTCAAAATTACCCATTTCCCACACTTCCACTATTTCCACCATGTACTTCTCTCGGACAATACCTCCCACCCTTCTCTATATCCATGAACAAAACTTATAAATAGCCAGACACTAATAACGTCTTCTTTAGATAATCTTACTGATCCGAATCAAAAAAGCCTTCAGATTGGTCGAGATTAGAGCAAAAAGTTGGTGTTGTCGTCGAGAAGAAGACAATTTGTTTGATGGGACATGAGATGTCAATGAGGGGAGAGGGGGAGGAAGGGGGAGAAGAGATGGGGGGAAACACGGAGATAATTAATGATAAGAGGAAGAGCCAGAGGGTTGGCTCGCCGAGCACCATGGTTTGGAGCATTCCAAACTTTTTATCAAAAAATAAAGAAAAACTGCACAAAGTATTATGGAAAAGACGCATTGTTTATCTTGAGATTTACGAGGATTACTGTAGCTTTAATTGACACACTTTTCAAATTAACGGTGGCCTAGAATTCCCACATCGTCCCCCAGCCACTAAAAAACAAAACAGTCTCCATGAGCAAACTAAAATCTTTGAACTTGGAGCTCTTTGAATATAAAAGAGCACATGAAACTGAATCCGGCAGAGAATTCGGAATTCGAATCAGAATCAGTCGAGTGTGAAAAATGAGCAATACAAATTTAGTTTGAATTTTCAATTTCCAATTCAAAAAACTCTTCGAGAAATTGCTAATAATTGTGAATGGAGCATTCAAAATTTGGGCTCACGAAATAAATAAACAAATGTGTTCCTGACACTCTTGCATAAAGATACTATAGTCCCTCTGTCGTATTATTATTATTTTCAGCTTTTAAGTTTTCATTATTATTATTGGTAAATCGTTTATACCACCAGTTGGACTTTTTTTATAGAGAAAACAATGTAAAACCAAATTAAACCGAATAAAGGTCGATGGAAAACTGCTCGGCGAGCCCTGGGGAGCCAAGGACCACACAAAAGTTGAAGGGAAAAGTGAAAAGTTGTCGGCGGCGGTTTCCGGTATGCACTCTCCACACCCCCAAAAAGGGTAATTGGGTGAAATCTAGGAGCAGCGGGGAGGAGGATGATGGGGCAGCGGTGTCGCGCGGCGAGAAATGGTCGCGCGGTGTCGCGCGATGTCGCAAGCGGCGAGAGATGTACGCACGGTGTCGCAAGCGAAGTGAATTGATCGATTGGTGTCGCGCGATGTCGCAAGCGGTGAAAAATGGACGCAAGGTTTCGCAAGCAAAGTGAATTGATCGCGCGATGTCGCAGGCGACGAATAATGGTCGCGCGGTGTCGTAAGCGTCAAGAAATGGACGCGCGGCGTCGCAAGCGACAAAATTTAATCGCGCGGTGTCGCAAGTGGCGAAAAATGGTCGCGCGATGTCGTTTTTCTTGAAATTTGATGATTTTTCAGTTTTTTCTTGACAAAATCGTTCTTTTTTTGTTATTTTCTTCCATTTTTGCAGTTTTCCCAACAAAAAATTCAAGAAAATCACGAAATTTGAAGAAAAACTAAAAATTTCTAACTTCACGACCTAGGTTTTCAATTCTCCCACCTCTTCTACTTTTCTAGTCCCCCAGCCACCATCGCACACTACAAAACCACAGTTTCCAGCAAAAATATCAAAGAAAACGTCGCAAAAAAGAGGAGCAACCTGCTGAAACCGCTTCTTCTCGAGACATGCAAATCTCCAGAAGACACTAAAACATGCGCATCTTCCGAAGACGACGATTAACGTCTTCTATGTTTTTTTTTCCCCGCGTGCACTTCGCCTTTTTCCAGCTTCCGACGGCACATTTATCTGATGCGGTGAGCTTCGGAATAATACGACTACTTTTGAGAATTATTCAACGGAACGAAAAGGGGTAAAAGGAGAAGAAGAAGGAGTGTGGAAACAGGAGGAAGATGAACAACGGCACGAATTTCTTGTTTTGTTATTATGACGGCGGTGCTACGTCCGTAATCCACCCCCCTCTCGGCGGCGATTGGAAACGGCGGGGAAAAAGTGTGGGAAAAGTGTGGGGCGGACTGAAATTCGAGACGATTTTCATGCACAAATGGGAGTGGCTCGCGGAGCTTGATTTCTGTTTCATAATGAAGTCGATTTGTTTGCCAAAGTTATGTGAAAAAGTTTGAAAAGTAAAGGGATTACTGTAAAAAAATTAAAGGAACATGTCAAAAATTGTAAAATCCTGACAAAAAACCGTAGTAAGTTTAAAGGCGCAGTGGGAAAACTGTTATTTTTCGCATTTTTTCGCAACTTTTTCAAAAAATTCGCTGAAGATTTCCTCTCGTTTTTCGATGTTTTTCATTGAAAATTCTCAATTATCAAGGTTTATTAAAGACAGGAATGTCATGGGGGAAAAATAATAATAATTTATCAGTGATCTCTTCAGAAGACGGTTAAAAAAGAATACTTTAAAAGTTGGCAAAATACACAATCAAATTATGCAATCAAAATCCATTCTGAAGGCGTCCGTCGCGGAGCACCGGCCGATCCTTGGTGGCAGCGTAGAAGTCGAGCACGAGGTGGCAGGCCTTGTCGACGGCGTCCACCGGCCAGTTGGTGACGTCGGCCGCCCACCAGCACGGATCCGCTTCTGGTGGCACCGGCTTGATGTTCTTGACGGTGAAGGCGAGGTGGAGCAGGGCGATGGCGATCATCTGGGGCTCACAGGTGATGCACAACGTCGTGTAGAAGCTGTCGTTGAGGAAAGTCCACGCTATTTGCGTCGATTCGGTTATCTGAAGTGAAATTATTGATTTTTTATCAAACTTTTTGGAAAATCGTACCTCCTCTTTGGTCAAAAGTGGGAAATGATTGCCATACTCGAGGAGAGCATCATAAGCGAGGTCCACTTGCAGGTCGAACTTCAGACTGTGCAGGAGGACTCTCTCCGTCCCCATTACATCGTCCTGAATATTGATTTTTCTTCAAATCTTTTAAAAACAACAGAAATCTGCGAAAAAAAAAACAATTTCTTACCACTAAATTGTGATATCTCGAATAAATCGCCGGAAACTTCTCAGTGGCCGCTGTGCACACATCCTTACACTTTTTCGGAAAGTCTTCCACTTTTCCAGCGAGAAACAGGCAGGAAAGAGCGGTTATCTGCAAAAAACCACATTTTCGCTTTAATTTTACGAATTTCTCAAAAAATCGATACTTCTCTCGGGAACTGCTGCATGCTCTGAATCATGTAGAACCTGTGAAGGTATACTGAAGCGACGCCGATCGTCGGATTTGCTTTGCTGAAAAAAAAACATTAAATTCTAATAAAAATCATAAAATTACCAATTAACCGCCGCTCCGACTTCTGAAATTAGCTTGATACCTTCTCTCCGATAGTGAAGCTCTTGATCTTTAGTGAAACCCGCTTTGATAGATGGAGTTGACTGGAAAATCTATTTTTTTTCGAATTCATTCGAAAATCAATAATTTTACCTTTAGCGCGTCTGGCGGCCACACCCACTCTGACATTTTTTGAGAGAGCTGAATTTTTTGTATTTTTCCAAATCAAAAAATGTGCGGAAATTGACGAAATCAGAGAGATTCAGATGGAAAAGTGCAAACTGCAAGAGGCGTGGAAACTAATAAAAAAGGCGGGTACGGTGCGCAAAAGTCCGCAATTGCTTACCGTATCCCTCAGATTTTTTGAAAAATGTTTTTCAATGTCATTTCTTTCACTGATTTTCGTCGGTTTTCATCGAAAATCCCATGATTTTTTCCAAATTTTTTTTTAAAAACTAGAATTAATATTTGTAATTTCAGGATGAACAACCGCCGTCCATATTTCCGCCGGAACCCTCGAAACGGGCCAGTTCGCCCGCCCGGCGATTTTCCCGGCTTCGGAGCACCGTCGGCGGCTGTTCGTGGAGTTTACGATTATTCACTGGCTAAAGCAAATTTAGAGGGCACTAAAAACAATTTGGATTCGGCTTTCGAAAAGGTTTTTATTGATTTTTTTTTTTCGAAAAAAGGAAAGAAGGGTAATTTAGGAAATTCTGGACCGCGCGGCGAATCTCACACCACCAGAAGACGTTCGAAACCAAGTTCTGGAGTTTGCCAAAAAGGTCACAACCGCTCTGGACAAGGAGATCGCGGAGAAGTCGTTGAAAAATGTAGGCGTGGTGCAGGTGATGCACGTCGGCTCGTTCGTCACCGACACTTGCACTCATTCGAGCGACAAAACCGACGTCGTCGTGCAGCTGAGCACTCTTCCTTCTTGTGAGCTCTTCTGAGTCGAGTGTTTAGTAAAAATCGATAAAATTTCCAGTCGAAACAGTGACAGAGCTGGGAGAGAAGGTGGTGGAGAACATGAAGCTGGCGGATCCGAAGGACACGAGTGTGGCTCTTCCGCTGGAGCACGGCGTCAATATAATGTCGTCGAAGGGGATAGTACGTCTTCTGGTCACCATCAATCCGGCGGATGCAGAAAAGTTGGAGCCTGGATTGCATTGTTAGTACTGGAAAGAAAAATTCAGAAAGAGTGGAGCGATAGTGTGCGCAGAAATTGCAAAAGGGGCGTGGTCTAAAAAACTCACTAAGAAAAGCGCAGATTTTTGCGTTTTCTGGCGATTCAGACTAAATTTTATCGATAAACTAGTTGCAACTGTCAAAAATTGGTGGAATTCGGCAAAAACTCTGAAAAATCATATACAGTAGTTGAATTTTTTACCAAATTTATACCATAGATAGCCGAAAGCTCCGTGAGCACATTCATGGTATCAGATTTTGCGGAATGCTCCTGGGAGACGAGATATGGATCACAAAAGTCCAAAGTTACAGTGAAAAAGTGAACGTTCCTGTTATTTTGGACTTATGTGACCCATATCTCGGCTCTCAGGAGCAATCAGCAAAATTTGATTCTATGAATGTGCTCAGAGAGCTCTCAGCTATCTATAATATAAATTTGGTAAAAATTTCATTGTCAGCCCTTGAGCCCTTGAGCTTGATAGTGATCTTGTATGATTTTTCAGAGTTTCTGCTAATTTTTGTCAATTTTTTAGTGTTTCAACTAGTTTAATAATGAAAATAAAGTCTAAATCGTCAGAAAAACTTCCCTTGTCCACTTCTCCGAGAGAAGTACACCATTTCTTCCACCATTTCAACTCCATCTTTCAGTGGAAGCCCGCCAAATGATGATAAACTACTTTGCGGTGCGTCACACCAATTGGCACCAAGAGCTGCACAAAACAATGACGCCCGAGTTTCTCGCCGAGTACAGAGCCCTCATCCGAGTGCTCAAAACGGCTCGTGCGCGGCTCGAGGGGCTCCAATCCCTCTCGATCTGGGCTCTCCAGTACCTCGCCTTCTTCTGTCTGGCAAATGGTCCGAATCGTCAAAAGTTGGGGCTCGGCACGGCGTTCCGGCGGTTTTTCGAGATCCTGGCGGCCGGCGTGTTGCTGCCAAAGGCTCCAGTGATGATTGATCCGACGTCTCCGATGTATCGCATTGGGTTCGATATGGATTTGCAGGAAATGGATAGTTTGTGCATCGGAGCACAGACTATAGTGCGCATTTTGGGAACTGGAGGCAATGACGGGTTTAGGGCGGTTTTGGGCACTCAGGTACTGTGGAATGGCTGGGGGACGAGGAAATGGGAAATCTAGGCCAGCAGGGATATGAATTGTTATTGATTTTCTAAGTTTTTATTGATTTTTCGTTGTTTTGAAGCAAAAATGATGCAATTTAATGGTTCAAAATGACATAAAATTAAAAATTTCACCGTAAAAACCATCATTTTCATTCAAATTTGATGACTTTCCATTGTTTTTCCATTACCTATCACCTCACATGATGGCCTAGCTTCCCCACCTCGTCCCCCAGCCACAACCCTTGTCCACGAGAAGTACACGACTGTTTTCCTTCCAGGGCACCGCCGCGGACCTGACGAAAACGACGAGCTCTTGGAAAAACGTGGAGATCACGCCGGGAGAGGCAGCTTTCAAGGAAGGATGCATGACCGTTGGAGCATAATTTTATCATCATCACCATCGACAATTTGTACATCAGATGCTCGTTTTTCCCTCCTTTTTTGATAATTTTCATACATTTTGATTCTTTTAATAATCTCTTCCCCCTCCCCCACACTTGAGATATGATCTCTCCAATAAAATTCTTATTTTTCTGCTTTTTCCCATGCTTTCTTATCAGTTTACAGTTTATTTTTATAAAAAATGTGGAAAAAAGAATCACATGATTCAGAAGAAGAAAACAAAAGAATTATGATTTATCGGAACGATCCAATGTCGTCTGACGAGATGGAGCAGATGGTTTGGCTCCGACGGCTCCGGGCTCGTCCAGCGAGTTATCGATGCTCGATTCGAAGTTTAGGCGCTTCTGGAAATGCGCCTTTAAAGAGGGGGATTACGGTAGTAGCAGAAATTGTGAGTAATGCGCTTTTGAAGAGGGGGATTACGGTAGTAGCAGAAATTATTGGTGATGCGCCTTTGAAGAGCGGATTACGGTAGCAACAAAAGTTGTTAGTGATGAGCCTTTAAAAAGTTGGATTACGGTAGCGACAAAAGCTGTGTATTATGTGCCTTTGAAGTGTGGGATTACTGTAGTCATAGGAATTTTTTGCTACGATAGCCACAGAAACTTCACGATACTCATTTTTCTAAATTTTTGAAGTTTGCTCCTTTAAACTTCCAAGTTACTGTAGCTACAGCTGTAGATCAAATATACTCATCTAACTTCCACTCTGCGCCTTTAAACACAATATTACTGTACTACTTCCAATAGTCTCTTGTCAAACAATGCGCCTTTAAACTACCCACACTCGCAACATTTCCACCCTGTCCTTGACCTCCACCCTCAATTGAAGCCGTCTTGCTCAGACGTCTTCTGATGAGCTCTCCACTGACGCCCTTCACATGAGAAGTGGGAGTGCGACGTGGCAGACGACGTTGGGCGATCTTCGTGGCGATCTGAAACATTTTAAGAATCGGATCTGACCGTCTGCGTCTACTCTCTAGTGCGACTCTCGCCGTCTGACTCTAACCCACATTAGACACGGGAAACTCGTCGCCGTCCTCACGCGAAGCACGACGATCCGGTTTCGCATCGTCCGACGTCTTCTGACATTCAGAAGCCAGCGCTCTCGTCGCCTCCACCTTCTGACGATCTGGACGATGTCATGAATATATAAAAGGTTGGTCTTCAGAATAAAAACTCACTTTTCAGTTTGGAAGCCATCGAGAAGCGCAACACAAAGGGGGAATGAAATGAAGACGGTTTGGTTGTGTGTGTGGGAAAAAAGAAGAAGAAACAAGGGAAAATGGCGGTTGGGAAAAAGGGGATGAGTCATCTGGAGAACGAATGCACACAACCACGCACACGGCAAGGGGAGAAGGGGGACAACAAAACATTGTAAAATTGAGGAGGCTGATTCTGATGATGACGATGATGATGCTGATGATGAATACGTAGGGAATATGACAAAGTCAATGAAAAATTTGAAAGGGAGGAGAGAGAGAGAGAGAGAGAGAGAGAGAGAGAGAGAGAGAGAGAGAGAGAGAGAGAGAGAGAGAGAGAGAGAGAGAGAGAGAGAGAGAGAGAGAGAGAGAGAGAGAGAGAGAGAGAGAGAGAGAGAGAGAGAGAGTAGACGCAGAAAGTCTCTGGTGTTGGGTAGAGAGAACAGTGATACACAGTAGACGCAGAGAATCTAGAGGAAGTGAGAGAGAAGAGAGCGAGCTAGAAGAATAGACGCAGACAGTCTAGCGTGTGGTAGAGAGAACACTGTTAAACAGGAAACGAAGAGAGCGAGCTAGAAGAATAGACGCAGACAGTCTAGAGGCACCTTGAGATAGAGTGAGAGAGCCCTGCTAGAGAGTAGACGCAGAGAAGCAGCCTGTTTTGATAGCACTGTTAGAGAGTAAACGCAGAGAATTAAAAGTACAAGAAAAGGAAAGCATGAATAGACGCAGACAGTGATAGAAAGCAGATTGTCGTTAGAGAGTAGACGCAGACAAATCAACACAGTTGGCTGCGTGAGAGAGCCCTTTTAGACAGTAGACGCAGAGAGACAGACAATATCCAAACAAATTTATTGATCTCCATCATTTCTCTACGCAAGAACATCAGTCTTATTGTTATTATTATTCGGAGGAGGCGTCGGCAGAGCATCCTTGAGGCTCGACATGTCGATCGTGGTGGCCGGGAGGACTATCGATCCACGACGTCCCAGATCCGGAATTGAGCCCAATCGATTCGACGAGTTACTGGAACGGAAACGTCTTCTTCTTTTTCATGCTATCAAAAACAAATTCATACTGTTTGGAGAACGCCGGACACTTTGGCGTCTCGTCGTTGATGCTCAATTGGGATGAGGTGCACATGCTGCCTCTTCTGAATATTCTTTTCTTTTTGGATGGAGAAGGATGATAAAGTTACCTGGAGGACGATGGTGATGGGTAGAAGCTGCCTCGTCGTGGGGCTGCTCTAACTCGATCGACTATTGAGGAGACGAGCACAGTCCATGCTCGGCAGGCATCGGGGAAGCCACGGACGCAGTCCTGGAAAAGGAATTTTGTTTCGGATAGTCTGCGTCTACTGTGTAAGAGCGGTCTCTCGTTCTCTGATTGTCTGCGTCTATAGTAAGAAGCATGTCTCCTTGTTCTTGTTTCTCTGCGTCTACTGTGTAAAAACGATCTCTATTTCTCTGTGTCTCTGCGTTTACTGCGAGAAGCTTGCATCTCTGTCCGTGTTTCTCTGCGTCTACTAGGAGAAACGTCTCTTTATGCCTCTGCTTCTCTGCGTCTACTGCCAGCAAGTGTTCTCTCTCTCTCTCTCCTCACCTGTATAACCACATGATCCACAAAATACTCGCCAACCTTCTCCCAATGACTCGACTTGAACCCATATCTTTTCAAATAGGCATGCGACTGTCCGATCTGATCTAAATGTGCCAGTATTTTCGCGGGCTCCAGCTCCAGATTCTGAACGACTTGGGAGACCATGGACACGAAAAAGTGGGTGTGGTCGCGGAGGGTGGCGATGGAGCCGGAGCGTCTGGAAATTGAGAGTTGGCTGATTGATAACTGAAGGTATGGTAAATTAGGTCATGCAGAAGATACTGTAACTTAGGGAAATGACATCAAAACTGAAATAGGGAACCAAAAAAGAAACTTGAGAAGATAGCGACTAGATGTCTACCTCCGTTCACACCTTTCATGCATCGAGTCCACGAAGGCGGCATTGTAGAAGATGTTGCGCACGTCTTTGTCCTTCTGAAACACCTCCCTCCATTTCTACTCATTAAAGGCACATACCGTATCCAGCTTCTCCCACACCCTCTCCACCAGACTAACAATGCCTTTGCAATTCGCTCTGGGGGGCTCACAGAGCCTCGCCCAGGTTGTCCTGAGTGCTCGGACGTGTTCGTGTTTGAGATTCCAGATCGATGCAAGGGTGATCAGTTTGATGGCAGGAGCACTGCCACTGCGTTTTCGAAGGGGTGGATTCGGCACGGCGAGGCGGTTTTTGGAAGAGCGGGCTGGGGAGGAGGTGACCGAGGAGGCGGTGGAGGTGGAGCCTCGCTTCTGGAATGGATTTGATGGATTAGTGAGCACAAAATGTGTCATTGCACTGGAGAAAAACCATGTGTTAACAGTGCTGGATTTCAGAAATTCTACATCATTTGTCAATAGTGAAAAGTTCTAGAAGATTCCCACTGATAAATATATCAGTAAGCTTATCATCAGTAAACTTTTACCACAAAAAAGTGGTCTAAAAGTGTAAAATCAAGTCATTTTACCCTTACAATTAGTTTTGAACTAAAGAGCTTCACATTTCATCTCAAAAATGTATGAGTTCATACAGAATTGGACAGGAAAAACTGTACGCTTAATGCTAGAAGTACCTGTATGTGTTTTGGAGGTTTTCAGGAAGTGTTTTATATTCACAATCAGTAAGAAATCGTAAATACATTAAATGAGCCAACTAATCTGGCTCTATATCAGTAAGCTCATCATCAATAAACTTTTACCACAAAAAAGTAGTCTGAAAGTGTAAAATTGTGCAATTTTAGCCTTACAACCAGCTTTAAACCGAAGAGCTTTATATCTCATCTAAAATTGTCATTCAGCAAAACTTAAAAAGGGTTTTGAGCAGCTCATAACGGCAGCTTTTCAATGCTCGTTGGTAGTACTCTCATTCCAAAAGGCCAATTTGCGAAGTCCCTAGTGGAAAAATCACTAGTTAAAACAGCAAGATTTGTTTTTTAGTCGGTTAGATATACAGACTTTTATTCAAGCTTTTATCAATCTGAATTTGAAACTTTATAGGCATGTATTTCGGCTCTTGGAGCTCTAGATGTGAATCTTATTTGAAGTTGGCTTCTCTAGATACTCTCTCTCCTGATAGTTTTCAAATGATACAGGACTTTCTTTATTCAAGGACTCTTCAAATCATCCCATTGTGAAGATAAGGATAACTTTAAAGATCAATACATCAAAGAAGCAGTGAAATACCGATATCCATCTACTAGAACACTATCACCAAGATTTTCCACAAACTATCAAAACTCACCTTCTTCGGAGTCGTCGGCAACGTGGGATTCGACACCCTCTTCTTGTAGAAACCGGCTCTCGCGGCGCCCATCATTTCGAAGACTGAAAGAAAAGTGCACTCTTTTCGAGTTTTATCCAATTTGTGCTCAATTTTTGTTCACAAAAAAGTAAGGAAAAGTGGAAGGGAGATAACGAGCCATCTCGCGTTTCTTTCCAAAATGGTCCCAGGGGAGAAAGGGGGGAAACAAAGACAAATAAATCATCTTTGCCAGTTGGCGCAATTTTACTGTGAAATTTTGGAATTCTCGAACTTTTCAAAGATGTTTTTCTGTTTTTGTTCGAATTGTCATGGAAAAGTACAGCGATCATTGCTCAAGTGATGGCTTCTTGAAGTTATAATGAAGCTAATCCAAATTCTCTTTTTTGTCTTCTTTTCCCTAATTATAGCTGACTATTAGTATACTAATAAAGAGCACAAGGATCATTTGGTTATAAAAATTCATAAAAGGAAGAGGAAAAAGGAATAAGGAAAAAGTGGAGTAAAAAGAAATTCAAAAATAGAAAAGAAAAACAGGAAATGTGGGGTACACCCATTCCTCTTTTCTTTTGGATGAATGAGTTTTAAATCGGAAGAATACTCAGGATTCAGAATTTAGAATTCAGAATCTAGAATATAGAATCCGTGATGTTAAATTGAATACTGATAAAAGTATAAATTCTTGAAATTTTTGAGCATTTCAAAACATTTTCAAAAATTAGATGGTCCCTTCAGTTTTGGGGTGTTTTCTAAACTTTATTCTGATTTTTCCTAATTGGAAATTATATAATTCGAAAGCCCTTAAAATTTTGAATAAGATGAGATAAAATTCATAATACAGTTCCAAACGGAAAATGAGAAACGTAAGCATTAGCTAGTACCAACTTGATCAGAATCGGAGCTACCTAACTTGTTGGATCCTTTGAAAAGTTGGTTTTTGTTGAATTTTTATGAAAGTTATATCATTCGATAGCTCTCAAAATTTTCAACAAACTGATATATAAAACTGTGGAAAAATTCTAAAAAGTAAATAGAAATATGTTGATTAGTAACACTTGATCATAGTGGAAGCTTTGTATTAGGCTGAGGGGAAAGTCTTGGCACATCATTCAAACGTGTATTTCGCGACGCAGGCGTATCTGGGGCTCGGGTTATATGTTTCATTAATATCACCAATATGCTGACAACGTTCAGTCAAAACGTGGACACCCTGCTCCTAGAGCGTGACTGGGCGCGAGTCAAAGTATACATGGTACTTTGATTCGAGACGTGATTTTGTTTTGAACGTTTTTTCCTGAAGGGCTTGAGTCTGATTGGGAAATAACTATTAGTTTCATAGAGCAACATCATTAGAATATCGTGAAAGAGAAACAAGCATCCAGCCCGACTAATCCACCTTTTACGTGACTTCTTTTCCGATTCACATATGAGCTTTTTTTGCTGGTGGTACATTTGATCATGGTTCAGGACGGAGAGATGGACTGATTACTTCAAATTTGGTTTTCTATCAAGTTAAGATATCAGCCTACATAGTTTTATTCTTCAAAAGCAATCTCTAATAGATTTGACCAGACACGGACCACCAAAAAGACCTCATGAAATTTTTGATCGATTTCCATGTTTGTCGACGTCCTATAGATTCTGTCTTTCCCCAATACACTCGAATCACTGATAGTAAGTATTGTTGACTACTCACTGTTCATATACAGTGATTAGCTTGTCGATTTATCTATCGCTGTCCTGGGGAAGAAAGAAAATGTGACCAGCACCCGCTTTCTATATACGATTGGGACTGCTCAAAGCGTCGAATCAATTTTTTCTGCATATGAAGAACTTTCAAAGTGTCTAGTCTAGTGCTTTAGAAAGATCCAAACGTGATTGTCATTTCACAAGAGAATTCAAACGAATTACGTGCCAGACTGTTTTTAAACAAGCCCAAGTCTAGCTCAGATAGTGTTTTTAAGAACTCGCAAAAAATCAGGTTGGCGGAGCTTTTTTAATCCAGTTAGTATGGAATAATATAAAGCACCAAATTGTCGTCAACTTTCATCAAAAGAGTTTTTGGTTTCATCAGAAAGCACTGAAATATGAAGAGACAAATCCAAACCTGGCATGTGTAAATCACATTGCAATCGTTCATCGTGGGCTATCTGGAGCCTGATGAGAGATGAGGGAATGGGTACTTATTTTTTAGAAGGACAACAGATTACTTATTATTCACAAAGAACAAAATAACCCCAAAGCGCTTCTACGAGAACTAGCGCAATCACAAAGTCATGTGCCACGACTTTCCCTTCAGCCTAATAACTTATCAGATTGCTTGAAAAACTGATTTTCATCAAATTTCCATGAAATTTATATCAATCAATAGCTCTTCAAATTCTACATACAGCACTTCAACAAAATTCAGAAAATATCATCAAAATTTCAGTCAAAACCTCATATACAAACATAGAAACTTTCCAACTTTTACTTTTCTAACTTTAACTTTTCTATCAAAAACCCTTGCATTTCTAGTCGTGGGTGGCAAAGAGCAAATAAATAGCATAACGGAGGTTTCATAGACTACGAGCAGTTTTATAATTGCTCAGAATGCACATCTTTGACTCGAAGGGTTATTATTATTTTTTATTGATGTCAGTTATCTATGGTCCCTGGATAAAGTCACGTGTTGTCGGGAAGAGATATTTTTGGGGGAAAAGGAAAGGAAAAAGGAAAGGAATAAGGTCGGTGAATCTTTGAGCTTCAGAAGGAAGATTTATTGGAAAGATATGGTGGGTCAAAAACTTGTGGGGCTTTTTGAAAATGGGGAGGGGTTGAAAGGTCATGGATAGGTAAAATGGGATGTAGGAGCAAAAGTTTTAGGGTAGAGGAACTGGAAAGGAAAAAAGAAGAGGAAGAAAAAAGTGTTAGATATAAAGTCTAGACTAGATTAATATGAAGTTGATTCAAATTAGATCAGCCCTATCCATATCATAAGCTAATCGAAAAAGGATCTAACTTAATTTTTGATTAGAAATTGATCTAGACTATTCTTATTTTGAACTGCAAACATTATATTGAAAACTTCTAGGTTATTCAAGTTCACAATTTCAATCCATAACAATTGTAAAACAGGTGGCCTAGAAATATAACCCTAGGCCATACAGGATGATTATACATGGCCTTGGTATGCTTTTCTAGGCCATACTTTTTTCATTAATATCTATTTAATTGGTCTTAATTACTCAATCACTATTAACAATTTAATCACTATCATTAAACATTTCCAATTATTCTTTACTTTTTTCAACTAGATATTCATGAAAAAGACGTCTCACCCTACACTAAACTCTACGTTGATCTCTGAGAAGATATAATTCGATTCGAGCCAATTTCGTGCTCACCGGAATGACACAAAAGTCCAATTCGACTAACACTTTTCGGAAAAAGTTTTATGTTCCTTGAAAAAAAGTACAAAAGGCACATAAAGATCCAATTTTCGGAAGTGATCCTTTCTCGAAGAAGCCCTAAAATCAAGAATTAGGCCACGCCCCTTTGTGCTCCCACGCATGCCCCGTGGGAAATGTGTCAGATGTTTGGTCACGTCTTCAGAAGTGGGAAAAAAGTATCCTAGAAAGAGGGCGGGGCCGTCTATCTTGTCAACATTTTGAGAAGAAGATGAAAAGAGTTTTTTTTGTTTTGTTAAGGGATTCAGATGATGTTGATGAACAAGAAGAAGAATAGGAAGAAGAGGAAGACGTGAACGTCACGGGGAACGAGATGGATGACGGACAGACGGAAATAGACACACTTTTTCGAAATTTTGTACAACTATTCCAGAAAACCAAAAAAACTCCAGAAAACCGTATAAACTTTAAAGGCGCATAGCAAAAAACTTTCGAAAATCTTCTCTCGGAAATTCCAGAAATTTTCTTCATTTTTCTTGAATTTTTTCAAGTACCACCCACTTGAGCTCTGGATTTTCAGCCAATTTTATTATTTTTTGTGCTCGAAAAAATCAAAACTCACCAGACGAATACATTTTCAGACGATTTCTCACTTGGAATTTGGAAGAAAAAGTTTTCTCAATGAAAAGTGTGAAAATCTCAAAGCTCCACCCCCAAAAAGAACCTCATAAAATTCAATTTGCTCTTTCGAAAATCTGATCAAGGACCACCCTTTTCGATAAGAAAAACACCAGAAAACGTGAGATTTATTCAGGAAAAAGTGCATTATGTAGTTGTCAATGTGAGGATCGTTGTGTTAAAATTACAAAGTCGGTCACGCCTCTTTTGCTATCGAAAAGAGCTTATGTGCAAAATGAGAAAATTGTGCAAATTCAGGGGAAAAAAGAAAAAAAAATCAAAATTCTCGATCCGGAAAGATGACAGGCGCCACAAGGGTCCACGAGTACAGCGCCGCACATATCCACGACGAAAGAATTTTGACCCAGACGGAGGCCATATTCGAGTTGAGATGAGCCAGGTCGCTGTCAGGCGAGTACCACGAGGTCAACGTCATCATCACGTACAGCGAGGCGAGGGCGAACATGAAGTGGAAGAAGCTGTACGAGTACGCCACGCCTTCTTCCTCGTTGTCCCACGTTTTGCCGCCTTCCACGTCGTCTGGAAGAGGAATCATGTTACGGAAGTCTCATTCAAATTTGACGAGTTTTTGGGAAATACTATTGGAAAACCCCTAAAAAGTCAGATTGAGCCGGAAAAAACTCAAAAAGTTATCAAATTTGAAGAAAAACGACATCTGCCTTAGATTTCAACCGCCTCCTAGTCATCCCGGCTCCAGAAACTCACTCAAATGCACATTTTCATCAGTTCCCCCGGTGATCTTTCCCAATGAGGTGTTCGATGAGTTTCTGATGGACGCATAGATGAGACAAATGAGCCAAATGAGCAGGGAGATCAACGAGTGTACTGGAAGAGGGGTCACGAATTTCTCATCCTTCTTCTCCTTCTCTTCCTCGAAGAAGTTGAAGTTGATTTTGGATTCAGATTTCATTGGGATGGAGGATTGAGTGATATTCGCCAGGGTCGGGTTGCAGGATTGATCTGAACAGCGAAGAAATACACTTTTACCCAAAATATAGCATTACTCACTAGGATTGCTCAGAAGCGCCGACCACGTCAAATAGATGATGTACGCACTGATGACCACCGCCTGCAACAATCCGCTGCGTGGCATACGCTCCTGAACCATCGGCGATATGGAGAGCACGCTGACAACGATGCAGATGAGCACATTGAAGACGACGAAGAACTTCGGGAGCCCGCAGCCCTCTCCGATGGCGTAGTTGAAGAAGACGTAGCCCGCTGCCACGAGGCACACCAGGAATCCACCGAACGTGGTGACCAGGAGCCCCGCGTAGCATGCCCGCGAGTCGCTCTCCTCGTACTGGTCCACCCAGGACTCGGCGAGCCCGTGAGCAAAGTCAACTATCAGGATCAGTTGGATGAGGATGAAGAGGAAAGCACCGATCATTCCAATGTACATTAGAGGCGAGGCGAGGGTGTCGGATCCGATGAAAAAGTAGCCAATGATCATTCCAGTCATCAGGATGTACTTGAAGAACCAGAAGCCGTTTTGAATCGCCGATCTGCCGTCTTTAGAAGAGCGCACGCCGAACATGAGGAGCATCATGAAGGAGAAAAAGGTGGCAGCGCCAGCACACACTCGGTAGACCGCTTGGTAACCGATCGCGTGCTCGCAGTTTAGGCCAGTGTACTCGTTCGCCTTGTCGCATAGCCATTTGTTCTGGAAATTTGGGGATTTCGGGGAAAATCTGGTGATTTTTTGATTTCTGTGTAGTGGGAAAATGTTTTGATACTGAAAAACCAAAAAAATTCTGAAGAAAAATCGTCAATTTTGAACCAAATTTGACGGTGTCAAAAACTGATTTCGAAATTTGTTTATTCAAATTTAAAGGCGCATGCAATTTCGCGCTCGACTCTCGCCACGATCTCGCTCGAAACCTTAGAAACTACGGTTTTCTCTGAACATTTTGAATTTTTTTTCCAGAAATTTCCGATTTTTTCTTCGATTTTCTTTCAAATTCCCATTAAAAATCGATTTTTCACTCACATCCACCAACTTCTGCTGTACACCCGGCAAAAGCATGATAACCGCCGAAAAAGTGGCGATTATCAGCATGAACGCGTACATGATTCTCGTCGTCGTCGAGTTCTTCGTGCTCGGACATGCCGAGCAGCACAATGAGCACGCGGCGCTTCCGAAACAGCATGCCGTCTGTAAATCGTTTTGTTATTCATTAATAATATCGATATCCAACAGCTTACCGATGCCGCGCAGATCGGTGCGGCGAGCAGAGCACCCATTTCAGATCGATAAGTGGAGCTCTATGGGAACAGTGAGCAATGAGCTCGCTGAGCAGCTGAAAACTGAGAAAGACAAGAGGATTGTCCGTGGAGCGCGTTTGCATTGTTTTGCGCGGAGAACGGTGTTCTTGTTGTTTTTTTTTGGTTTTTGGGTGGAAAATTGTTTGTTTGCTATGAAATTTGATATGTTTGATAGAAAAATGAGGAAAATATAAATAAAATTGATTTCGTTGCATCTTCAGTAGCAAAAAATTTGATGAAAACTTCTCTGTTACACATTTTTAAGTGTCTGTTCGACTGGTTTTTTCTTGTAAATTACATTTTGAACGTTTCTTTCAATGCCAAGCAATTTTTAGTGAGTCATCTTTGCTTTTCTCATTCTGACATGTTGCGAGAGGTTTTCAATCTGAAATTCCATTGTTACTGTAATTTTTAAGCCGAAAACTGAAGTTTCTCGGTGAATCTTTCCTCCTTATCATCAAACACGCCGTTGTGTACGGTTCCAGCTGCCGGTGGGTGGCAAGGGTATAGCGTGACTTTCCGCCGCTTATCACTTCATTTTTCTTTGTACCCCACGTGTCGTCTCCCCGTTTTCCATAGAAAATTCTGAAAATCTTCCAGAAAATGACGGTAGACTTGACCGAAGTGTTCCACGACATTGACGGTGACTACGAGAATCTGAAGGAGTTGCTCCGCGAGGCGGTGGCCATTCAGAGTGTCTCGGGAGACCCGGCGAGACGGGATGACACCATCCGAATGGTGCACTGGATGAAGGAGAAGCTGGAGGGTGTTGGAGCCACCTGTGAGTTGGCTGATTTGGGCAATCAGACTTTGGAGGGAAAGACTGTCAAGTTGCCGCCAGTGTTGCTGGGAACTTTGGGCACTGACAAGAGCAAGAAGACTCTTCTGGTTTACGGACATTTGGGTTGGTTCTTGTGATTCACGGTGGCCTAGTAGATGAGAAAAAGGCACAGTGTAGAAGTTAGGCCAGCGAGAGTCGTGAATTTTGAATTTTTATGACTTGTTCTTTTCTTTTCGCCAAAATGGATGATTTTTGGTGTTTTTTGACAAGCAAGATTGAAAGTAGTACTCGTTACAATCATGTCTGTCGAAAATCCCGCAAAAAATGATAAATTTTTCTGAAAAAACTGTAAAAGTCACTGAAAAATTTTTCAAATTCACGAATCCCTTCCTCTTCTACCAGGCCAGAACGCACACTATTTTGCACCATGCTCAATGAGCCCAATTTCCAGACGTGCAACCCGCCGCCAAGTCCGACGGCTGGGACACGGAGCCATTCGAGCTCGTCGAAAAAGACGGAAAGCTCTTCGGCCGCGGCTCTTCCGACGATAAGGGCCCCGTGCTCTGTTGGCTGCACGCCATCAAGGCCGCCCAGAAGAGGAACATCGAGTTGCCGGTGAACATCAAGTTCTGCTTCGAGGGAATGGAGGAGTCGGGCTCCGTGGGGCTCCCAGAGTTGTTGGAGCGCGAGAAGGACAGATTCCTGGCCGGCACCGACTTTGTGTGCATCTCCGACAGCTATTGGCTCGGCACGAAGAAGCCGTGCCTTACCTACGGGCTCCGCGGCATTTGCTCCTTCTTCGTGGAGGTCACTGGCATCAAGCAGGACTTGCATTCGGGGGTGTTCGGAGGTGTCATCCATGAGCCTCTTCAGGATCTGATGTGGGTCATGTCCCAGTTGACGACTGTCGACAATCGCATTCTGATTCCGGGTAAGAGTTGCTCCAAATCAAGCGTGTGATTACATCATCCTGATAAGATGGTAATTAATGATAGTGATAAAAACGAGATCATTGACCAGAAAAGCTAATACTGATAAGGAAAGGAGCATTCTGGAACAAATTGAGATCGAACAATCAAAAAGAGCATGGAATTGTGGCTAGGGGACAAGGGAATGGAAACTTGAAAATTTAGGTCAGAAGTAATAGTGAATTTTTGATTTTTCTTGAAATTCCCTTAATCTGGCCTAGATTTTCAAGTTAAACACCTCGTCCACCAGATGCCTTCCCAAACAACGAAAAAAAAGCTCTCATTCAAAAAGAGCTCATTGACGATAAACCATTTCCAGGACTCTACGAGCAAGTGGCTCCACTGTCAGCCGCCGAGGAGAAGACGTACGACGACATCGAGTTCGACGTGGCCGAGTTCCGCGACTCGGTCGGCGCCTCCCACCTGCCCACCGAGGACAAGAAGACGTTGCTGCTCCGCAGATGGCGTGAGCCGTCGCTCGCCTTCCACGGCGTCGAGGGAGCCTTCTACGGACCCGGCGAGAAGACGGTGATCCCCTCGAAGGTCATCGGCAAGTTCTCGATCCGCATCGTCCCCGACATGGATCCAGAAGTCGTCAACAAGCTCACCGTCGACTATTTGAACAAGAAGTGGGCGGAGCGTGGCTCACCAAACACCTTCAAACCGCGTCCGGGACATTCGGCGAAGCCGTGGGTGGTCGATGTGAACGACTCGAACTTTTTGGCGGGAGCTCGTGCGATGAAGACTGTGCACGGTGTGGAGCCGGACCGGATTCGCGAGGGATGCTCCATCCCGATCACTCTGACCTTCCAGGAGCTCACTGGAAAGTCGGTGCTCCTCCTGCCGCTCGGAGCCGCCGATGACATGGCTCACAGTCAGAACGAGAAGAACAACAAGTGGAATTATGTGGAGGGAGTCAAGACACTGCTGGCATACATCATGGAGTTGGGATCCGCCTAAATGTCTAATTTATTGATTGATTTTGTGCTTTTTATTGGTTTTTCAGCTCGGTTTTGGGTTTTTTCGTGTAAAATAATATGAAAATGTAGTTTTTGTACTCGACAACTTTCAGAGTTCCAGCTTCCTCATGCGTCATCCACTCCCATAACCCCCCAACATCAACACGAAAAATCTCGGAGCAAAAATGAGTTAATGGAAATTAGGCACGCCCAGTGAGGCTAATCGATGTCGGCGCCCCAATGTCACTCCTCATTTGCATATTCCTCCCCACTTTCTGATTTTTCTCCAAGAGGGGGGGACTCCTTCCTCTCTTCATTTTGCGTTTTTATCGTCATCGTGGCCGGCGACATCATCAGCATCATCATCGGATGAGAAGGAGGAGGAGGCCTGACACGAAAATAAATGACAAGTTTGGGGCGGGTTCCGCATCGGCGGCCAACTGACTGGCAGCTCGGCCGATGATCATGGCCGGTCTCAACTTTCAAAGCTTATTTTACTCGCTCTAATGCTAAGATCTTGGGTATTTCTCTCGAAAACTAAACAGAAAATCAGTAAAGTTGCAAGTGCGCTCTACCGAACATGGCGTACCCGGAACCAAAGAATGTCCCCAAAAAAACTAGAATAAGATTTTGGGTGTGTTATATAAAACACCAGCGGTTCTCCGGGTCATTACGACCAAAGTGGTGTGTAGTTTTTGTAGTCTAGAACATTTTTGGGTGGTTTTTTGGACATTTTTCGAATACTTTTGGATGGGAAGGTACTGTAGACTGTCGGTAGAGCGCGATTGCAGCATGAGTAGAAGGATAAGCTCCGCCCATAAAAGGCAAAATGTATGAGCAAATTTTGATCAAAACAAGCCACGCCCCTTTTCAGTAATTTGAACTTTTGCTAATTGTAAGTATGATAAGGAAAAGTTAAGCCACGCCCCTTTTTTCAAAAACAGCCAGACCCTCTGCTATTAGTGCTCATTATTCCCTATCAAAATCTCCAGCCCCACCCCGTTTGCTCCAAACGCACTTGCTCACATTAAAAAACAAAACATTCAACTGATCATAATGAGCACACACACACGGTCCTTTTGAAAGCACTCACAGATCAAAGGAGCATCATCCCCTTTCTGCTCCCATCCATCTCTTTCCTTTCATTCCGAAAAGAGCCCCCCTGTGCTCATCGGCTATTCCGATTTATCTTCATGTCTTCTTCTTCTTCTTCTCAAAAAAGTCTCCCCCCTCCCATTCAATCTTCGGAATCCATCCCCCCCTCTCACATCCGATCATGGTGCTCCCAGGACCTGTGCTCACTGGACCATAGTGGGCGCCACCAGCTCGCCCTCGGAATATATGACACGCTTCCGGATACATACGTCTTTCGGGGCGCTCTCGGAGCTCTCTTCGTGCTCCGATCCATTCCGTTTTAAGGTCATGCGCCTTTAAAGTTGGGGGATACGGTTGGCCTGACGTATTTTTGTGTGTCGAATTCATTTTGGGGGGCTCGCCGAGCTGTCACATTCAGCACCCATCCACAAATATTTCACTTTTATAGGGGGGTCTTACGCCAACGCGTTTTCGCCCAAACGGATTCACTGACTTTTTGGGGTCTTTTTGGAATAAGATGTTTTGAAAAACTTAAAAATAAGGGGTTATATTGAGAAAATTGAGTTTTGACTTTTAGAAAATTTTTGGAAATTTCTGAAATATTTTCATGTTTTTTTTTCGAAATTTTTCCAATTTTTTCAATTTTCTAAAAATTAAAATTCTGAAAACATTAGGGACTAGAAACTCGAAAACTCTTCCCCTTCCCTGATTGGACACCCGTGTACTTCTCGTGGACTCCACGAGAACTACACCACCAATTCGATCCGCTTTAACCCGATTTTCTCATCTATTCCTAATATAAACAATTTCCAAAATGGGCGAATGTTTATATCGAATCTGTCTCTCAAAATGTGTCCTTTTCGCTCTCCCGACTTCTTCTTTCCCACACTCGGATTGGAATATCATTCGTGTACTTCTCGAGGACAATTGGGATTGGTCTAACTTTTTTTTAGTTTGAAAAAGAGTCGTTTATCTCGGCCGTTTTTGATTTTCATCAGGTGTGTTTAACTGATGTTTTGTAGCTCTGATATCGATGAGTAACTCTAGAAAATTTGAGCCAAAAAGAGCAAAAGTGGGCGGAGTTATGATACGTCAAATGAAAAGTGACCGAAAATCGACTAAAAATCTGTAGAAAAACAGCTTATCGAGGGTAAACTTTTAGCTATAATCGGAGATGTTTTAAAGTTATAAAAATACTGGTTTTGGCTCGGTAATTCTAATAAAAACAAATAGAAATAAAGATATCAATAGTCTAGAGCAGTCTGATAGTTTCTCGAAAATTGAATACGTTTTTTTTTTGCATTTTTGAAAAAGTTACGATTCCAATCAATATATGATATTTATATATTCTGATAGCAAATTTAATTTTCTACAAGATACTTTTAATTTTATTGAAATCGGATGAAAACTGAAAAAGTTATGAGCCTTGGAAAACTGTACATTTTCACCTCCCCCTAACTTCGATCCTATCAAGCTCATTCAAACAACCGCTGTTCCAAAAATATTATTTTTTAGTAAAAGTATAATACAAGCCTAACTTTACCCTTCACAATCACTCTTCCACTCCATTTCTCCTCACTAAAAAAGGGCGGAGCTTCTAGACTGTCAATAAATAGTATCAAAAGCCTTTTCTGTCTGGTATAAACAAAACAAGACAAACAAAGTCTTCTTTCTTTTTTTGACGAAACGACTTGTGAGCCTTCAGAAGACGTCTCTATTTCTTCTCCCCTCCCGAAACCACCACTTTTTAATCCGTCGCCTCTGGATTTTTTCCACGAAACTTTGTGCCTTTTCTGTTTCTTTTCCTCTTTCTGTTTCTGTTTCTTCTTTTATTCTCTTCCTTTTTACTATTCTACAATTACTTTTAACTTTTTTAAAAGTATAAGTTCAGGGCTCAATAACCAAGGCTCCGCCCACTTCCCTTCAGGTACTCGAATCAATTTCTATACATAGAAATGTCAATTTTTCCAGATTCTTCATCACAATCAATTTGTATATTATGGTGAGTTGGAGGAAAAAGCAGACGAGGTCTTCGCGCCACACAAAAAGTGTGCTCTAAAGTATGCTCGACACGCACACAGATGTCCATTTTCATTCTCTCATTTTGGCCACCACCACCCTCACAAACAAAACATAATAATCATCAACGTTTTGGTGAATGTTTTTAAGCTCCCAGCAATGTATATCGTTGATTGGTAGCTCGTGTAGTTCTCGTGGATAAGATTGTCCTCGAGAACTATACATGTCTGAGTGGAAGAATGGAAGAGAAAAAGTTAGGCCATCTCAAATCATCGAATTTGAAAGAAAAACTGGGAAATTCGAGCTGACCTAGATTTTTCTCTTCCACCTTTTCTCCTATCGGTAGCTCGTGTAGTTCTCGTGGATAATATTGTCCTCGAGAACTACACATATCTGAAAGAAGTGGAAGAGAAAAAGTTAGGCCAGCTCGAATCATTGTGCGAACTCACAAATTTGCGATTCGTACTGGCCTAGCTTTTTCTCTTCCACCTCTTCCTTATCCTATCGGTAGCCCGTGTAGTTCTCGTGGACAAAAATTATCTTGTCCACGAGAACTACACGACCCACCAATCAGCGCCGAGTCGTATCTACCCAACTTCTTTCCCCTCTCCAAAGATGATGGATAGGTAGGAGCGGTCTGGGGGGCGATAACAAGTGTAAGAAGTTGGTGGGGGCCTCCACCCTCCCCACCCTTCTCCTCCACCACCACCACCAAATATTGCCACCAGGGGAATTGTGCCTCCCCCCCCCCCCCCACACACTTTCCACTTCTTTCTCTTTATGTTAGCATTTAGTTTCCGATAAGACTTTTTCCTCCCCCCTCCTCCTTTTGCACATCCCTTCCGGAATTTGCATTTTGTGCTCGAACACCGTTAGACTGTGCGGCTCCGCGAGCAACTAGTACATTCTGCTTTGATGGTGTCTGGTTGAATGGATGACCCGACTGGGTCATCCACTTCCGGTTGCCAGAAAAAAAAACAGATGATTTTCTTGCAAACTCTTTTTTCGTTGTTTTTTTTTCAATTTTTTTAAAAATTTTTTTGTCTGAAGCAGTTATATTCAGTGTTTTTTATAAGTATTATAATAATTCTGAAACTGTCAGCAATACTCAAAAAAAATTAACAAAAATATTATATCCTAGTTGATTTTGGGTTATAACTCCGACCACTTTTGCTCTTTTTGGCTCATTTTTTTTTGGAGTTATGCATTGATATCAGAGCAACAAGTTATCAGTTAAACACTTTTCATGAAAGTCAAAAATGGCTTGGTTATATTGACAATATATTTTGAGACGATTGAAGGGACCGAATTTTCAAAAACAAGGTTTGGAAAAATCAATATAACAAGGTCAATTTCAATTTTCATGAATAGTGTTTACTGATAAGTTGTAGCTCCCATATCAATGCATAACTCTAAGAAAAATGAGCCAAAAAGAGCAAAAGTGGGCGGAGTTATAAGGAGTCAAAAGTGGGATTTTGAAAGGTTAATATTTCTTGTATGCCTTCAGTTTTACTTCACCTTTTAGATCGATTTGAAGAAAAAGCTGTCAGTAATAGTCAGCACAGTTACAATGAGCATACTGAAAGAGAACAATATGAAAATTACTCTTTTTTGAGCTCAATTTCAATGGCTGTCATAGTTCTAATACCAATGAGAATTGCATTTTAACCTGTTCAAAATGGAACTTGTTACTTTGAAATTATTATGCCAATTCAAAATTGATTGTACGGTTTTCAAATCAATTCTCTTCCTTGTACCCCTTTTCAAATCAGCAAGATCATAATCAACTCACATTGTAATACTATCAATAATAAATCCCACTCCCTTCGAGTTATCATTATCGAGCCAAGGTTCAATACATCATCACACTACTTGATTAATGACCCCTCTCCGACCGGAAGCTCACTTTTTGTACAGAGGCGTGTCACAATGACAAGGACAGAGTTCACTATCAGAGCTAACTGACCACTGATCAGAAATCCTGATTTTTTGGTTGATCTCAGAAGTTTCAAATCTCAACTGTGACAAGCTCCATATTGATCAATGCCTTGTCAACTTCTCTTATGAACTAACTTAAGTTAATGACCCAAATTACCAAAAAACCAAAATCTTCCGAACAACTTGTATAAAAATGGGATGAGACTGGGAGTGGTTGTTGTCACAGATCCGCCGACCCCTTCTTCCGACAACTGACACGTTGAGGTGTCTCTCGAGTCACACACACTCACTCACCCCCCTCCCCTCTCACTCACTTTACCCACCGTTTTTCCGGACGCCGCTTTTCCAATTTTTATATCGATAGAAAAATAGATAGATTTCGAGTCGATAATGTGGTGGTTGGTGGTGGAGGTAGAAACTCAGTTTTTGATATCCTTGTTCTGCTTCAGAATGCGATTTTGAATAGTTCTTGAAGTTTCCAATGCTATTTTGTAGTTCTTTTGGACCAGTTTCAATGCCTTGTAAGCTTGTTAAAAGTTGTGTACTTCTCTCGGACAAGAACTAGTTTTTTGTAGTTCTTTTGGACAAGTTGTAGTACTGTAGATCAAGTTTTTCAAGCTAAGTTTCTGTCTGAACATTCTCTTTTTCTATTTCTCAAGTCCCGAGTTGTCCACGAGAACTACACCATCAGCCATTTAGAAAAGACTCTAGAAAATGAAGAATTTCTCTTGGACAAGCTCCTGGAGGTTTTTGGCCATCAAATCTAAAGTTTTGTACTTCTCTCGGACGACTTTTTGAACTGGGATTTTGTGTAGTTCTTTTGGACAAGTTTCTGATTTCAAAAGTGTCTAGTTGTCCACGAGAACTACAGCAGTAACCAATCAGAAACAACCAAAAATAATAAAGCATTTTCGATGTAAATCTTTTGGACATTTTGTACTATAATGGTGTGTAGTTCTTTTGGACAAGTTCTTGCATTGAAACCTACTTGTCCTCGAGAACTACATCACCTACCAATCAGCACCTCATTGACAACATCATCCCCTTTCCTTTCTCCCCAAAACTCTTTGCAAACGTCACCACCATCCTGTAACTTCCTTTCCATCTCGCCCAATTACCGTAATTCCACTAATTCCCCTCCCTCCTTCCCACCAAATACACCCAAAAAGCCAAAGAAGAAGAAGTAAAGGCCAATAAATCAGTGGGCCAAATGGCTTTCGAGAGGGGGCTAAAAGTTTTCCTACTCGCTGTCTTTTCTTTACGACTTTCGCCCTCCTTAAATAACCACATAAAGTTTGGAGTTGGAAAGGAAATTGAGAAATGAGATTGGATTTGAAGTTGAGTTTTGATTAAACGCTCCAGGTGTAGTTATGTCAGCACTCACTGGTATTTTGATCTACTTGAAGCTACAGTACATTTTAAAGGGACATTGAGCTATTTGATTTATCAAGCTTAATCTAGGCTATAGTAATTCGATTTTTTGTTTTTCTACAGTAATCCGATTAACTATTCTTAATGATCTTACAGTACCTTATACCCGTTTTCCATTTGATCTGCCTACAGTACCTTTAAAGGGACATTTGTTCTACCAACTTTGATCTACCTACAGTAACCCTACCGTACCCCCCCGCCCCCCCCCCCCAATCTTCTAAAATCTTCGTGCCCTCCAAAGATCGCGTCTCTATTGACATACCCTCGGGTGTGCGTTTCCGTGAACTCTCGGAGCCCCCAAAATGTCTGGGCTCACGGTGCTCCTCATCACACAGAGCGTTTGAAAATAAATATAAAAATGTATATATAATGAAGAACTCATCTCGGGTTACCCCCCTTACAGTAACAATTCGAGAGGAAACTTCACAAGTGGCAGAGAGAAAGAGAGGGGTGAACCGATCGGCACTTGAGAGCTTCTCACTTGACTCCTTTCCACCAAATAATATTCGGTGCCTCTTTCTGATATCAGATTGGCACCCACTTGTGCTTTGAACTTTTGCCGTTTTTTTTGGGGGGAAAAGGGATTTTTAGAAATGACCCGGTAAATATGATCGAGAAGACATCTGCATTTTATTGTTTCGGTTCGGTGCAATTTTGTGAAAAGTGCACAGTGCTCATGTTGCCCTTTTTTAATCATAGTAATGTAGTTATTGTAGTTTGTAGAAATTCATACTGTATTTTTAAAGGCGCATACTATTTTGATACCGTAATTTCAAAAAATGGTAAGATTTGTAAGATTCTCACTGCATTCTCAAGACGATTTTCAATTAATTGTTATATGCGCCTTTAAACCTACAGTAAGAATATCAAAATTACAATATATTCCTTTAACTACAAACTTCGAATTGCTGAAAGCATCATGCGCCTTTACACTTACAGTAGCCTTTAAACTTACAGTATCTTGTTGATTTTTTAAGATTACTGTATGTTCAATTTGCACTTTCAATCTTCTGAAAACAACATGCGCCTTTAAACTTACAGTATTCCTTTGAACCCCTGTCATTTTATCAAATTACTGTATGCGCCTTTAATAACCCATTCAAACTTTCTGAAAAATTAGTCTGCTCCTTTAAAACTACAGTATTTTCTGAAAATTCCCTCGAAGTTACTGTATGCGCCTTTAAAACATAAACAACCTCTCTATATTCTCAAAATTCCCTTGAAACTTTTCAAATTACTGTATGCGCCTTTAAACATATAACAACTTCTTTATATTCTTAAAATTCCCTCGAATCTTTTCAAATTACTGTATGCGCCTTTAAAAAGCGTTCCAACTTCCTGGTCTCTCTGCCACCAGGTATTTTCAAAATCAATGGTCGTTCGACTCCCCACTAAAAAGATCGCATCACTCGGAGCACCTCTCTCTCTCTCTCTCTCTCTCTCTCTCTTTCCTTTTCTCTCTCTCCCTCACCATGATCTATTTATTTTAGAGACTGATGATATCTTCGCCGATCGGAGCTCGCGAGATATGAGAGAGATATTATTATTATATACCCTCTTTTCTTTACTCCCCCCACAGCTTATCAACTTTTTGTGCTCAAAAAGAGCACAATAAGGACATGGTGCTCATTTGTATAAACAAAACATTGGGTGCCCACTCTCCAGAAGTTTTGAGCACATCAGAAGTGTGAAGTGCTCCATTTTGCGACACTCTCTTTCCTTTTTCGGAGCGCTCTCTCTCTCTCTCTCTCTCAGGTGGAGCCCCCCAATTTTTGAGCCCTCTCTCTCTCTCTTAGAGCCTCGAGTCAAGGTGCGATGAACCGTCGGCTAATTCGCTTCTTCTCCCCCCTCTCCCCGTCCTCCTTTTCTGGATACAAACGGCCAAAGAAAGAGTGGGGCCCTTTTTTATATTACATGTAATTTTTTTAACCGAATAGACGCACTTTCTTCCTTTTTCTTTCTTTTTCATTGAGGTTGAAGATTACTTTCTCTTTGAGAAAAAGTTCAAAAAGTCTCGCAATTGCGCTCTACCGTACTGTCTGATAGTCTGCGTCTCTGCTCAGACTTTGAACCCTCATAACTCCGCTCACAATTGCTCGTTTTGGCTCATTTTTTCAGGAGTTATTCATTGATATCAGAACTACAACTTATCAGTTGAACACTATTCATGAAAATTAAAATTGACAGAGATTTTCAGAGTTTTGTGAAAGACACTTTTGATCTTTCAAAATGATAAGACGGTTCAGAAAAGTCAGTGTAGCAAAGCCCATTTCAATTTTCATAAAAAGTGTTCAACTAGTGATTTGTAGCTCTGATATTGAGGATTAACTGTGAAGAAAATTGAGTCAAAATGAGCAATTGTGGGCGGAGTTGGAGCAGCTCAAAAGAGCAAACTTGAAAAGGAGTGTTTTCAATGTAATTTTGAATCGCTATTTTAACAACTTTTTCCTTTTCAAAATATGATCCAAATGCATTCACGCTCTATCGCACCCTCTGCGTCTCTTCAACCTCCACACTCTCTCCACTCTCTCTCTCTTTCTCTCCCCTCTGCAAGTCCACTAGAGCGCGATTGCATTCCCACCGACTTCCATTGACGCACCACGATCATGCGGAACACATTGGTCCAAAGTGCAACGAGAGACTAGTTTGTTCCATATCTCCACCACCACATCATCATCCTCCTTCTATATACAATGCACCCCCCGAAAAAGTTTCGCCTGAAACCGGATACCCCCTCACTGAATAAGAAGCCGCCAAATAGGCGCGAGATGCCGTTTTTTTGCCATTTTTTATGGCTGTTAATATAATATAATATATAGTAATTTCTAATTTCGGGGCTCCCAAAAATGGGGGAGAAAGGGGCTCGAGAGGGTCTTCAAAAATTCATTGTCCCACTTTTCCCCAGTTTTATGTTTTATGTTCCGGTTTTTCGTCTCCATCCTCTCTCTCTGTATATGACTTGGCGGTTTTCAAAAATATTTTTCTTTTGAAATTTCCTATACTGAAATTATAAACGTTCTTTTTTAGGATCCACACAGACGGGAGGATGCAGTCCTCTTCGTTGGGGAGTGCTGATGATCCTCGCTTCCGGCAGACTCATCTATTTCAAATGTTGATGAAGGTGAGCTTTTTGGAAAGGGAATCAGTTGAGAATTTAAAGTTTTTAGTTTGAAAATGTGGGAATTGAATTGTTTGATTCATTTTTTGAGGTTGGAACATTTTAGGAAGGTATCATGGGTCGGTTATATTGGGGCTCTAGCTCCGCCCACTTTTGCTCTTTTTAACTCAAAGTTTCTTTAAGTTGTTTATTGATATCAGAGCAACAATTCGTCAGTTGAGTACTTTTCATGAAAATTGAAATTGACTTTGTTATATTGATTTTTCTAAACCTTGTTTTTGAAAATTCGGTCCCATAAATCGTCTCAAAATATCTTGCTCATTTTCAGTTTTCATAAAAAGTTGACAACTACCAATTTGTAGCTCTGATATCAATTGGCATCTCCAGAAAATTTCAGCCAGAAATAATCATTTTGTTCGAGCACAAAGTTTCAAGAGCTCCCCGTCGATTTTATCGTTTCTCTCGCAGCTAATCGCATAATAAAAAGTGGTAATAAAGGGAGGAGGAGGGGGAGGCGAAAGTTTTTATTCTCCCTTCGCAATCTTTTGCTTTTCGTGATGATCAATTAGCGAGATTAAGAGTGTTTTTGCGTTGCACGGCGGAGAGATGGGAAAAGATCTAAATTGTGTTGAGCGGGAGGGGGGAGTTAGCATCTAGAAGACGTCATGGTGACGTTTCAGGTGATAAAAACCTCTGCGGAGAATGCGACGACATCGAGCATCGCCACATCGACGATTCCATCGTTCGCCGACACCTACTCGGCGACCTCGCTGCTCGGCGAAGAGGGCCGCATGGTGCTGATCGTCGTGGTGGGCGCCATCTTCGCCTTTGTGACCTCTGTTGGCAACTTGATGGTGGGTCTATTCACTGATAAGAACTGAAAAGAGTGGAAAAGTTGCAGGTGATGGTAAGCTTCAAGATCGACAAGCAGTTGCAGACTATCAGCAACTACTTTTTGTTCAGTCTCGCTGTCGCTGATATTGCAATAGGTATGTTATCCTTTAGACAGAACCCTTTACAGTTATGATAAGAATACCCCTTACAAATGAAAGTGTTCCAGGCGTCATCTCAATACCCATGTTCACCTACTACACGGCCATCCAATCATGGGACCTCGGCTACACGATGTGCCAATTCTGGCTGTGCATCGACTACCTGATGTCGAACGCGTCGGTGCTCAACCTGCTGCTCATTTCCTTCGATCGCTACTTCTCCGTCACCCGACCGCTCTCCTACCGCCCTCGAAGAACCACGAAGAAGGCGTTGACGATGATCGCGTGCACCTACATCATCTCGCTGATCCTCTGGCCGCCGTGGATCATCAGTTGGCCGTACATCGAGGGAAAATTTACGGCCGAGCCGGGCACTTGTGTCGTGCAGTTTCTGCAGACGAATCCGTACGTCACTGTGGGCACCGCGGTGGCGGCGTTCTATTTGCCGGTGACGATCATGTGCATTCTGTATACGAGGGTGTACTGGGAGACACAGAAGAGGCAGAAGGAGTTTGGAAAGTTGCAGGCCACACAGGTGAGGGGTTTTTGAGTGTAAAATCAATTTTATGTGAACTGGAAGTGCGCTCCTTTGATGGTACTAGTTGCAGACAGATAACGATGTTAGAGAGTGATGTAGAGTAATAGACGCAGGCAGAGGTTTTAGAGAGTACTGTAGCTTGAGAGGCGCAGACAGACAGAGACTTAGATAGTATTGTAGAGTGATAAACGCAGATGGTTAGTAGACATAGACAAGCAGAGTAGCTACAGAGGTTTTGAATGATAGACGCAGACAGTTATAGCGACTAGAGAGCAACATTAGGTAATAGACGCAGACATAACGGCTGGAGAGCAACGTTAAACCATAGACGCAGGTTAGCAGCGCGGTTAGAGAGTTCAGTTGAATGATAGACGCAGACAGATAAAGCTGTTAGAGAGTAACATAGGCACAGACAGAGCGACTAGAAATAACAGTCAAGCAATATACGCAGACTAACTGCGCAGCTAGAGAGTCCGGTAGGATAATAGACGCAGGCAGGCAGAAACTAGATAGCACCACCTACTTGTAGACGCAGATGATCATAGACGCTAGAGAGCAACACTGCTTCATAGACGCACACAGTCAGACAGATATCAATGGAGCGTGTTTCCATTTTCAATGTTCTCATAATCCTCTACTGATACTAACAGACCTGGGCGAGTGACGTCGTTGATCGGCCATCGATGAGAAATTCCAAAATTTGGAAGAAAGTTAAAAAGGTCCTTATCACCTATCACCCATATAAAATCTTTGAAACTCCTCCCCTTTTTATCTTCGCCTTGACTCTTCTCCCCCATCCACCCACTTCTCACTATCAGCATGAAACTTCCCATCAAGATCCCCTTCTAAAGTAAGTCATCCAACCACATTCCAGTTCTCCCGACGCTCCATGAAACGCGACGTCTCCTCGACCTCCATCGTCAAGTCGAGTGGATCGATGCGAAAGAAGCACGAGACCGGCTACGAGGACTCGTCGACACCGTGCACGTCTTCTCGGAACTCGAAGCGACGCTCCTGGCTGCGGAATTGCACGGGGAAGTCCAACTCGTCTTCGGAAGACAGCTCGGAGGCCGCTGCCATGAACCTGGATGACACTTCGCTGAGCTCGAGCCATTTCGCGTTGAGCGGAAGTCGACGGAGGAACATTTCGCCGCCGTGCACTCCGATGCCGACCAATTTCGTACGATTGCTCTTCTTTTTCTGACAATAAGTAAAGTTTCCAGGAAGACGAAGAGCAAACCGACGCGGGACAATCAATGCGGAATGGCTCGGCGCGCTTCAGAAGCCGTCCATCTGACATCACGAAGAACAACAACTCGGACACCTACACAGTGCTCATTGAGCTCAACGATGAGGGCACGCGGCCGTCGGTGCGGCTCAGCAGTTGTGAGCCGTATCTAGAGTGAGTTTTGAGCTCAATATCTTCTATATCTCAAAAGCTACCTTTCAGCAGCGACACAATATCCACTCGCAACCGGTCGAAGTCCGACTGCAACAGTGAGATCGACGAGCGTCGTCACTCGCTGCTCAACAAGCAGTCGCCGTTCAAGAACGGACGGATTCTGAAGAACTTCAGTTCGCAGGAGAGAAAGTCGGAGAAGGAGCAGCGGAAGAACGAGCGGAAGCAGGAGAGCAAGGCCGCCAAGACGCTCTCGGCTATTCTGTGCGCCTTCATTGCCACGTGGACTCCGTATAATTGTGAGCAGTTTTTCAATTTTTTTGGAGCAAAAAAGCAATAAAGTTCAAATCAAATGACTTTCAGTGATCGTGTGCTGGGAGGCGTTTTTTCCCAACACTGTGCCGAATGTGTTATGGACGTTCAGCTACTTTCTGTGCTACATCAACTCGACCATCAATCCATTGTGTTATGCACTGTGTAATGCGAGGTGAGTAGAGAGGGGGGTTAGATAGTAGACGCAGAGAAGCTAGAGAGATTATTGTTATGAATATCGTAGCTATGATAGTGATAAAGAAGCTGTATTGAGGAGTATGAGAAAAATGTAACAGTTCAATTTCAAGTTACTTTAGACCTGGTGTAGCTCCGCCCACAATAGCTCAATTTGGCTCAAATTTTCTGGAGTTACTCATTGATATCAGAGCTACAATTTATCAGTTGAAAACTTTTTATGAAAACTGAAATTGAACGAGATATGTTTGATTTCTTGCTATCGACTTTCCAACTTCAACATTTGATGACTAATTCAGAAAAATCAATATAACCCGATCAATTTTGATTCTCATAAAAAGTTGTCTACTAATAACTTGTAGCTCTTGTATCAGTGAGTAACTCCAGAAGAATTAAGCCAAACAGAGCCATTGTGGGCGGAGTTATGAAGGATCTATTTTTCTGGTACTGAACACCTTGTTATTGATTATAAATTGTAGTAATCTTCACAATATGAAAATTATAATGCTCCACTATCAATACAACTACAGTAATGCAAACGCGCTATAATGTGAATTTAGAGGGAATGAGAGAGAGCGGGAGAGAAGAAGAGACGCAGACAGGATCTGCGTCTCTTGTTTTGCACACTCCATCTTTCTCTTCGTTCCTAAACTTCACTGTCCCAAATTTAATATATAAACACAACTATCTGAACTTAAATATACAATCTTCCAATCTTCCAGATTCCGTCACACCTACATGCGCATTCTCCGTTGTAAATTCAAAGCGGAACGACCGACCATCAACCAAGGATACGTTCGCCGAAACTGACCCCCCTCGTTTTGTTCCCTCCGATCTCTCTGAAACTCTCTCTCTCCCCACCATCCCATCAGTATAATTCGTAGCCTGCAAACCGGTCCTTCTTCCTTATTCGACTAATCTGTCTGTCTGTCCTTTATCATCCCCTTTTTTTCTCTCAAAATTGCTCATTGATTTCTCGGGTTATTGCTGACTCCTCATGAGGAATCTGAGGAAAAACAAAGTGTTTATTTTTTTTTCATTGCAAATCGTGTTCTCGAAACCGCATCCGTTCCTCCATGTCGGCGGCGTTGAACTGACGACATTCGATCTTACGGTATTCGCGACAAGTGGATATCGTGTTCGGCGAGTCGCTTCGGTAGTACATCAGTGCGGACTCTTCGACTCCGGGGCGGGGTTCTGAAGTTGGATCTTATATAATCGAAAAACTCTTGTTTAAACGAGTTCAGAACTATGTTTGGTTTTTCCTAGGGAGCTCTGTGAGCCGAGATATGGAGCTCTGAAGTTAGAACTGATCAGAATGACTTTGGAGCTCCATATCTCGGCTCACAGAGCTCCCTAGGAAAAACCGAACATAGTTCTGAACTCGTCAAAGCAAGAGCTTTCAAATGATATAGATATCATGGAGAATCATCTTATTCTTAATAAAAGACAACTCACGACAAGAATTCCTCAAGTAGCAGAAGATCGCCATGCTAATCAAGAAGATCACCAGGAACAAAATGATAAATGCTACAGTAATCACAGTCATCGGGATCTGTGCAATAACTTCCGATATGCCCATGTCGCACTTGAAATTGCCCTGCTCCGTAAATCCACACGTCTTCAGTCTCGGCTCGATCATCTCGTTCTCACTTTGAGTCACCGGGATCAACGTCCATCTCGGATCCTTTTCTGTTTTCAGTGGGTAGTTCAGATAGCCACCGTACACTTTTCCGTCGCCGATGCTGCAATGTTTCACAATTCTCTTGTGTCTGATATCAGTTAAGAACTTCCTTTTTTAGGGCGTTCTCATTCCCATTTCTGTCAATCGCTTACCGGAATTCGGCAAATTTCCTCACTTCGTCAGGCGTCAGTGCGGCGGTGATGTAATAGGGCACATGGTCTGCTTCAGAAGTGGTTCGATCGGCAAGTTTGGTGATGTCGATGGGGGCCAGTTCGTAGGGACGACTGTCGACGACCACCATGTAGCGCCTGGATACAGTGAGATCCTAGTTTCAAGGTGGTCACAAAATTTGGAACCGACTCTTGGGAGCCGAGATAGGGGGCACAGGAAGTTCTGGGCTCTTTATCATTTGGAGCTTCCTGTCTTGGCTCCCAGTAGTGGGTGATGAGAACTTGATAACATAGATAACATGAAAACGAAACATGTTCTGCTAACCCACCACACATCGGCGACCTGCGGGATCTTGGCACTCTGCACATCGATGTCCCTCTGCCGTGTATAATCGCCCAGATGGCTCACCAGATCCACGGGCGGGTTGATGGAGCACACTCTTTCGAGCAGGTTCCATTGGCGCAGTGTCACCGGCGACCAGCGATTCCAAATGTTGTCCACTTTGGCGCGGATTTCGAATTTGTACTCGCGCGGTCGGTGGGGGAGATTGAAAATGAGGGCGCATTTCCATTGGCATTCGAATTTTGGGCACTTGAGCTTTTCGTCAGTTAGTTCTTCGGTGATTTTCGTGGAGTTTCGATCTTTGAGGCTGTATTTGATCTAGAAGAGGTCAGCTGGATGGAAGGATAGTGGAAGTTGGTAGGGCTCTTTTCAAAGCTTAATGAGAGCTCAAAAGTACCTGATAGCTGATATTCCTCTGAGCAAGCTTCAGTGGCTGAAAGACAATCGATACCGCGAAATCAGTCTCCACAACGATTCGTGCTTCTGCTACTCCGTATTCTCCCTGGAAGCATGACTTCTAGCATTGCAAGGAATGATCAAAAGTACAAAACGATAAAACTACAAAAAAAATTACAATGAGCAAGCCTGTCCTCTATAAAAGTCGAACGAACCTGCGACATTGTCGAGAACACGGCCCACCCACTTTTCCACCTCATCTGTGTCCACTTCTTCCCCTCTTTTCCATCCTTTTTCTGATCGTCCGATGTGATGATAGTGATATTGTAAGTGCTAGATGGCAACAGGTTATCCACCACAAACTCATTCGCCTTGCCGGGCTCCGAGACTGCCGAGTTCTCGATCTCCTTGAAAATACCGGTGGGGGAGTGAAGGGTCTTGGCTTTTATCTATAAAAAGGGTGGGTTTGAAAGGGTATTGATTTGATTTTTGGTATCAATCGATACAGAATCTTGATGTGAGCAATTCTTTCGATTGAAAGCTTTACAAGGATGAGTTTCAAGCGAGAGATGAGCTTGAAATTCTTCACACTTCTGAAAATGAGCATTCTGAATCATTCCCCCTACCGTAAACTTGGAAGTAGCCTTCGTCAACCAATTCGCCGGCCAGTACACCGTCAGACTGTTCGGAGTGCGGGCGCGTAATTTCAGAATGTTGGCTCCATCCGTATCCAGCGTGGCGAACGTGCTCCACACCTTGTTCCCGTATCCGTAACTGGTGCCCGCCTGCACTGTCACATTGTAAGCTGTGCCTGGTTTAAGACCCTCGATTTGAAGACGTGTTAGTGGAATTGGTACGGTGAAAGATCGTTTGCTGTTGGATGAGGTGTTGCCGGCTATCAGGTCATAGACTTTCACCTGCAATTTTTGATGAGGAAAGTAAACTTTCTAGCTTTCTTTCAATTTGCGAAAGCACTCAATGTTGCGTTTTTTCTAATCGTGTTTGACTAAAGTGTGCTTTTAAACTTGCTCTGAGGCACTGTTAGAGCATTGCAACATTTGGTTTTTTTGTGATTTAACCATCAGATTTCAAAGCTCCTAATAGTGCTCACCAAGTGCTGTGTAATGATAAAATGATGGCCTGCTTCGAGTACCACCGGTGGGATCCACGAGACTTCAATCGACTCGTTCTTCCTGTCCATCAGGGTCAGATCGCTGGGAGCGTGGAGCCATGGTAGTGCTGAAATTTTTTTTCCGGTTTCTCAAATTTCATAAATCTTGCTATTAGTTAGTTTGCTGGGGAGAGTGACATAAGTAGAGAGGAAGTCGCTATCATTAATGTTCATTTCTTTCTTCTTTCTAACTAGTGAATGGTGTGATCATCGAAACTTATATCATTCGATAGCTCTTGTTTTAACAAGTTCAGAACTATATTTAATTTTTCTTACCAAGCTCTGTGAGCCGAGATACAGAGCTCCCAAGTTTTAGTGCAATTCAGATCAGTTGGAGCTCCGTATCTCGGCTCACATATCTCGGTAGGAAAAACAAAGCATAGTTCTGAACTCGTCAGAACAAGAGTTTTCGAATGATAAGGATCTCATCAGAACCTTATAAAAAATAAATGAACATTTTGACAATCATGTCATGAAATAGTTCAATTTCAAGAAAATATGACTATAAAGTTTGGAAAGGTCACACGACCTCCCACTAGACAGACTGTTTCCGGTTCAATATTATTTGTTCTGATGTCATTATTCCTTATGACATTGTTGTAAGCATTTTTCGGTATTTGTCCGGTATTTGTTAAACCAATGTAACATTTCCTTTGTCAACTCTATTTTATGACTTATTATCCGTTTCTGACAAGATGAATCTCTGCGGTGGGTCTCGCAGCGGACCTGAATCTCCTTTAATCTCTGTTTCTCTCGACTCTCTCGCACCGCCACGCTTTCTCACTTGTTCGGCGCTGCGAGAATCCCCGCAGCGACTTTAGCTCAACTGGCATCTCCTCAGAAAACCAATTGAAAGCTATTTCTGATAGATTGTTAATAGTTGAACCGAATTACACTCCTCTCATTTTCAACTGATATGCCTTTCTGATACTGATAAGCCAGTTCCAATTCCATATTAACTCGTCCATTTCACTATTGCTAGCTCTAAAATTGATTTAAAATTTACGGATATCTACGCTGGATTTCCGTCAGAAATCATTGGAAAATTACACTTATTACAATGCTGATTATATTGCTAATTCTAAAATTTGTTTTTCAGCGTTTTACAGTTTTCTGCAGTTCTCACTAATACAGGACGAAATATTTGCATTTTTAACTCACAAAAACAACTTTTTTGTCATGCACAGAAAGAGAGAAAGAGAGAGAAAGAAAACTCCAAAAAAAAGGAAAAAGATGACAAACTACAAAGTTACTGTATCCTTTCGCTTCGAGACCCGTCCTAATCATCATTTCCTGACAATTAAAATTCCTATTCTTTTTCATCATTTCTTCCGCTCTATTTGAACACGATAAAAGTGAGCAATTTTTTCCTTTAGACAGCTGCGTCTTAGTGTTAGCAATCGGATTCCTAGTGTTTTTCTTTCCCCCATTCCTCATACTTTTTTGTAATGTCAACGGCTGTGTATTTCTCAATCATTCCTTGCGAAATCTCTGATTTCTTACAATTAAGTAAAATTTTTCAGCTAAACTGTTATCATCACTTGAAAAAGCTATTCCAAATATTGACGTCCTTTTATCACTTTCACTATACGTTTATCACTCAACTATTCATCTTGTTTGCTTTCAGTCGACGAAGAAGAAAGAAGAACTTACAAGCCAAACTCGTCGTCGCCATATTACTGGAATACCAGAGACTCGTTTCGTTCTGTAAGTCACTTATCATCATTATCATTACAACCCCTAATTTCAGAAGTTGGTTCTCCGAAGGACCGTTTTTAGTCGGTCCAGTCAATCGGGACACGACGTTCCGTTCAATCAGCCGCCAAAAGTTCTTCTTCTCAAAACGGAAACGATTGAAGTCACCTGGAAGGCTTCCACGCTTAATCGGTACGTCGTGTTGCCGGCGAGTCCGCCGAATGTGTAGTCCCGGAGTTTCGCGTCCACCAGCACCGTCTGCGACGACTTCTCGGTTTGATAGGAGCCTGTGATAATGAGGTTGCTCTAGCTCCGCCCACAATGGGCTCTTTTGGCTGTATATTGGGGTGTTCGTATTGTTATCAGAGCAGCAACTGGTTAATTGACTATGAGTAGAGATCATGGAAGAAATGATTCACTATCAGAATAATTCAAATATCTGAGCTCATGTTGATGATCATGAAAAGTGTTCAACTGACAATTTGTAGCTCTGATAACAGTAAGTAACTTCAGAAAAATTGAGCCAGAAAGAGCAACAGTGGGCGGAGTTATGACGGCTCCCAGGAAAGAATAATACTAATTCTATCATTATGTTTCTGATGCCAAAAAACATTTGAATCGCGCTCTATTGCGAATCAGTCGCTTACTTCTCATGACAGTAACCACTAATCGCTGCTTGCTAACCGCCTCGTCCTCCAAATCGTGATGCCATCGAATGCGGATCGCATCGTTTCTCACTTCCACCACCTCAACGCCATCCGACTCTTCGCCGAACTCTTCGGAGGCTGCAATTATCTTTTTTGTTTAACTCTATCCAATTTGAAGAGGGGACTTACACGAACCGACTGACAGAAAATGAGTGAAAAGTAAAAATATTCGAAAGCGCATCGAGAAATAAGGAGAAGAAAAGAGATGGAGACATCTTGTTTTGTGGTCGAAAAAAGGAGAAAAAGATATTGATAAAATTTGACAGATAGATTGGAATTGGAAGAAGTGGCAGATGAGGAAGGTCGTCTTCGGACATGATGAAACGCTTCCTGAGCAGTTCTGAGATAGAAAACAATTAGGAATTTAGATAATTAGGAAGCCGTCACTGAAATAAAGTATGGATGATGTAGTCTGAGGAAAAGTTCCGTTTTCCTCACACTGTATCCATAAATTATTCCAATGATAGCTTCTTTTTTTAAGTACATGAGACATTTTCTGATATATTTTCGGAGCCTTCGGGTATATATACAAAGCATCTAGAGCTATAGAACAGAGTTTCGACATTTATGTGTCATCGTCATTTGACATATAATATATGAGTCATCACCGCTACCCTTTACCGCCTTCTTTGTCTTCTGACAGCATTCTTATTCCCAATTCAGAAATTTTCTTAATCTCAAAAACAGTATTTAACCATGTCCCTTTAAACTTACTACTGTATTGTGGTCAATTTCGTTGCAAGACCATTCTTTTTTGGTTTTTTTCTCACTTTTTTCGAATTTTGACGAAAAAAAGAACTGTTTTTGAAATTTTCGAAAAAAAAATCGATAATTGAAAATTTTTTAAATCGAAATTTTGAATCAATTTCAATAAGAACCCATTTCTTTCTTCTGTTTTCTCCAATTTTATTCAAAACAAGTTCCCCAGCAGAAAAGATCGATAAACGTGGCTGCTTGCTCACCCTTATTTCACTGCGTCTCTCCACACGCGCACTAATTTTTGCCTCTTCTTTTTTCAATGTATGTCGATTGAACTTTAATCTTAACTCCTGTTATTTATATCATGGAAGTTTCCGGAAGAAACAGAACTCACATGACTAAAGAACAACAGTATATAAACCGAAATGTTTCGAATTGTTTCTAACCTTATTTTCTAATCTCACTTTCTCACTCCAATAATTTTCAGAGGAAATACAAGCGGGTCGCCGATTTCGGTACAAGAGGCGGAAAAGTAAAACAAACTGTGACAAATGGCAAGTGTCAACACTACCGAGTGCATAATTTGTTACAACGAGTACGGTGGGTACAGAAGCTTGATTTTCAGCTTTTTTCGGGATTCCGGACTTTCGAAACTATCACTTTTTGTGGTTTTTGTTGTGAAATCAGTATGAATCACTGTTAAAACGATGAATTTCGAAAGTGAATACACAATCCTGAAATTTTTCCGTCATTTAATCGTTTTAATATTGAATCATACTGATTTTATGACAAAAACCACAAAAAGTAACAGTTTTGAAGTCTAGACTGCTGATATCAAAAAAACGGCACATTTTGCAGACACAGACACCCGAAAACCGTGCATCGGAACCTGCGGGCACTCGATTTGCGAGGGATGCAAGCATCAGATGGCCTCGTCGAAGTGCCCGCAGTGCAATCGCGAGGAGGCGTTCGCCATCACCACCATCAACTATCAGGTGCTCGAGCTCATCAAGCACTTCAAGAACATGCAGGCCGGCGAGACGAGCTCCACGGGCGGCTCATTCAGCGATACGAAGGGAATAGAAGAGGGCGTGTGTTCAGAATGCACGTTGCGCTCCCGGAAACTTCGAATATGCGTGACGTGCGCTCTGGAAGTCGGCGTCCTCGTCAATGATAAGGCGAAGAATAAGCCGGTGCTGAACATTGAGAACGGCGACGCGGACGCCGCTTTGGAGAGGGCGAAGAAGATTGCGATTTGCGGAGACTGCGCACTCGACGGGCTCGTTCATGAGGGACACAAGACGATGCAGCTCGCCGTGCTCCGCGAGAGCCTCGACGACAGAGCGTTCGCCACCGTCGAACAGCGCATCGAGAAGATGAACGATGAAGCGGAGCTGGTGATGAAGAAGCTCAACGCCAAGTTCAAGACGACCATCGCGTCGCTTCAGAGCTATTTCAAAATGTACGAGACGCTGAGGACGAACGCCGAGCAGAAGGTGCACTTGAACAACGTGGAGTCGAACATCGAGCAGCTCATGAACACGATATCGATGGTGGACGATTGTGGGAAGCGGTTGGACACGCTTAATGAACAGTTCGAGGACCATTCGAAGCATGTGAAGGAGACGAAGAGAGTCGTCCACAAGTCGGCCATGATTTTCGCGAGCGCTGATCCAGTTCTTGTTGCTGGTGAGTTTTCAGACAGTTTTTAGATGGAATTTTGTGAAAAAGCGATGAAATCTGAAAAAAAAAACAATTTCCAGACCGAAAACAGAGTGCCAAAGAGCCGCTGCTCATCGGCGTCTTCAACCCACTTCAACGAACATGGCAACCAGTTGGCCGCATGCCAAATCCCAAGTCGAACTACGCAGTGGCGAGCAACCGCTCTCAAATTTACATCGTCGGCGGAATGAACAACGGCTCGTGGCTCAACTCGCTGGAGATGTACGATCGCGACAAGAACCTGCGCAGAGATGTGAGTTTTTCCCAGTGAGCGTGCGTCTCGAACGTAAAAAGGAACCGTTTCAGTGCAACCGAATGCGTCGCGGCCGAACTCGCACCTCGGCCGGCTTCCACAATGGCAAATTGTACGTGTCGGGCGGTTATGATGGAGGCTATTTGAACTCGGTGGAGGTGTACGATCCGGATAGCTGCGACTGGAAGGAGGGACCGCAGTTGCAGAGGGCTCGCGCCGACTCTGCAATTGTTTCGTGTAATGGAGAGCTTTTCGGTGAGTTTTTGGGCTTATAAGGTTCCTTTATTAACCCTATTCATTTGGAGTACTCGGTGGATTCAACGGAAAAGAATACGAGGAGAAGATAGAGAAGCTGGACGACGTCTCGCACAAATTCCAGCTGTTCGGCGACATGCAGGGCTCGCGAGCCGGCTTCGGCGCGTGCGGCTTCAAAGGACGAATATACATCGCGGGCGGGTGGAGCAGCAGCTCGAACACGCTCAAGTCGGTGCGCAGCTACGATCCGCTGACGAAGACGTGGCGCGACGAGCCGTCGCTGAACAAGGATCGCAAGTACTTCACGCTGCACGCGACGAACGAGGCGGTGTACGCGATCCGCGGGTGCGCCGACAGCTGGAGCCTCATCAACGAGGTGGAGCGGCTCGACGCTGACAAGGGCAGATGGGAGATCATCAGCTGCAGCAACACGCCGTCGGGGCCGGCCGCCGTCGAGAAGGACGGGCAGCAGAGCGCCTCCACGAGCAGCACGTAATTGGATTGTATCTGGCAATCTTGGCGTGCTTTTAGCGGGATTTTCGGTTTTTCAACGGGAATATGATATTTGATAGTTTCCCATCATAATTTTTTCTATTAATTTATTCCGTTTTCCAATAAAATTCGCTGGCAAACGAAGTGGTGGCGGTGAAAGTGTGGCATTTTCTTCACTTCCACCACACCACTTCTTTTGCTCTCGGCCCGCCGGGCTCGCGGCTCCGACCAAAGCGCTGGTGTGCTCCGGGTCGTGCCCGGAGCACGCCGGCGCCTTCATCGGAGCCGCGAGCCCGGCGGGCCGAGGTCAGAAGACGTGTCGCTGGTAGAAGGCGTTGAAAATTCATAAAGACGTCGTTGGTGGGGCACTCTGATGCACACTCATTACCAGTTGGTAAGTCGGAGGCTCCGCTTCCGACGTCTTCTGAATTCTTCACACTTTCACCGCGCGCCTCTTCTGAATGCGAATGTTGGTTGGGAGACGGATTTATTAATATAAAAAGTTATAAAAACTTTCTCGCTAAACCGCCAAAACTGGATACAATCCAAGTGCGTTCTGACTCTTGGAAAAAAAACAAAAAAAAACCTTATCACTATTACATATCATTGTTTTTTCACACGCTCTTGCTAATATCCACGTTCTATTTCGATCTAGTCGCCCCGCCCCTTTTATGCCATAATTTCGCGTCGATCTCACAGTTTTGTGTCATCTTAGGTCCCCTTTTCTCTCTTTCTCATGTTATTTCACTTTTATTCTCTTCGTTTTATTGTAATTTTATAGTCTTTCAATTATCTTTCTAGTGCTGACCATTTCCAATTTGAACTACTTTCATTGTTTCCACCGATTTTTCTTCAGAGTGTGCTGAAATTTTGGTGTGAAATTGATGTGTTTTTCAATTGTAATTGACAGTTTTTTAATTGTGCTTCATTTGAAAAAATACAAAAAAGTGCCACTTTAGTGGCTTGCAATTGGTTTTACTTGGATTCGACGACATTTTGATTACGGTATGAAATTACTGTAGATAAGTGATTGCGGAGTACACACTGAACTCTACGACTTATAACTCCGCCCACAAGTGCTCTTTTTTGCTGAAATTTTGTGGAGGTACTTATCGATATCAGAGCTATAAAAAGTCTGTTGGAAGCTTTTTATGAAAATGAAAGCCTCGTGATTTTCTGTAGCTGTCAAAAAAGTTGCGGTTCATTGAGGGGGGAGCATTGAAAAACTCAAATTATCCGAGCTCTTTTTGATTTTCATGAAAAGTTTTCAACTGACAGTTTGTAGCTCTAATGTTAGTGCACCATTGCCAAAAAAGTTGAGTCAAAAAGAGCACAAATGGGCGGAGTTACAGTGAAAACAAGAAAGAGCTCCAATGCTCCACAGTCGGACACGCCCATTGACGAAATCCACGTGGCAGGCGGGAACTAAAAAGATGGAGTCTGTTTGAAATCGACGAATTCCTGGAGGCTCTGCGCTTCTCTTCAGAGAGAAAGAGCCGCAGCTCGTGTCTTGTGGAGGAGCATTATTTGGTGAGTAGACGACTTTGGTGTCATCATTTCCTTATCAGTCTGGGTTTCTTAACCACACAACTTTTTGCGGTTGTTGTGTTTGCATTGTCGCACGAATATGAAGAAAAGGGACGTTTTTTCAGTGCTGGGTGGATACAATGGAGCCAACCAGTGAGATTGAAAGGCTCAATGAGCTCACTCAAAACTTCCAGATTATCGAGGAGATGACAGAGGATTCGGAGCAGGATTACTGTAGTCAGAGAAAGTGTTTGCGGACTGGTTAGTGTAATTTACGACAACTTTGTAACTATGAGATTACTGTAGTCAGTTCTATGCGCTGAACTTTACGACAGACCTCACACTTGCACAAGGATTACTGTAGTCAGTGAAAGTGTGTGTAGATCGGGCACTGTAACTGACGAGAAATTGCAGATTATTTTGAATTAAAGAGATCAAAATGTTCGCAATTTTTGATTTCCCAAGTTTGTCATTCCTTATTTACATTGTTCACAAGCCTGCTCGCGCAGCCTTGCTGCGTATTTTTACTTTTGATCTACCGTTGGAAATTTTGATCTGCTAGTTAGCCGAAGAAACGATTTTTCTGCGGCGGACACCCATACAGGCTCGCGATGAGTCTAAAATTGTCTACCCACACAGACACAAACCCCATCCGAATTTTAAATATAAGGAAGAAGATTTTAAGAGACGATGTCCGAGTGGGTCGACCATCGACCTACACCCATAGTCACACTTTGAAAAAAGTGTTCCGATCGGTCTAATTTTCTGTGTGGTGACTACTTGGGACGACATAACAACAAAACCAATTTTATAATTAGGCTCCGCCCCCTTTGAGCAAGAGCAAAATTTTGAAAATTGAAAAAAAAAATTTTTTTAGTTTTTAAGATAGGCTCATAAAACTTTTTCCTATGTATTACGGACCACATAAGGATCATTTTTGTAATTGAAAACTTTTTTGCAACTCTTCTCCATTCGGCTGAAAAACTTGATTTACGGAAAATTTTTCAAACATGGTGAATTTGTGAAAAAATTTTCAATTAGGTGAGACGGCTAGTTATGAAAATAATAAAGTTCAGAGTATAGGCTTTCATAATTCACAATCGGTCCTTTCTGAATTTGCTGCCCCGTACCTTTTTTTAGTCAATGTTGTTTCAGCGAAAAATGACTCATCTCTTATTTTGCAATTTAAAAAAAAATTTTCAATTAGGTGAGACGGCTAGTTACAAAATTTATCAAGTTTAGCGTATAAGCTTCCATAATTCACAAATAGTTCTTTCTGAATTTGCTGCCCCGCACCCTTTTTTTGGCAATTTTCATGGAGCGTCCTTTCAGTGCCACGGCTGATAAAACTTGAAACAATGTGTGTTTGGTGGTTTTTGACTATGCTCATTGAATTCCTCGTGTTTGATTCTCTATAAACCCATTTCAACAAGCCGGGTACTCAATAACCACTCCTGATATAGAGCCCAATCCAATTCGTCAAAAAGTGGGGTCCCGAGAAACGGCTCCATGGTGGATACCCTTGTCTTGGGGACATCAAAACCTGTTTTATGAACTGCGAAACAACATTTGCCATATTATTAATACAGTTTACATCACATTAATCATTGTTTCAAATTTGTTGGTAGCAGTTTTCTCCATTTTTGAGCACTTTTTTGCATTTTCTTCATCTTGGATACATTCCTGAATGTTCAGTGAAAATATGATGTATGTTTATTGAAAGTCAACAATTTGACGCTCCAAACAAACCTAAAACCATCCAAATCGGTTCAGTGGTTCTCGAGATACAAGGCCTCAAAGTTGGTCATACCCCAAAACCCCCCAAAATCGGTTAGAAAACGACGAAATAGTATGGGCAGCGCGGAGGCGCAGACAACACCGGACCTCGCCTCTTTGACGTTTTGCACTGTAATTCGAGAACGGATGGACTAAAATCTACGAAATTTTTTGTAATAGATGCAGAATCACTTGCAGATTCAGACTATACAAAGTTCAATTAGCATCAAATATGGGAAGTTTTCGAAAAATTGCCTCAAACTTGCAACATCGGTTTCAAGCTGATTTCACAACTTTGAGAGTTCATAACTTCTTTAAACCAGATTTTCGTGAAAAATGATGTACTGAAGTTGTAATCAGCATACAATTCTGCGTCGATTGGTATCAAAATTTCATTGAATTCTGAAAAAAGTTTGACGTCTTCTCCGAAGACGTGACGACAGATTTTTTGAAAATTAAGATTTTAATGTCAATTGATGCAAAATTGTGTTTTCATTAATATTGTAGCACTTCATGCTTTATCAAAGTTGCTAAAACGGAAGTTATCGTAGAATTTATGGTTTTCAAAAAATAGACGAAACTTTGAGAGCTTTTAACTCAGTGGACTGTGGTTTTTATAAGAACAAATTGGCAGGATCATGTTAATAACCAAATTCTGCATCAATTGACATTAAAATCTTAATTTTCAAAAAATCTGTCGTCACGTCTTCGGAGAAGACGTCAAACTTTTTTCAGAATTCAATGAAATTTTGATACCAATCGACGCAGAATTGTATGCTGATTACAACTTCAGTACATCATTTTTCACGAAAATCTGGTTTAAAGAAGTTATGAACTCTCAAAGTTGTGAAATCAGCTTGAAACCGATGTTGCAAGTTTGAGGCAATTTTTCGAAAACTTCCCATATTTGATGCTAATTGAACTTTGTATAGTCTGAATCTGCAAGTGATTCTGCATCTATTACAAAAAATTTCGTAGATTTTAGTCCATCCGTTCTCGAATTACAGTGCAAAACGTCAAAGAGGCGAGGTCCGGTGTTGTCTGCGCCTCCGCGCTGCCCATACTATTTCGTCGTTTTCTAACCGATTTTGGGGGGTTTTGGGGTATGACCAACTTTGAGGCCTTGTATCTCGAGAACCACTGAACCGATTTGGATGGTTTTAGGTTTGTTTGGAGCGTCAAATTGTTGACTTTCAATAAACATACATCATATTTTCACTGAACATTCAGGAATGTATCCAAGATGAAGAAAATGCAAAAAAGTGCTCAAAAATGGAGAAAACTGCTACCAACAAATTTGAAACAATGATTAATGTGATGTAAACTGTATTAATAATATGGCAAATGTTGTTTCGCAGTTCATAAAACAGGTTTTGATGTCCCCAAGACAAGGGTATCCACCATGGAGCCGTTTCTCGGGACCCCACTTTTTGACGAATTGGATTGGGCTCTATATCAGGAGTGGTTATTGAGTACCCGGCTTGTTGAAATGGGTTTATAGAGAATCAAACACGAGGAATTCAATGAGCATAGTCAAAAACCACCAAACACACATTGTTTCAAGTTTTATCAGCCGTGGCACTGAAAGGACGCTCCATGAAAATTGCCAAAAAAAGGGTGCGGGGCAGCAAATTCAGAAAGAACTATTTGTGAATTATGGAAGCTTATACGCTAAACTTGATAAATTTTGTAACTAGCCGTCTCACCTAATTGAAAATTTTTTTTTAAATTGCAAAATAAGAGATGAGTCATTTTTCGCTGAAACAACATTGACTAAAAAAAGGTACGGGGCAGCAAATTCAGAGCTGCTCATCTACAAATTATGAAAGCCTATATGCTCTACTTTGTTATTTTAATAACTAGCCGTCTCACCTAATTGAAAATTTTTTTGAAAAATGGAAGTGAACTACATGGTCATTTTTTACCCAAAAAACATGGTCCCAAAAAAGGGGCGGGGCAGCAAATTCAAAATGGACCACTTGTGAATTATGAAAGCTTAAACGCTGAATATTACTATTTTTACAACTAGCCGTCTCACCTAATTGAAAAATTTTTCAAAAAATCGAAGTTCACGACATGGTCATTTTTCGCTGAAACAACATTGACTAAAAAAAGGTACGGGGCAGCAAATTCAGAAAGGACCGATTGTGAATTATGAAAGCCTATACTCTGAACTTTATTATTTTCATAACTAGCCGTCTCACCTAATTGAAAATTTTTTCACAAATTCACCATGTTTGAAAAATTTTCCGTAAATCAAGTTTTTCAGCCGAATGGAGAAGAGTTGCAAAAAAGTTTTCAATTACAAAAATGATCCTTATGTGGTCCGTAATACATCGGAAAAGGTTTTATGAGCCTATCTTAAAAACTAAAAAAATTTTTTTTTTCAATTTTCAAAATTTTGCTCTTGCTCAAAGGGGGCGAAGCCTAATTATAAAATTGGTTTTGTTGTTATGTCGTCCCAAGTAGTCACCACACAGAAAATTAGACCGATCGGAACACTTTTTTCAAAGTGTGACTATGGGTAGTCGAAAATCTCAGACATCGTGTCTTAAATATAAGGAAGAAGATTTTAAATATAAGGAAGAAGATTTTAAATATAAGGAAGAAGATTCCTCACTGATAAAAGTAAATGAAGTTTCCTTTTTTCTCTCATCATACAATCGTTTCTCTCTCAGTGTTATCAGTTCCATGGAGAAAAATGTGTTAGTTGTGAAGAATAAGAATGAGGAATACTTGCGTCAGTCTGAGGAAATTGACGGTGTTTTTATTTTTATCTATTCCTTAGTGTTAATTTTATATAAAGGGAGCATGTTGTTCAGATTTTCAGTACAGTTTGCTCGGTGAGCACTGGACGATGGACAATCCAATGTTTACAAATAACAACGATGAGTGGGAAATGGTTTCAACTCAGATGGCGCTGGTGGCTGGTCAGTTCTTTTTTCTTTTTACAATGATTTCTGATAAAATTTATCCTTTTTCAGATCTGAAATGCTCCGCCACAGAACCTCTGAAAATCCATGAGCTTCAGGAGAATTCCACGTGGAAGACTCTTGGCATTCTGCCAGAGATGAAATCGAATTATACCTTTGTCTGTGTGGAAACTTCAGATGACGTGGAAATTTTCATAATTGGCGGGAGAAGGAATACGGATAATTTGAGAAGTGTGGAGGTTTACAGCAAGAAGAAGAATTTGAGGAGAAGTGTGAGTTTTTTTGGAGCTTTGGAGGTTCTCCCAGAGCACTTATAACTCCGCCCACAAGAGCTATTTTCGACTGAAATTTTTTGGAGTTTCTTATCAAGTTCTGGAGTTCCTTATCAGAGCTATAAAAGTCTGTTGGAAGCTTTTTATGAAAATCAAAGGCTTGTGATTTTCTGAAGCTGTCAAAAAAGTTGCCATACATTGAAAAGAAGAGCTTTGAAAAACTAAAATTATCCGAGCTCTTCTTGCTTTTCATGAAAAGTTTTCAACTGATAGTTTGTAGCTCTTATATCAATGCACCATTGCCAAAAAAGTTGAGCCAAAAAGAGCACAAATGGGCGGAGTTACAATTAAAACAACAAGCTCCCCCCCCTCCCCCCAAAACGAAGCCAGTTTCCAGGCGGCTCCAATGATCCACTGTCGGACACGCCCCTCGGCCACCCTTCACAATGGCGAAATCCACGTGGCAGGCGGGTACGATGGAGTGTATATGAAATCGACGGAGATTTACGACAAATCGACGAATTCCTGGAGGCTCGGCGCTGCTCTTCAGAGAGTAAGAGCCGACGCACAGCTTGTGTCTTGTGGAGGAGCATTATTTGGTGAGTAGACGACTTTGATATCATCATTTCCTTATCAGTAAAACTTTCTTAACCGCACAACTTTTGTGGTTTTGTGTTTGCATTGTCGCACGAATATGAAGAAAAGGGACGTTTTTTCAGTGCTCGGTGGATACGATGGAGTCAACTATGTCAGCGAGATTGAAAGGCTCAATGAGCTCACTCAAAAATTCGAGATTATCGGGGAGATGCCAGGCCCGCGAGCCGGATTCGGAGCATGTGCATTCAGAGGGAGAATCTGGATAGCGGGCGGATGGACAAGCTCTAACAACACCCTGAAGACAGTGCGTTCATTCAACCCTCTGGATGCCACGTGGCGTGATGAGAAGTCGATGGAATTGGCGAGAAAGTACTTCACCCTTCTGGCGGAATCCGATGGAATTTGGGCGGTCCGCGGGAACTCTGCTGATTGGAAGGTTATTCCGAAGAGTGAAAAGTTGGAAGTCACTCACAAAGAAGATCATAATAACAATGGAGCAGTGAAAAGCAGCTCGAGAGCGGGAAATTGTGATACTTACGGGATCTCATTGTTTGGATTGTTCGATGTTTCTATTAAACTCAGGTCGTGATTATGATTATCATCGGGTTGGATTCATTGCAAAGTTTCAGAAAACACGCATAAAAAGTTCAAAAATATTCAAAAAATCAATAAATCAATGTGAAATGGAGTCAATCTCTCAAATAGCACTTTCTGGCCATAACCGCTTGTGTCAATGCCTCCACATTCTCGAACAACGTCGATATCTTTCCGTCGAGCTGTGACTGACGCTGTCGCACCTTCTGGAGCCGATCCTCGGTCTCGTTGAATGCTCGGCGAGCCGTGAAATAGTCGTCTTCTTCTTCCATCTGCATGCGCAGCTTCCAGCGCGTTTTGCGGAATCTGGAATGGCTCAATTTGGCTCGAAATTTCTGAAATTGTGCATTGATATCAGAGCAACAAACTGTCAGGTGAACTCTAATCATGAAGAGTTTCCCAAGCTCTGATACCAATAGCCATCTTCAAAACATACGTCAAAACCGAGCAGAGCAACATCCTCTGAGCCCTGGCGAGTCGTTGCTGATTCCGTCTCGAGTTCGCCTTCTGATAGTCGCGAGCTCTGAGCACAGTGCGCCACGTGTTTTGGAGCACACATGCCGCCGCGTTTTTGTGTCTGGAAAGCCAATGGAAAGGTGGATGACATTAAGAAAAAGACGAACTCATTAGTGATATTGTTCTCGGCGATGATATGATTGACCCGTTTCTCGCTGGTCGTCAGGATCAGTTTGCGGCTGATGAGAGCGATGAGTGTGGAGGAGAACAGGGTGCCCTGGAAAAGTCAGACTATTGATTGATTGGGATAAAAAGTTTAACAGTATATCAGATTGGGATGTAGACTGATTGTGAGGTGAACTTCACATTACAAGAAGGAAGTTACTGTCAGGAAAAATGAAATTATGATGGGCTAACTTGATGAAAATGAGTACAAGCAGAAGTCGTTAAAATTTCAAAGATTCTGAACTCCTGAACCGATCAATAAATGTGCTCATTTTCATAGAGTAGATCAAAACTGGTCAAATGATTGTGAAATAGTGCAGAGATTGAAGATACGCAGACAAAAAAGTAAACTGTATCTCTTGTAGCAAACGTGCTCTATTGATAATCTCCATTTTGAAGTTCTTTTGCTCACAAAATCCTCAAACCCACCACTATCGCAGTCAACATGGCCAACCCTCTTCCACAGTACGTGTTCACTTGCACATCTCCATATCCGATTGAGAAGAATGTCTGTAAACTTTCTCATTCTCATTCTCCCTAATTTCAACTCACAATGATCTCAAACCACAGGTAGTCTGCAAAGTGTTGAAAGCCGCTGATCGACGGATACGCGTATCTGTAACTCATCCCCTTCCCTTCAAACTTTCTCCCTCCCTCACCTCTCACACTGCGTCAGCATCCACGAGACGACGCACCAGAAGAAGAGGCTCGCTATCGAGAGCACGAACAGCGGCCGCTCGTACATTTCGCTTTTCAGCACGAAGCGGAAGTCGACGGCGATGTGATTCAGCGAGGCGATGGTGCGGGTGGCGGTGTCCTGGTGTTGGGAGCTGTGGAGCACCATGTAGCGGCACGCGATGTAGAAGCGGAGGAACATGGGCAGGGTGAGGAGCACGCTGATCGGGATGTTCACGTATTGACGCGTTTTTTCGGCAATGTTGGAGAGTTGGGGCCATGCGACGAAACCGGTTTCTGGAAAGGGGGAGAGGGTTGGGGTCGGTAGTAGACGCAGAGAAATGGGGAAAGGGAGAGAGAGCGCGAGAGAGAGAGAGGATGGTTAGATAGTAGACGCAGACTAGAAAGCGGCACTGTTAGAGACGCAGAGAAGCTTGAAATTGGTTAGAGGAAGAGAGAGAGAGAAGAGGGTTAGATAGTAGAGGCAGACTAGCATACAGCAGATAGCGGCAGTGTTAGAGAAACAGAGAAGCTAGAAAGTGGTTAGAGGCAGAGAGTGAGAGAGGATAGCAGAGGTAGTAGACGCAGAGAAACTAGAAAGCTAGAAACGGTGAGTGAGAGCAGTGGATATAGTAGACGCAGACTACGAGACGACGGAGATTGCCTTTATTAGAGACGCAAAGAAGCTAGAAATTGGTTAGAGACAGAGAAGGTGAGAGGTTAGACAGTAGACGCAGACTAGAAAGCGGCACTGTTAGAGACGCAGAGAAGATAGAGAGTTGTTAGAGACAGAGATTGAGAGGTTAGATAGTAGACGCAGACTACGAGATGACAGTTAGTTCCTTTATTAGAGACGCAGATATGTTTAACAGCTAGAGACGAAGAGAGGAAGCTAGAAATTGGTTAGAGGAAGAGAGAGAGAGAGAGAGAGAGAGAGAGAGAGAGAGAGAGAGAGAGAGAGAGAGAGAGAGAGAAGGGCTAGATAGTATCCGCAGACTACGAGAGGGCTTATGGGTTATAGATGCAGAGAAGCTAGAGACTAGTTAGAAGACGCAAAGAAGCCAAAAAGCTAGAGACGCAGAGAAAAACCCTCACCTGGAATCGGACAAATCGCACAAATGGCGAGCTCGCCCAGCGTGTTGAGAACTCGTTCGGAAGTGATGCCTACTCGCCAGTTGGATGTACCCGTTTCCACTAGTTGGATCTGGAAAATATGTTTTTTCTTTATTTTTTTGGGTTTTTGTTGTTTTTTGATTGTTTGCATACTGTGTTTATCATTACTAATTGTGAATGCAAACAAAAACAGGAAGTAATAAAAGCAAACAAAACGCGCACCTTGATATCAATGAAATGATAAAATAGCAGGAAGAACAACAAGGCGATCGTGGTGACTATCGCCGCCATTCTCAGCACGAACGACAGGTCCGACGTCTTCACGAATCGCTCCAGAATGCGTGTGGCGGTGAACTCGACGTCCAGCATCGCGAGCATCAGGCCACTGATCGCGAGGATCAGGGTGACGTCACAGAGCCGAACTTTTAGGTCGGTGAGCCGCCGTCGCATCTTCCATCGCTGTCGGACCGTCTCCGCGTTGCTCATCGCCACTCCGTACCGCTTGCCGTAGACCGACGGACGGGGCGCTTTCGAACGGTCCGCACTGTCACGCGATTCCCACTCGGAACCTGGAATGAGGGGAGGGATTACTGTAGTTCTGGAGGGGTACTGTTGACTTGCTAAAGCTAGTGTTGTTTTCAAAAGTGTTGTGATCATTCAGTTTTGTATGTTTAACTGGATATGGGTTGGAAAGGGATTACTGTAGTTTTGGAGGCGGTACAGTAACTTTATAGGCTTTAAGAGATACTGTACATCTTTAAAGTAGTCCGGATACTGTAGTTTTTAAAGGCTCAATGCTTATAATTTAATTTTGTAGCGTAAAGAAATTACTAGTTAGATCAAAGTTAGAAGTATACTGTAACTTTTGAGGTTACTGTAACTTGCAACTGAAGGATTACTGTAGTTTTCAAGGATCTATCATATTTTAATTTCAACTTTTACTACTCCACTAAACTTCACCCGGTTACTGTACTTTTATGTTTCTGCAAAAAAAAACGTTCTCTGTTTCCTAATCATCAGCTTTTAATGACAATCACTCTTGCTCATCTTAAAACGCACCCTTTTCTATTTGTCAGTTGACCGACCTTGATCTTTCAATATTTAACTAGCAGTTGTTTGCAAAAACTAAAAGAGAAAACTATTTTATCATTAGCAATAAACACCGAGGAATTCGTAAACAAGTGAAGTTTACCAGGGTTGCGAAATAGCACCGGAAAATTGAGAAAAAGGGACTTTCCGAGTGGAGGAAAGTGCGCTCTAATGATAAAAAAATGAGAGAAGAGGGTACGAGGGGGAAAAGAAAGAGAGGTGCGATTGGTATGAGACGCAGACAACTAAAGACGCTTTTTGGTTAGAGACGCAGACAGCTAGAGTAGATGAAAAAGTAATTTCTTGTTTTCTCACTCTTTTTCTGAAAATAAATGTAGTCTGAAAACGAAAATGAGTAACCCAATAGTCTCCGAATTTCGACGACTTTTCACACGGATCTAGATTTTTCCTCCTGATTGTTTTTTCGTTATAAATATAAACAGAAACAAGGCTAAAAATCGAATCGAAACTGACAATCGAAAGTGACGACAGAATAAAAACGCTGGTTGAAAACGGGTCGCGGATTTGAAATTCGAGACGGACGGGTGTCTGAATTCACACGGAATTCAGTGGAAATTGAAAAGGGAATGGACGGGGCGAGCACAAAAAGGAGCAGTGGAGGGAAAGGGAAAGGGGGAAGATAATAATGCTGATCTATGGGATCCAATGGAATTAATCGAGTTTTTGTGAGCGTGTGTGGAGTGGATTTGGATTAGAAGAGGAGGAAATTAGTGGAGAACTTTGTAAAAACTATAGGGAATTTGATGAAGTTTAAAGATAGTTTTATATTCACTATATTCAAAAGTTGTCAGTGATTTCTGAGAGCTCGTTGAGCCAATGATACAATGCTCATAAGTTAGAGAGCTGAAATTTTTGAAAAATGTTACTTTTGAGTCTTACCGCTTATGGCTCAAAATTGAATTATTTTTCTAACGCTAAACAAAATTATAATTAGCACAAAGTTTGGAGCTCTATATCTCGGCTCACAGGCATCGGAAACCGAAATTGAAAACAGTTCTGAGCAGCTCATTTCAAGAACTTTCAAACAGTATTAAATATGAGCACTAAAATACTGTGCTCTTTGGAGCAATTATCAAAAAACAAAACGTCCATAAATGATTCCTGGGAGCCCTGGGAGCCAGTGATACAAAGCTCTTAAGTTTAGGTTCCAAAAGTTTTTAAAAATGTTCAAAAAAATTCGGGGATATAAGGTTGTAGAAAATGCTCCAAACATTAGAGCCTTACTGCTAACATTATTGTTCAAAATTGAATTATTTTTCTAACGCTAAACAAAATTATAATTAGCTCAAAGTTAGGAGCTCTATATCTCGGCTCATAAGCATCGGAATCCGAATTTGAGAACAGTTCTGAGCAGCTCATTTCAAGAGCTTTCAAACGGTATCAAATACAAACTATGAAACACTGTGCTCTTTGGAGCAATCATCAAAAAACAAAATGTCTATGTATTTTGTGCTGTGAATAGCATCGGAATTTAAAATTTCAACACTTTTGGCAAGCTCAAAAACTTCGTATTTACAACAAATTTTATCCACAGTAATCCCTAATAAATCAAAGAAACCACAGTTAACACTGAAAAGCTGAAAATCCCACATTCTGCGTGGGTTTCAATCAGAAAAAGTTCTCACGAGCAAAAATTCGCTGCTCTCGAGTTCCTCCACTTTTTGCATTTTTCATGACAATATCGAGAAAATTCAGAATTCGCGTGTCGGAATTCGGAATTCATTTTGAGCACACTAGTGACTCTCATCAGCACTTACTGCTCGAGGAGCAAAAGAGCACCTAATAGGACAATTATAACTACGGATGAGCAGTGGTAGTTCATTAGTTTCTTATAATAATAATAATGATATTAATGACAAAAAGAGCACGAAAAAGAGGCGAAAAACATGTGCTCAGCTCTTCCCACCATCATCATTACGTATTCGCAGACACAAGAGCTTATGAACATTTTATAGCCATCCCCCCATCCTCATCCAACATTTCCATCTTCTTTAACCACCCCAAAAAAAAAACGGAAAGGTTATAAAATCGACGTTTACGAGCTCCAGATGCTCACATTCGGATAAAAAGTTGGAATTTGGATTTGGATTTGGGAGAAAAATGTGACAGGTGAAAAGAAAAGGGGAGATGGGAAAAGGGCAGCTTGTTCAGATAAAAATCAATTTCAGAAGGGGGAATGAGATTTTGCAGCTGCAAAAAAAGACTGCAAAAACTGCAAAAATGAGGAGATGGGGTGAGAAAGTGTCTGCGTCTCTGATGAAGAGAGAGTCTTTAACTGTCTGGCTTCTCTGCGTCTCTAACGAAAGTTGTTCTCTATTGGTCTAGCTTCTCTGCTTCTATTACAACAGAAAGTCTCTAACTGCCAGATTTCTCTGCGTGTCTAACAAATGTCCGTCTCTCTCATCGTCTCGCTTCTCTGAGCCTCTAACCAACGCCAGTGCTTTATTGTTGTGTTTCTCTGCGTCTATCACACTAGACTGTCTCTGGTCGTCTGCTATCTCTACGTCTCTACTGACAGTTGGTCTCAAATGATCTAGCTTCTCTGCGTCTATCATTACAGGATGTCTCTGGTCGTCTTCTGCCGAAGCGTCTCTAACTACCATTTGTCTCTAGCTGTCTGGCTTCTCTGCGTCTATCACTACAGGCTGTCTCTAGTTGTCTGCCATCTCTGCGCCTCTAACGACAGCTGTTCTCTACTGGTCTAGCTTCTCTGCGTCTATCACGATGGGCTATCACTGGTGGTCTTCTATCTCTGCGTCTCTAACAATGATCAGTTCCTCATTACCTGACTTCTCTGCGTCTCTTCCTACCATTGCGTCTCTAGTTCTCTGGTTTCTCTGCGTCTACTTTCTAACTATGATGTCTAGCCTCCTGTAACTCTGCGTCTCTGCCCCCTCCCCAAAAATTTCATATAACCATATTTTTCTCTGCGTCTACTCTTCCACTATCATCTCTAGCTTCTCTAGCTTCTCTGCCTCTCTACCAGACTGCTTTCCACTTCCAGAATACTCGTCATCTTCTTCCTCTCTTCCTTCTGACTGTCCCCACAAATCCTACAATCTTCTCACCTGCACTCTCAATTTCAGAATTTTGTAGTTTTAGCATTGTTCTGATGACAAATTGAAAGAGAATGGGAACGGGAAGATAGAAGAATAGAGATGAGAGGGATGAGGGAATCAGAATACTCTGAAAAACTAGCGGAAAATACTCCAATTAGTGTGCTCCGTGTTCACGACGAACTTTTGCACATTTAGGGCGTTTAGGTTAGAGACGCAGAGAGCGCAGTTAGAGAGTAGACGCAGACAGTAAGACATTGTAGAGATCCTCATTATAGAAGAGATGCAGAGAAACGAGAGAAAAATAGAAACATTACGCTAAACCTCAAAAAATCGACAAGTGCGAAGGGCATGCGGAAATTGAATAAAAATGCGCGCTCACCTTCCTCGAGAATGTCGTGCATCGTGACGATTTGGGGGGAATATTCAGAAGACGTCGGCTACTCGAACCTCTCATCCATCTGACACACACGAATTCCCACCACCCCTAGACAAACACCAAGGCTCGGTTTTGTGGCGCAAAATCCATGAAAGAGTCGGAAAGGTGAGAATGGGGCGAAGAAATGCGGAGTGAGAGGGGGAGACGGCTGCTTTTTTTGGGGGGTGAGAGCGCGGATATAATTCTTTTCTATCGCATAATCATTGATATCAAGTTGTGGCTGCAGAAAAAAGAGGAGGAGGGGGGAGAGAAGAAGGAGACAACGGGCGGAGAGGGAAACGAGCGGGTTGAGCTGGAAATGTGTAGATCAGGTGATGTCAGATGGATTTGTGGAGATTGAGGGGATTGGGATTGTGTTTTGTTGAAATGCAAATCAATTTTTTATGATTTTTCTGCGTCTCGCATGAAGATGGATATGTTGTCTGCGCCTTTAATTAAATGATGATCTCTGGTTGTCTGGCATCTCTGCGTCTACAACCAAAAGATGCTCTCTAGATGGGTATGTTGTCTGCGTCTCTGGCCTAGTAAAGGTCTGATTGTCTAGTATCTCTGCGTCTACTACCAGGATATGTTCTCTGACTAATATGTTGTCTGCGTCTCTAATTAAGAATGATCTCTAGTTGTCTGGTATTTCTACGTCCATTATCAGAATGTGTTCTCTAGCTTTTCTGCGTCTCTGATTTAATGATGGTCTCTAGTTCTCTCTGGTAATCCTGCGTCTACTACAAGGACAGACTAGGGATCTGTTGTTGTCTGCGTCTCTGCCCAAGTAACTGTCTCTCGATGTCTGATGTCTCTGCATCTACTACCAGAATCTGTTCTCTAGCTGGTCATGTTGTCTTCGTCTCTGCCCAAGTAAAGGTCTAATTGTCTAGCATCTCTGCGTCTATCACCAATAGCTTCTCTCTGACACGATTTACTGTCTGTGTCTCTAACCTTGCGATAGTCTCTAACTGTCTCATATCTCAGCGTCTCTGATCAAACGACAATCTCTAGCTGTCTAGCATCTCTGCGTCTACTCCCAAAAAATTATCTCTTTTTGTCTGCGTCTCTTACCCACGCTCTCTCTTTCTCCTCCATCTGTTTTCTCTGCGTCTACTTCCTAACTCCCTAATTAACATCTCCAGCTTTCCTAACTGTCTGCGTCTATCATCCCGACGTCGCTGCCCTTCAAAAACCAAACGATTCTGTAGATCAACACTTTTTCGAGTCGGATTTTTGGGGATTTTCAGAGATTTTCAGAGATTTTCAGCTTTTCCAATCTCCAGATTACATCAGACTTGATCATTTTGCTTCCGACAATTGGTAAAAGTCTATTTTTGCAGTGAAAGGTTTTGAATGATCAGTAAACCCTGGGATTTAGAAAAAAAGCAAAAGCTACAGTAATCCGTGATCTTTTAAAGGGAGGGGACTCACCTCTAGTGGAAGAGTACATCACGAAACGAGCCTGCTTGGAGAGCCCCACGGCTCCCGCGCGAACAGCTGCCATCGCACCTGAAAATAGGAAAGGATTACTGTAGTGTACTTCTCGTGGACAATCCTGGCACTCAAGAGCTCATTGAAAATGTGAAAAACGGAGCAAAAAAGGGGCGAAATGGGTTACGGGGAAGTGGGCAAAATGAATGGGCAGGTACTTGGGGGCGCTAAAAGGGACTCAAGAATGCATGGCGAAAAGAGCATTGTGTATTCATAAATCAAAAACAACTTTCTTTTCCGTTTTCGGTAGGAAAAATCGCAGTAGAGGGGAGGGAAAGGATTAGGAAATGGAGCACAATGGAGCCAGGGAGAAAAAGTTAGTAGTGGAAGGGAAAACAAGGGGCGAAATTGTTGTCTGGTATTACTGGTTGGTTTGGAAAGTGATCCAGATTGAATTGGAGGTGATTTGGAACGGAGAAAATAGGAAATTTTCGTCGTGAAAGTGATATGAATGGGGGGGGGGGGGGGGGAATGAAGCTGAAAAAGAGAAAATATGATAAAAAGTGAGTGTTGTGCATAGTTGGAGCAAATGGAAGGTGTGATATCAGATTGTGGGAATTGGAAAAAAATTGTTTGAATTTTTTTTTTTTTTTTTTTCATTTTTTTCAGTTTTTTTTTTTGGATTTTTTTTTCAAATTTTTTTCATAATTTTTAACTTTTAAATATGTTAAAACTTAGTTTTTAGTTGAAATTTAAATAAAAAATGATTTTAAAATCAAAATTTAATTATAGAAACTAAAAAGTTTCATTAAAATTTTTTAAAACATTTTCAAAAAATTAAAAAAAAAATTAAAAAAAAATTGTTTTCAAATTTTTTTTCAATTTTCAGCTCTTCTTTAATACTTCCATCATTTACAATCATATAAAAAATCAATATTTTCCCAAAAAATCAACTACCAAATGATAAAAATATGGAAAAATGTGATGAGAGGACAGGAAATTGCAAAGGAAAAATTTTCGGATGGACTAAAAAAGTGAAAAATAAAAAAGTGTGACAAATTCGAATTTCCGGATACAAAAAACACATTTCTCTGAACATTCTGAAATATGGAAACTTGCTCTAATGATAATTTTTCTTCGGTCTATTCAAATTTCAAAATTTTGAGCATTTTTAGCTCTTCAGACCAAAAATACTAAAAAAAAAAACAAAAAATACACCAAAGACTAAATTTAGACTAATTCCCCAACATCATTAACAAGTCCTTTTACTTTGAGCCAAAGTCAAGAAAAAAAAAATGAGAAAAATGCCTTTTTTCAAAAAACTGAAGAATTTTTCAAATTACTAGGTGAGGTGGTAAACAGGTTGTCACTTTATAAATGGTGTTATTTTCAGTCAATTTTCAGTCAATTTCAGTGAGAGTCAATACGCGAAAAGAAGTGGAAAATGCACTGAAAACAAAACAAGGCGATAAAAAAGGAAAAGGATGGGGCGTTTTCTCATTATTTTTCGAAAGATAGTGCACCTGCGCTCTATGGACAATGGAGCATTTTGATGGAGATTTGAGGGATGGAGCACGAGGAACAGAAGTATTGAAAAAGAGAGGAAATAGGAAAAATTTGATATATTTAAGTTAAAGGATGATAAGACAATCTATTTGATCTGGACTGGTGGAAGAGAAAAAGTTAGGCCAGCTCAACACAAAAATGCTCTCAATTCTTCCGGTTTTCCTCATTTTTTCTTTAAAATTTGTAATTTTTTGCAGTTTTATTGATAAAAATGACAGTTTTTCTTCATTCTTTGCCCAAAAAATGCCCGAAAACCATCAAAATTTAAGAAAAACGACGAAAAAACCAGTAATACTAAATTTTCACTATTCAAAATGTCTTGCACTTTGCCTTTTTCTATGCCAAATTGAAATGTTTGAAATGGAAAAATTGCCCAAATCTGAGTTGTAGAATATCAAAAAACCAGACAATAATGAGAAAAAGTCATCTTGATCCTTTGATTTGTTCTGGAAATGATTCTCTTCATCTTATTGTCTCCATCTGATAATGATAAGGAGACTGATAAGGAGATGGAGATTAACCTTTTTCATTATTTTTTATAATTATGACATATTCTTTTGCTTTCAAGAGCATAATAAAACGACATTTTTCTATAGTCAAGACCATAGGGTTTGAAAAAAGGAGGGAAAATTTGAAAAATAGGCCACGCCCCCTTTAGGACAGGCAATTGTTGTACATTTTTTGTCAATGTTCCAAAATAAATCTTCCTCATCTTAAAAATTTACAAAAACCAAAAAAAAATAGAAAATCAGTACTAAAATGTAAAAAACCATCCTATTTGACAGAAACTCAACAAAATCCTCTTTTTACAATATGAAAAAAAGTACAAACTTCCAAAAGAATGTCACCATGAAAAATTGCTCATTGAAAAGGAGCATCTCTCTCCCATTTTTTTGGTGGAAAAAGTGGTGGAAATTGATGCTCTTCATCACTGCGAAACGGATGTGCAGGTTGTGCTGACGCTCCAATGAAATTGGATCCAAATTTTGTTTTTTTTTTAGAAAATTTTTCACATTTTTTGAAAAATCATTTTTTTTTTCAATTTTCTATTTCTATAGTTTATCAAATATTCAATCGAATTTTGAGCAACATTCAGGTTAAAACTATAAATGTTCAGTTGAAACACTATTTTTCAAAATTCGGTTTCAAAAAATCAATAAATACAAAAAAAAATTTACAAAAAAAGGGAAAAACAGAAAAGAAAACATGTTTCGTTAGAGGGAGCCAAAAAACGGAAAATAAAATTCCCAGGTGGGGGGAAATTTGGGTAAGTGGATTTTTATGATGCAATTTTTCTCTTATTCATCCCTTTTTCCAGCTCTTTTCCTTATTTCTTTTTGTCCATATTGTTCAATTTCTTGAGTGTTTTGTTGTTTTTTTGTTTTTATGTTCAGGTCATTGACAAGAACAGTGTAGTTTGGAGTTTTTCGAAAACGAGTGCAAAAACGAGTGGAGAGAGAGTGAGACAGGATACCCTCTAAAAGTGGCAAACTGTGCGGCGGACATCACGCGGGCTCGATTTTGGAAATTGAATAAAAACTCCAATTTTAAAGATTTTGAGCTCAGATTTTCAGGAAGTACTTTTGAAAGGGTCTACTTTCCGAAAAATATTTGAAAATTTCATCAAAAAATATTTGAAAATTTCATCAAAAAATATTTGAAAATTTCAAGAAAAAAAATTTCGGTCCTTCTGGTTCGCCTCGTTGGTCCGCTCCGAATCGGCAAGAACATCGAAAAACGAAAAATGGAATTGTAGGATGAAACTTATATCGTTGGATAGAGCATTTTTCACTGATCAGAACGTATATAAACAATTATGATAAAAATGGATTTGAATGGACGAAAATCAGGTTTAAAGTTTGACTCAAGTACCCTCTAAAAGTGACAAACTGTGCGGCGGACAATACGCGGGCCCGATTTTGGAAATTGAATAAAAACTCCAATTTTGAAGATTTTGAGCTCAAAATTTCAGGAATTACTTCTGAAAAGGTCTACATTCAGATCATCAAAAAATTTTCCAGATTTTCGAGAAAAAAAGTTTGGTCTATTTGGTGAGACTCATCGGCCAGCTTCGAATCGGCACAGCCTCCCCAGCCCTCGATTTTGGTTTGTAGGTCAAAAATTGCGGGCCATCGGTTCAATGTTTGCGCGTTTCAAATCGTTGGCGCATTTAATATTTTTTTTCGGAAAATTTTGAGAAAATGCGAAAAAATGGTTGAAAAATCAATAAATCCGCCTAGAAAGAAGGCAAACAACTGCGAAAAAGTCATAAATCATGTAAAAAGTGAATTTGGCAATTTTTGAAACATTGGAGGAAAAGTGTCAAATTATCGAATTTCGCTATTTCCTTGTCAAAACTGGTTAAAATTGACTAATTCTAATCATTTTGTCGATTTTCAATCCATAACAATCGGTTCCACCATCAAAAACCCCAATTTGAACGAGAAAATCGCATTTTTGAGAAGTGTGTTTCTGTGAATCTGTCATCTTCAAAACCTATGTAGTCCCTCAATTTTGGTCAGAATGGTTCGAATGAGGGATTAAAATGTGTGAAATGATAATACGCATCATTCTATTTACACTCATTGAGATCCGTCCAGTGGTTCTCCCAAAAAGTTGGAAAAAGTGGAAAATTAGTGGTTTTTCAGTACTAATTTCAAAATGTATGTAGTCCACGGTAAATGAGTTTTGTATATTTGATTTTTCAACCATTTTTTCGCATTTTCTCAAAATTTTCCGAGAAAAAATATTAAATGCGCCAACGATTTGAAACGCGCAAACATTGAACCGATGGCCCGCAATTTTTGACCTACAAACCAAAATCGAGGGCTGGGGAGGCTGTGATCGGGAAGAACATCGAAAATTCAAAATTTCAAAGATTGAGATGAAACTTATATCATTGGAAAGAGCATTTTTTACTGATCAAAACTATCTATAAAGGATTTAAAAATTTTGATTGAAATGCAAGAAAATCAGGTTTGAAGTTTGACTCAAATACTCTCTAAAAGTATCAAACTGTGCGGCGGACATTACGCGGGCCCGGTTTTTGGAAATTGAAAAAAAAACTCCAATTTTTAAGATTTTGAGCTCAAACTTTTAGGAATTACTTCTGAGAAGGTCTACTTTCAGATCTTCAAAAAATATTTGAAGATTTCGAAAGAAAAAATTTGGTCCATTTGGTTCGATTCGTCGGCCCGCTTCGAATCATGAAAAATAACGAAAATTGAAAAATGAAATTTCGGGACGAAAGTTATATCATTGGAAAGATAATTTTTTACTGATTAAAACTATCTAGAAAGAATTTGAAAATTTTGATTGCTATGCAAGAAAATCAGGTTTAACGTTTGACTCAATTACCCTCTAAAAGTGGCAAACTGTGCGGCCGACATTACGCAGGCTCGATTTTGAAAATTGAATAAAATTGTGAGTTTTCAAGATTTTGAGCTCAAAATTAGTCCAGAAAAGAGCAAAAATTATTCCCATTTATTATAATGTTTTCAAACTTTCTCTCGTCATTGACAATTTCTCATTATAATTTCATAATAATTCGATCTTCCAGACAGTGGTAAATATAATTATTTCGGAAAACTTCAATTAAATTCTAATTTTTCACTTCCTCTTGGAAAAATTGTGAGAAAAAGGGATTTTCAATGACAAAAATTCAAAAAAAAAATTGAAAAAAAAAACAAAAATTCGGAACGAAATTCCAAATTCTCCGCCCATTTTATTTCATTTTCTTCTAGTTTTTGGCCCGAATAAAATTCGATTTCCACCATTTTTTTCTCTCAATTTTCGTCCATTTTTTCGTTGTCGGCGGCGGCAGTGTCTATTAAATTAAAAGAAAAAAGCGACAGACGAAAAACTGAAAAATTCACCAATTTACACCAAATTACACAATAAATATGCTTCGAAAAATGGAGGAAATTTGGGATCGGAAAAGGGTAGATTTTTGAAAAATCCACAGCAATTTTGAAGAGGGAATAAATAAAGAGATAAAGGGGCGGAGCCAAAGGGGAAATAAATATCAGAATAATCATAAAAGTGGTCAGATTTGCAGAAAATCAGTAATTCCAAGGAGAAAACGTTAAGCTGGAGGAGATTAGCAAGTTGTAAAAGTGGGAAAAATGAGGAAAAGAGGGTGGAAAAGAGTGGATGAATAGGAGAGACGGAGAGAAAGAGATCTTCCAAAAAACGTGTGTGGAACTCGAAAGAAATCGTTAAACAAATCATAAAGTTTTGAAGAATACGAAGTGAAACGAATACTTATAGGACAAGGTATCGGTACAGATTGTCAATGATTTTCAGGAAATAAATGGAGAAAAATTGAAGAAAATGGGTCCACAATGAGAAGATCTGCAGGTTCGGAGGAGATGCGGAGATCGGAGGGTTACTGAAAAAAATTGTGAAATTTGGAAGGGAATTTCGACAAAATGTCCTCGAAAAAAACAGAGAAACTGATTAAAATAGGCCGTTTTTGGTTGGAAAATCAATTTTTGAGCTGAATTTTGAGAGCATTATTCAATAGAGCGCACTTTCAGACCCATTGAACTCGAAATTGTATGAAAAATAGTATGTGGCCTAGAAAACCATTCCTAGTCCACCAACCTCAGTTCTCTGCCTCTTCTCTCCAGAATCCTCCTGCTCGGCGGCCATCTCAGCGGCTCTCTTCGCGTCGTTCTCATTCCGCCGATCGTCTCCTTCCCGCTCTCCATCGTAGAAATCTCCGTCGTCCTGAACCATCAATTCGTATATTTCGGACCGAACTTTCAAAGTAAAAATTGGCGACTCTTTCTCTAAAACTAAACATGCGGCCTGCGGTGTTCCTCAGGGCGCGGTACTTTCCCCAATGCTCTTCGGTATTTTTGTCAACTCGATTCCTTCTTTACTACCAGAAGGTGTACATTGTAAACAATTCGCCGATGACCTCAAACTTTATGCGACTATCCCAAAGCAGGGTCTTAACAAAAATAACTTGCAGAACGCAATAGACATTATTCAAAGCTGGTCTAACAATGCTAAACTCGCGCTAAATACAGAAAAAACAGTTTCCCTCACAATCGGCAAGTGCCACGTCGACACAACTTACACGTTAAACGGGGCGATTATTAAAAAAGTAGACAGCACACGCGATCTAGGGTTCACGATTTCCCCCCGACTAGACTTCTCTGACCATTGGCAAAAAGCCATATCAAAAGCAAAGTATTCCATATCCCAGTTGTTCAACCATTTCTACAGTGATGACGCTAAATTACTCACATATCTTTATAAAGTTTTCACTAGACCACTCCTTGAGTATGGTACAGTAATAAGTAGCCCAACCAAAAAGAAAGACGTCTTGGCCATTGAAGCTGTTCAGAACTGTTTTACCCGACGCCTGTACAGTAGAATCAAACGCAAATACATCTCCCCTTCTGACCCGGACTACAGATCAGCCCAAGAGCGAAACATAATGTTTGGCTTAAACACACTCAGTAACAGGAGAACAGCCTTCGATAATCTTCAATTAAACAAAATGCTTACGGGAAAAATTGACATGAACAATTCCGAATTCTTTACTTGTAAATCCAACACGAAAACTCGCGCTAAATTCAAGTTCTCTTGGCCGCGTTGCAAATCCAAACTCAGACAACATTTCTTTACTAATCGCACGCTATCCAAACTATCTAAGCAGAAGGTATATTAGCCGATATTAGCCGATATTGTCTCGTTTTTCACTGTAACCCCGACCCGGCCCCATCCCACTCCAATTTATTGTATTTGTATTATAATACTTGTATTCCTTTCTTATATTATCGCTAAATTAATTTTCCTCACGGACCTCTCTGGCCGTATTGAATAAATAAAAATAAATAAATCTTCCAGACAGTGGTAAATATAATTATTTCGGAAAACTTCAATTAAATTCTAATTTTTCACTTCCTCTTGGAAAAATTGTGAGAAAAAGGGATTTTCAATGACAAAAATTCAAAAAAAAAATTGAAAAAAAAAACAAAAATTCGGAACGAAATTCCAAATTCTCCGCCCATTTTATTTCATTTTCTTCTAGTTTTTGGCCCGAATAAAATTCGATTTCCACCATTTTTTTCTCTCAATTTTCGTCCATTTTTTCGTTGTCGGCGGCGGCAGTGTCTATTAAATTAAAAGAAAAAAGCGACAGACGAAAAACTGAAAAATTCACCAATTTACACCAAATTACACAATAAATATGCTTCGAAAAATGGAGGAAATTTGGGATCGGAAAAGGGTAGATTTTTGAAAAATCCACAGCAATTTTGAAGAGGGAATAAATAAAGAGATAAAGGGGCGGAGCCAAAGGGGAAATAAATATCAGAATAATCATAAAAGTGGTCAGATTTGCAGAAAATCAGTAATTCCAAGGAGAAAACGTTAAGCTGGAGGAGATTAGCAAGTTGTAAAAGTGGGAAAAATGAGGAAAAGAGGGTGGAAAAGAGTGGATGAATAGGAGAGACGGAGAGAAAGAGATCTTCCAAAAAACGTGTGTGGAACTCGAAAGAAATCGTTAAACAAATCATAAAGTTTTGAAGAATACGAAGTGAAACGAATACTTATAGGACAAGGTATCGGTACAGATTGTCAATGATTTTCAGGAAATAAATGGAGAAAAATTGAAGAAAATGGGTCCACAATGAGAAGATCTGCAGGTTCGGAGGAGATGCGGAGATCGGAGGGTTACTGAAAAAAATTGTGAAATTTGGAAGGGAATTTCGACAAAATGTCCTCGAAAAAAACAGAGAAACTGATTAAAATAGGCCGTTTTTGGTTGGAAAATCAATTTTTGAGCTGAATTTTGAGAGCATTATTCAATAGAGCGCACTTTCAGACCCATTGAACTCGAAATTGTATGAAAAATAGTATGTGGCCTAGAAAACCATTCCTAGTCCACCAACCTCAGTTCTCTGCCTCTTCTCTCCAGAATCCTCCTGCTCGGCGGCCATCTCAGCGGCTCTCTTCGCGTCGTTCTCATTCCGCCGATCGTCTCCTTCCCGCTCTCCATCGTAGAAATCTCCGTCGTCCTGAACCATCCGATCGGTGACTTCTGACGGAAGACGTTTGTCCGGATTCGCCGCGTCGACGAGCATTCCTTCGTCGTTCTGGTGGGGGAACGCGTCGTCGGGGATCGCTGGAAAGAGGGGGGGAGATGTTGAGAGCTTTAAAGGGTCGTGGCAAGAGATTTATAACAAGGAAAGTGTTTCAAGGGTTGAACTTTAGGTAGTCAAGAGCTCGCTGAGCACATTCATGGTTTCAGATTTTGCGGAATGCTCGAAAGAGCCGAGATATGCATCATAAAAGTTCAAAACAAAGTGAAAAACTGCACTTTTCGTTCATTTCTCACTGTTATTTCGAACTTTCATGCTCCATATCTCGGCTCTCAGGAGCATTCCGCAAAATCTGAATCCATGAATGTGCTCAGCGATCTCTCAGCTACCCAAATGCTCCAAAACCTCAATGAGCAACTCACGTCTCATCTGCACACTTGGCACAAAAGTGAGCTTCTCCAGATTGGCGATGACGTCCGCCTGCAACTTGGTCAGCATATCCGCATTGTTCTCATTCGCAGCGTTCGACGCCTCGATGTGAAGCCGATAGTTGGGTCCAAAGTACTCAAAGTAGTCGTTGTAGGGCAGCTCATTCGGCACCTCCTTGTCGACGGCGATCGACGTCTCGTACGTCCAGCACCTCGCCACATTGCGCGGCGTGTATCCACCACCGCCCACCATCATCAGCGGCACGTTGTAGCTTCTGAAGAAGCGCGCGCACTCTCCGTGTCCCTTGAGAGTCAGGTTGAACGGGCCGAGCCGGTCTCCGTTCAGCGAGTCGGCTCCGCACTGGAGCACGACGGCGCACGGGTCGAAGCGCTCCATCACCTTCGTCATGACGGGCTTGAAGATGCTCTGGTAGGCGCTGTCAGTGATTCCGTCGCGGAGTGGCACATTCACCGAGTAGAGCTTTCCACGGCCCGCTCCGATGTCCTTGAGGTCTCCGGTTCCCGGGAAAAAGTCTCCGTACTTGTGGAAAGACACGGTCATCACTCTGTCAGTGGTGTAGAAGGCCTCCTCGACGCCGTCTCCGTGGTGCACGTCGATGTCGACGTAGAGCACACGCTTGTGGTACTTGAGCAGCTCCAGAATGCCGAGCACGATGTCGTTGGTGTAGCAGAAGCCGGACGCCTCGGACTTCTTGGCGTGGTGGAGACCGCCCATCCAGTTGATCGCAATGTCCACTTTTTGCTTGTTGAGCTTGGTGGCGGCCGCCAATGAGCCTCCCGAGGAGAGCTGACAGAACTCGTAGAGTCCATCGAACAGCGGACAGTCCTCACCGACGTTGACTGGAATTTGGGGATTTTCGTGGGGAAATTGGAAGAAAAATGATGCCGAGAAATTAATTTTTATCGATTTCTAGGATCAAAATTATCAGAAAAGTGCAGGGAACCAATAAAATATTCAAAAATTCGATGAAAATCCTAAAATTTCGAAATTAGGGATAGTTGCGGAAAACCGCGCCGCACGTTGCAAAGCTGTTTTGCAAAGTGCCGCATGGTTTTTAGCAGTGGGCGCGGAGCAGTTTTTGTGTATTTTTCATGATTTTTTAAGAATTTTTGATAAAATCTACAGTTTCTATATTAAATAACACAGAAAATTACTAAAAAGCGATACAAAGAAATTATTATCCTAAAAATCAATATTTATCCCACTTACATTTCAACATTTGCTTGTTGAACGACTTCAAGTTGTCCGGATTCGCACTCTTCAAGAACGTCATGTATTCATCGGTATGGAACCGGGTCATATCGTCGAACGAAGCTGGGAATGGACGCTGGAAATTACAAAAAAAATTAGTTTTCCCATAAAATTATACAAGAAACTCACGAAAATCTCCAAATTGCGATAGAGCCCGTAGTTGAGCACGAGATGATGGGTCATCCGGATGCGATGCGGCTTCATGACGTGGCCCTGGCCATAGTAGTAGTTGCCGATGTTCGAGTCGTAGTAGTACGCGACGCGGCGCTTTCCGTGCTCTTGAATCGGACCGTTCGAGTCCATTATTCTGAAGAAAAATAATTTAAAAATGGGGATTTTTCTAGAGGAAAGTGGAAAAAAGAGCCATTAATTTTGTGAGAGTATCGAAGAAAGAGAAGAAAAAATATAATACTGGCAGTTTTCTGCGAGCACAAGTCACCGGAATGACAAGAATTCTGATGAGGAACGTCTTCTGTCTATGCGAAAATCGATACCACCCGCGAAGAACATCTGTCTCCACCTCCCCCCATTCGAATATCGATTTTCGCATAATTTATTCCCTCCAATTATCACAATTTCCTTTATCAATATGAATTTTCTGATGAATTTGCAAAAAGAAAACGAAAAAACCATCAAAAAACCACGAAACACCACCAAACCCCGGCGCAAAACAAAAAGGAACACGTTCGAGATTCAAAAAATGACGGAAAATAGGTGGGGAAAGTGTGCGGCGGAGTTGCGTGCAACCGTGCGATGCGCCGTTTTTTGCGAAAAGGGGCGGAGCTTACGAACCGCCCGTGCATTTTCGACCCCCAATTTTTTGGTTTTTGAGAGGAAATTGAGCAATTTTGTTGTAATTTTTTCTGTTTTTCATTGATTTTTTATAGGAAAATCAATTTTTGAATTGATTTTTATCATATCAGTTTGAAAAACCAAGGAAATTATGCAGAAATTGAAAGAAATTTTATTTTTTAAGATAATGTCGTTTCCTATTTTCTCAATTTCTGTTAATTTTTGTTTCGAGAATTGGGACTTCTGGAAATTTTCAGCTTATTCATAATAATTGTTATTTTTTGTCGCGTTTTTATGTTTATATACCCGTTTCCAATTATTTGAGACTGGTTTTCCTTCAAAAACCAATTTATTTCCAACAAGACCTCATTCCCCACTATATCCTGCGAAATTCAATATTAATCATGCCAATTCTAGGTAATCCAATCAACAATGGTCGTCGGAAAGCTTTTCGAGGCTGCCAAGTGGACTGCCGAGACAGTGAAGGGCGCCGCCGTCGTGGTGGCTTCGCCAAACGCCCCGATCCCGGCCACTGACTTGCACCCACGCATGCCAGCCCGGCCATGGACCGCTCAGGAATACGTAAGATCCCGTTCCCCTCTGAATTCACAAGAATTCTCCGAATTTCAGCTGAGAATGTGGTCGTGGCGCCATTGCTGGAAGTACCTCCCAGTGTTCCGCTTCTACATCTACTCCGGAGTCATCCTCTACGGCGTCTACAAGTTTGTCCTGCCAAGTAAGCTCGTTTTCACCATTTTCTCTACAAAAATTGCTAATTTCAGTCAAGCCACGTCACATGGTGCAGTACACCAAAGGAAAGGAGGACCACCACCACCACGAGGTCGAGCACTGGTGGGGAATTCGTCAGAAGCTCGCCGACAAGGAGTATTTCAAGAAGTACAACCCACTCAAGAAGGAGGGTGAGGTCGAACTCGGACACCACTAATTCTCTCGTTATAGCCGAATTTTATACGTTTTCCCCCCAACCCGTCTCGTATTGTATTCCCCTTTTAGTAAAAGACGTATCGGAAACTGATTTCTCTCTCATTTCCTCCGTGGCGATATGTTAGTTTCTGGGTATGTGTAAGAATAAAATTATCGAACCTTTCGCGCTTTTATCACCGCGCGCGGTTATGGACAAAGGATATCGCCCATTATTATCATCTTCATTCATTTGAATATGATGCGCCACCTGCTGATCATCGGATTTTTCCTAGTTTTTCTCCATTCTTCCAATGGATACAGTGTGCCACCGACCGGAGTTCCAGCGGTTTCAGAGGTAATTTTTCTGCTTTTTTTGTGAAAATGTAAAAAAAAAATCAATAATTCCAGGTGGACACAATGATCCGTCAATGCTTCCAAACGGCCTGCAAAGAGTGGATGGCTGAGTGCCACTGGTACTGCGACTCGATCAAGGGAGCTGTGAGTTTTGTGCTCTTTTCGTGGGAAAATGCTCATTTTTTGAAATTTCAGAGCTTCCTCCGCCGCTGCAAAGATTGCCTGAGCTTCCGTGGTCAGCAATGTATGGATTGCTTTGAGCTTTGATTTTCTGCTTGATAATTATGACGAGCTCTTTGAAATAAATCCCGATATTTATAAATTCAATCGATTTAGAGTTTCCAAGTGTTAAAAATCTTCATTTGTATCTTTTTGACTTCAAAGAATGAGAAAAATCAATATTAATTCAGTACAACCATGTCTCTAAGATCCATCTTTCTAAAGCGATGCTTCTCACTGAAATCACCGAGCACAAGCTCCGCCCCTTATATTGATTACGCATTCTCCGAGAAAATTGTGCAAAAATCGTCGGCTCAAATCGATGAATGGTCGAGAGATTATCTCTACGGAATCCAATGTGAAAGCAAAGAAGTGCAAGACATCAAGAATAAGGTTTTCAATCAAAAACTCCTTGAAAAACGGAAAAATGCTCTGTAGATCACAAAAATCCGACGAGCACTAAACAGAGCCATCCACCCGGACATGCGACTCGTGCCGATTGGCTCGGCGGCCAATCACTTGCTCACGAGCACCTCTGATTTGGATTTGGTAATCGAAAATGATGAATTTGTGCTCTATTGAGAAGTTCAGGTCTTGCTGCCCTCGAAAAGTGAAAAGGAATTGAGGATTTTCATGAAAAAGTTCGAGAATAATATGGAGTTCCGAAAACAATACATGCAACTGATGGGGGTTAGTATTCGGAAGGCGAAAGTGGGCGGAGCTGCCAAAGTGCTTCATAAGTGCAGGGTGAGCTCTTTTTGTGGAACACTGTCGAAAATCTGTTTTTGTAGTAGAAAAAAAGCATTCTTCTAATCGAGTTTCAATGAAAATATGGGAGAAATAGATTTATTCAAAACTACAAACTACACGTGCTCAAAATGAGACTTTCTGACGTGGAAACTCTGCAATTAGTTCACACTTATTGTACATTTTGTAGTTTACGTGACCAAATTCAAAAATTTCACGTCAGAAAGGCCAAACTCCGCCTACTTTGAGCACTTTGAGCTCTAACAAGATAAGTTTTTGACCTCAAGCGTTGAACTTTTTACCAAATTTATACCATAAATAACCCAGAGCTTACTGAGCACAATCATGGAATCAGATTTTTCGGAATGCTCCGGAGAGCCGAGATATGGGTCATATAATGTCAAAAATAGAGTAAAAAACGATCGAAAGATGCACTTTTTCACTGTTTTTGACGTAACAGGATTCATATCTCGGCTCTCAGGAGCATTCTGCAAAATCTGATTCCATGAATGTGCTCAGGGAGCTCTATGGTATAAATTTGGTAAAAGATCAAGCCTTGAGGTCAAACACTTCTCTTGTTAGAGCTTGTGAGAGCTCAAAATAGGCGGAGCTTGAAGACGAACTGATGTAATTACTAGAGTTTCTTAAAATTTTAAAATAGTAGAATCCCTTTCAAGAATAGAAAAGTGCCTTTTACCAGGTGCCAATAATCCGTTTCGGAGCTTACGGCCTCCAAGTGGACATCCAATTCGGCAACATCGACCCCATCCGCTCCTCCCTCTTCGTGCGAACCTGTGTGGAAACCGACGAACGAGTAGCTCTTCTCATCCACTGGCTCACCTCCCACTTCCGCTCCGCCTCGCTGCTCAACTCGCGCGACGGACTCTTCTCGCAGTACCACGTGAACATCCTCGTCATCCACTTCCTCCAGTCCATTCCCTATCCAGTTCTCCCCGACGTCATCGAGTTGTCGCCGTGCCTCCACAAGAAGAACGATTGGAACAACTCGGTGACGGTGCTCACCCGCGAGGGCTCTTTGTACGTGCCGTGGAGCTCGCAGAACGAGCAATCAGTCGGAGAGCTCGCTGTGCAACTCGTGGATTACTATACGCAGATCGATTTCGAGAAGTTTGCAATTGATACAAGGGGACGGGTGGTGGAGAGAAATGACGATGGCTCTTCGCAGATTCAACTGATTGATGAGTACTTTGTGGAGCCCACGCGTCGAGTTAAACACTCGGAGCTTCGGGTTAAGGACCTCTTCAGGGAGATGAAGACGTCGTTGGAGCAGGAGAAGATTGAAGAGTTTTTCAAATTTGAACCGGTGAAAAAAATTCGACCTGTGGATTTTGGCGTTTCAATGGAGTTTTCCAAGAGTTTTTAATAAAATTGTGTGTTTTTGTTGGGGAATTGTGGTTTTTTAATGGTTTTGAAGCCAATTTTACCTAGTTTTCAAGCTGAAAATGGTATTTCTGGAGTTTCAATGGCGTTTTCCGTATAAAAGTGCCTTTAACATTGAAAATATCTCAAAAATCAAAAAATACACGAATCTGACTCAAATTTTGATTTTTGAATGAGATTTTTCATGATTTTCATGAATTTTCAAGCTTTTTTGAGAGTTTCAATAGAGCGCACTTTCATTTTCATGAAATTTGCTCTTTTTCCTTCATTTTTTTCCTAAATTGAGCCCAACCAGAGTTCCATTTCCACTTTTACATTTCCAGATCTCCTCTCCATTTTCACACCTTCTGAAGCGAGTCCTCGCTTCCTCCAACGTCTTCAGAATGAGCTCCTCCATCCTCCAACCCCCAGAATCCGTTCGTGGAATGACGAAACTCGACAGGGACGCCTTCAAGACCACCGTCACCTTTCCAGTCATTGAAATCGATTCCACTGACATCGTCACGATTAATCGGAGAGTTCGCGTCGAGCAGTTCCTCATCGGGCACAAGTTGAAGCCGTTGAAGAATTACATGGATTCAGAAGACTCTAAAAAGAAACTGATGATCTTTCATCCGGATAAAGTTAACCAGGAAGACGTCAAACAGGAAATTCTGGAGAAGCTCCGAAAAGAGCTCCCGGAGAAAGATAAAGAGCTCCAGTTCACGGAGCTCCAGAAAGAGCTCAACTTTGAGAACTGGGACACGAAGGCCATTTTCAAGGCGGTGCTCCCGATGGACTATTCCAGTTACACTCAAACCGGTCACATTATCCATTGCAACTTTGCGGATGAAACACTACCATATAGATTTGTGATTGCTGAAGTGCTCCTGGCGAAAGTGAGCAATTGTCGGACGGTGGTGCAGAAGGGGAACATCATTACGAATGTTTTTCGCAATTTGGACTTGGAATTGTTGGCTGGGGAGGAGGAGTATGTGACGGAGGTCAAGGAGAGCGGGTTGAGGTTTAGGATGGATTTCAGCAAGGTTTATTGGAATTCAAGGTGAATGAGTGGCTGGGGGACGAGGAGGGAAAGCTAGGCCAGGGAAAATTGTGATTTTCTGAAAAAATGCTTGAAAAAACATCCAAAAATCCATCACATTTGCAGGAAAACGGGAAAAGTCGGAAAAAATTGGAAAAATTCAGTTTTTCTCGGAATTTTTGAGTTTTCTGAGCAAAAATGAATGTTTCTGTCGAAAAACCTTCAAAACTCATCAAAAAAGCTTCAAATTTGCAGTAAAATGGAGTAAAATCGAGAAAAATTGAAAAAATTCCGTTTTTTAGTGAATTTTAGTGATTTGACGACTGAAAATTGAATTTCTTTGTCGAAAAATTATCAAAAAGTATCAAATCTGCAGAAAAACAGTAAAAAATCGAAAAAAAACTTCAAAATTTATCAATTTTTTCAAGATTTTACTCAGATTTCAAAGATTTTTTCTAATTTCAAGTGTTTTTCCCAGCAGAAACATCCATTTTTCTCCAAAAACCCTCAAAATTATCGAAAATTTCCATAAATTGCACTTCACGATGGCCGAGCTCTTCAAAATCTCATAAAAATTCAACGAATTCACTATAAAACCATTCCATTCTTCCAGACTGAGCCATGAGCACGAACGAGTCGCGAAGCTCTTCAACTCTGAATCGCTCGTCTATGACGCCTGCTGTGGAATCGGGCCCTTCGTCCTCCCCGCCCTCCGCAAAAAACCCAAAAGAGTGTTCGCCAACGACCTGAATCCGGACAGCGTCAAGTGGCTGAAAGAGAATCTGAAAATCAACAAGATCCAATCAGATCGAGTCCACGTCTTCAATATGGACGCTTCCCAGTTCATCAGAGAGAAAGTGGCAGAAGACGTGAGAAGTCTGATGGAAGGGTCTTCTGGATCGGAAGAAGAGGACGGACCGGAGAGGCCGAGGACGGAGGTCAATGTGGTCATGAATCTGCCTGCTTATGCTGTCAACTTCCTTCCAGCTTTTCGGGGGGTTTTGAGGAAGTTTAAGGAGGAGGTGGAGAAGGTTCCAGAGGAGAAGAGATGGAAGTGGAATGTCTATTGCTATCTTTTCGCGAAGGTGAGAGGGTTTTGATGTAGATTTGGGAGAATTCAGAAGTTATGAACGAAAATTAGTAGAGCTCTGATGGGGTTATGGCAGATGACGTGGAGAATCGAAATTTATAATAAGTCCAGCTCAGACCAAATTTATACCATAAGTAGCCCAGAGCTCCCTGAGCAAATTCATGGAATCAGATTCTACGGAATGCTCCTGAGAGCCGAGATATAGCTTACATAAGGTAAAAAATACTGTGAAAAACTATTGAAAGGTAGTTTTTCACTCTTATTTTGAACTTCTGTGATCCATATCTAGGCTCTCAGGAGCAATCGGCAAAATCGGATTCCAGGAATGTGCTCGGGGAGCTCTTGGCTATCTATGGTATAAATCTAGTGAAAAGTTTGACCGATGAGGTCAAGTAGTGCCCTTTTGAAAGAATTCAGATGATTTTAATAAAAATCACAACTTACGAGCACTGAAATGCTCAAAAATTGATAGTGTTCTAATGGAATGATGGCTGAAGACGTGGAGCATCAAAATCTTTGATGATTCCAGCTCTGATTGAATGATTCTAAAATCTAGAAGACGTGGACTAGATTATTAGGTTGGAACATAAGTTTTCATAACGTTTTGCTTTCTTCTGTAACTTTTGCCACAGATAAAGCTAAACAGCAAGGTTTTTATCATGGATATATTGTCGGCGCAAAAAAATGAGTGCACGGTGTCTGCGCAGTAATTGGCGCCAATTTGCACAAAATGGGAAAATCGATGCTTTTGTCTTGGGTTTTTCGCATTTTTTGCTTCAAATATAAAATCTGTAGGCATTAATTGACTATTTTTCACCAATTTCCGTCATTTATTTTAAAACACGAGCTAGAAAAACTCGAAAAAAGGACCGGAGTTCAATGGAGCGCATTTGCAGACCCCCTCCCGCTGCACTCATTTTTTTGCGCCGACAATATAAGGTACTGAACTTGTTAAAAATAGCAGAATTTTTCTATCAATGCATCTCGTTTTCCAGCGCCATGGCCCGCTTTGTACCGGTCCATCAGCACTTGAGTCAAGTGATTTTGGTTTTATTTTTTTTTCAATCTCGAAAGCACCTTATATCTAACGCTGTATGACATAAGTATATAAGGATACAGCATGTTCAAAAATACAATACGCAAATGGGTCAATAAGTTCAACAACAATGACCTCTCAATGATGAAAGAAACTATATGTAAAAATGAATGTGATGTTGCTCAAGGACTAGGTGGAGCAACATCCCTTTCTTATCACCCGTAAAATAATAAACACGCTGAGTACTACTCATATCAGTATACTACGAGCTTTGAAAAAATTTGGCAAAAAAAACGTTTTCAAATGTTATGAAAACTTATGTTCCAACCTAATATGAAGCAGATCATCTCTTGATTCTCTAGTATTAACTAGAAATTATGTTAGAGCAGTAGAAAACCCGAAATTCTAATACTCCACGTCATCGCATTCTCAATCAGAGCTCAGCCTACTTCCGAGCAACTTCAAATTCGTAATTAGCAATAGAGCGCACTCTCCACCTACCGAAGTCCATTATTATTTGCAGTCCCACGTGGATGTCCCTGATGACTGGTATGAGCAAGAGGCCCGTCGAATGTGCGACGAAAAAACCAATTGGAATGGAGAATCCTTCGTCAAACACTGTCATAATGTTCGTTTTCACAAGCCACGCCCCCTTTTCAACCCTTTTTACCACACTAGATTTCTAGGTCCGCACAGTGTCGAGCCGAAAAGAAATGTTCTGTGCTCAACTCGAGCTCCCTTACGAGTTCCTGCTCGCCGAGCCCGTAGAGCATGTGGCAGTGGAGATTGAGCCGGAGGAGGTGGAAGAGCCGGAGCACAAAAGGCAAAAAGTGGAGCAATGATTTTGTTGGAAATTTTGTTGATTTTTATGTTGTTATTTATTTTTGAACACTATACTAAAAATGTTGCTTTTTTTCTTAAATTTCATTGAATTTTATCGTTCTCACAACGATTTTATACCTAAAAACCTTTTTTCATTGAAAAATGTATTGTTTCATAAATGGCCTAACTTTCCACCCTATGGAAAACTAGGCCATCTAGCATTTCATCGACTTTCGGTCAAATCTTCCATTTTTGCAGCCATGATCACCCGGTGTCTTCCGCGCCTTTCTACAGTACCCAGTTGCAGTTCGACACGTGGCAATGCCACGTTGCCATCCATCAATTTGTACAGTTTGCGACGCCGGATTGCTGAACGATTTTCCAATAAGTTGGTGGCCTAGAACTCCTAGAAACTGAAAATCTAGGCCATGTCCTGAAAATTGAGCATAGACACTTTTTAGTAGATGGCCTAACTTTTGTGGAAAACTAGTCCCTCCTTGAAAAACCACTTTTTCATCATTTTTTGAATATCCATCAGACAGATCTATTTATAAACATTCCTTTATGAACTTGAATACGAGAAATCAATTTGTCAGTGGTGTTTCTCACTGATTGCATTTATTCATGCTCCCTGGAGAGTTTTTGACGCTTTTTGAAAAGAATGTACTTGAAGTGAGCTCAGATCAAAATTTTCATTGAATAGGTAAAATTTGAACTTACAAACTGAAAGACGTGATTACGGACATTTGAACCTACAGTAACCCAGAAAAACTGGAAAATCATTTGCGGTTTGTGAAAATTGAAGTGCTTTTGATATTTGATGACCACATCACAAAAGCACTTCAATTTTCATAAAACCCAGGTAAATTTCCAGTTTTTATCGGGTTACTGTAGATTCAGAAGTCTGTAATCACTATGACGCGGAAGCTATGCCCGAATTTTCATTTTTTTTTTGTTAAACTTGCAATTTTCTAGTAATTTTCTCATGTCAGATACAACGAAAAACGAGCCCACGAAATCGGTCCGGACCTCGCGTGCCTCGAATGGCTCATGGAGTGCGGCTCAACATCAGTGACGATGTCGGACGGACAGACGATCACACGGCAGAGGGAAATGAGGGAATACATCCCGCACGCCCTGCAGAACACGGACAAACCGGCTGTGTTAGTGGCCGGAGACATCGGCTACGAGAAACAGTGGCCGAATGCTCCTTACACGTGGATTGTGGAGGTGGATGCGAGCGATTCGGCTATAGCCAACGAGGGATTCACCTATTTGAGGGATGTGCGGAGGGTCGAGAAGTTGAAGTTGAACTTCTGCGACTACTTTGGGGATGAGGCGTTGAAGTTTCTGGCACAGGGAAGACCCGCACACAGTTTGACTGATTTAGTAAGGGATACGATGAAAGGGAGGGGGAAATGTTACTGGTTACTGTAGAATGTACAGTAATCCTCAATAGGTTACTGTAACATGGGAAGGCAATAAGGTTGAATTACGGTCGATATGGAATAATTACAATACAAATTTACATGAGATTACTGTAGAAAGTAGAGTAATCTGCGGTAGATTAATGTAGATGGAGGCTACCGTAATCCGTAACAATGGATTACGGTAACTTGAAAAGGCTACTGTATCTTTTATACATAGTTGAGTTACGCTATGTCGACAATTATTACAGTACAAATTTACCTGGGATTACTGTAGATTGACTTACAATTAATCTAAAATTGAAGAAACCTACAGTAATCTTTAATCATAAGTTTCGTTAAACTACAGTAAACCGATACACGGGATTACTATAAATTGAGTAAAACTACAGTAATCTTTCATTTTGGACTACTGTAGATTAAGAGAGACCACAGTAATCCGAAACAAGGGATTACGGTAACTCGAAAAGGCTACTGTATTCTTCAAAGTTAACAATAAGTTACGGTAGATCGAAAGTAATTACAGTACAAATTAACCGGGGATTACTGTAGGTTGAGTAGAACTACAGTTATCCATTGTTTCGGACTAGTGTAGATTTGCAACGGTCCTTCAGCGTGAATTATTAAAGATTAAGAGAGAGGCTACAGAAATCCGTAACTTTGGATTACTGTAGTTTTTGTGAAAATGGCGAATCTAGCTGAAATTTGGGGAAAATAACCATAAAAATTTTCGAATTTTCGCTGTGAGACCCATGTTACCGTAATCCTGATCACAAAACTATTCAGATTACTGTACTTTTTCCTTTTTTTCAAGCTTTTACATTTCAAAACAATCTGAATATTGTTTTGCAAATCTACAGTAACCTACAGTAATCTCCATGAACCCCAAATTCCAGGAAATCGTGTTAAACCCGTGCATCACCGACGGAGCCGCCTACTGGCTCCAAAAGCTGAAATCACTGCGCCGAGCCCACTTCTACTTCCTTCCCTACGTGGCTCACCGCCAGGGATTCGTCCGACAGCTCAAAATTGCTCTGCCACGTTGCACGGTCACTTTTCCAGAGGTCGACGTCATCGGATACGGTTATCAGGAGGCGAAGAAGGGCAAGAAGTGATCGATTTTAGGAGTTATAGATTGGAATTTATTTAAATTTGATAATAAATTTGTTTTTTTTTCTTTTCAGGGCTCTTTCCAGACAATTGTCCACGAAAAGTACACAAAAAGACACATTCTGATCTGTGAATTGAGAAAAAACGTGCATTTTTGCAGAGCATTGGGAAAGTGGTGGGAACAATCAGGTAAATAAATAATCAGTGCAAAAATAGAAAATAAAAGATCATATCGAGTATAAATTGGGTTAATTCTTTGGAGAGCTCGGAGCACGCGGAGCACCTGGAGCCCGCCCAGACACACCCACTGACTGATTGATTGGTCTGACGTCGTTGGCATCAAGAAAAAGTTTATTTATATTTTGAAATTATAATTTACTAGAGTCAAGTGTATGTCTCATTTGAGAGGTGAGTTGATTGTCCACGAGAAGTACAAAAAATGGTGGCCTAACTTTTTCAGGAAGTCAGTGTACTTCTCGTGGAAAATAGCTAGGTGGTCTAGTTTTTTTATAAATTCAAAGAATTGCAAAAGTTAGGCCATCAATTTTGTACTTCTCGAGGACTAAAAACAATCTTTTGAAAGGTAGAAGATGTATTGTCCACGAGAAATACACGAATGATGGCCTAACTTTTCAATTTAGATTTTGTAGTTCTCGTGGAAAGTGATTGAGTAGTTGTCCACGAGAAGTACACGAATGATGGCCTAGTTTTTGCCGTTTCAAAATTTGAATAATTGCGAAAGTTAGGCCATTGTATTTGTACTTCTCGAGGACAAGAAACACATGTTTTTGAAAAGTGTATTGTCCACGAGAAGTACACCAAACAGTGACCTAACTTTCCCAGTGGAACTGTGTACTTCTCGTGGACAATGATTTTTTGAATAATCCTCGAGAAGTACACAAAAGTTAGGCCATCAATTTTGTACTTCTCGAGGACAATAAACACTTGTTTTTGAGAAAAGTGCATTTTCCACGAGAAGTACACGAATGATGGCCTAGTTTTTGCATTTTCTTACATTTAAGAATTGCAAAAGTTAGGCCATCATTTTTGTACTTCTCGAGGACAAGAAACACTTGTCTTGTCCACGAGAAGTACACAAAACAAATGGCCTAACTTTCCAATTTTCACTTTTTAGTTCTCGTACAGTACACTATTCGTGGCCTAACTCCCTTTCGGTGTACTTCTCGAGGACTCCTCTTTTTCCCATTGATCACTCCCTCTGTTTTGCTCATTTACCTTCTGTTCTGTCAGAAAATATTCAGACTTTTCTCACAGTCTACCTCCTATTTGTTCCGTTTTTTTCATTCTGAACGAAAAAACAAAAAGAAAAACAAATCAAATTTACGTCAAAATCATGTGTCAGTTACTCGATTTTCCGAGGAATTCGGTGATCTGGAGAACTGAGAATTGTCCTCGAGAAGTACACGAGTGACCAATAGGAGATGGTCCTAGCTCATGTACTTCTCGTGGACAAACTGTTCGATTTTTCTAAATTTCAAAAATTCCATAATCTCCCATCATGGCCTAAGTTTCCTTATGAAATCCTAGTCCCCCTATGTGGGCGGAGCTTCTATTGCTCATCTTGTTCCTCATTTTCAGTCACATGTTTCCGATGAATTCGATTTAAATTTTTGGTAGATCAATCGGAATCTGATTACCCCCACTCCCTTCCCTTTTTCTTCTTTTTCAGACACTTTTTTGCAAGTTTTTAGTTTAGTCACACCCTTTTTTTGGTTCCCTTTTCCATGATTGAATGGTATCGAATCAAGGATCAAAGTTTTTCGTGACCAAGAGTTTTCAATAGACCTCTAATTTGACAGGGGGCGTTGGGAGCACATGAGGAGTTATTGAAAAGAGCTCTGATTTCCTGGAAGATCTTTAAAAGTTCCAGGAAATTCAGTTTGCAGTTATAGTATTTAGTTAAATTTGTAGTGATGGTATTGGTGGACTAGGATTTCGGGCGAAAACTCGGCCCCGATGTGTGGTTGTGAATTTTTGGATTTTTGTTCGGTTTTCAATGGTTTTTATGCGATTTTTTGTGTAATTTTTGTATGCAAAAGGTGTTTTGATTGATTTTTCATATTTTTCTACAAGAAATTTGACTTTGACGTTTAGAAATCTGCGGGAAATCGTTAAAAAGCTCAGAAAACTTAAAAATCAAGATATTCCTTATTTTTCTTCAATTTTTACATGACTGTGACCGTTTTTGTACTCTTTTGATATTAAAAATAATGCATTTTACAATTTTTCACATTAAAACAATGAAAAACTTGAGAAAAAACTCGAAAAAACTCAACAAATAATAAAAAACATGTGAAAAACACTGATGGCCTAGAAAACCACCCCGATCGCTGATTGGTGCCTCGTGTAGTTCTCGAGGACAATTTTTCACAATTTGACTATTTTTCTTTGAAATTGATGAGATTTTGAGCTTTTTTATAACATTTTCATGAAGAAAATAGAAAAAAAGGTAGATTTTGATTTTTGTGATTTTTGAAAAATTTTGAAGATTTTTCTTTTCGATTTTTCTTGAAAATTTAATTTCAAAAATGTAAATTTTCAGTTTCGTAAACAAACCACTCTCTTTATACTAACTTTAACTCACAAATTAATCAAAAATCACAAAAAATAAGCTGGCCGAGTTTTCCGGCTGAAATTCTAGTCCCCCATGATCAAAGTTCTTCAAAAATTGTGCTAATGAGCAAAAAAATGATGCATATTTTTTAATTTCCATGATTTTTTTGAGAATGAGAAAACCGGAACTGATCAAGAACTTTGATCCACTGATAATTGAGCAAATTTCTTTGTTTTTTCCGAATAGTAAATCCTAATTTTCTGGAGTAAATCAGAGAAAAACACAAAGGGTGTCGTGTGGTTTTTTCTGCTGAAAAGAATGGAATTAGGTGAATTTTTTTGGATAAGTATCTAGTCAAAGGAAGTTCGCCTTGTTAGAGTTGTCTAGAAAATTACAGTAATCCGATCAAATTTTCAAAAATTCTTTCCTTTTTTCACCTCCTCAAGATCCCACATGACAAACTGACAAATCCTGTCTATTTTTAAAAGTTACGTGACATCGTCCACATCTCGCAATTAGCTCACTATTCAACATATCACATGTTAGGCTCCGCCTCTTTTTCACGTCTTCAAGGTATAAGAAGTGTCCGATGAAATTCGGTTAGCCTCCAGACAAATGAGTCATTTAATTCTGTCTAGAAACGTGGAATTCGCTATGGGAGGTTTGTAATTAGATCGAGAACTAAGAAAATAATAAATTGTTCGTAAGAGTTTAATTAGATTGTCATACTGAAATGATTTAATAATGAGCAATAGTTCCGTGTAATCTTGAGAGCTTGAAGCGGAGCTTTAGAAAGAGCAGCTAAAGCTCATTCTGCTCTTTTGACCTACTTAGAATGTCTTCATACTTATCAGGTGGGATTACTGTACTTTTTCTGATTGGTCAGCTGTGTAGTTCTCGTGGACAATGTGTAATTTTTGTTATGATGTCATTTTCGTCGCTGATTTGGTTATTGTTTTTATTTGGTGATATGATTCTGATTATGATTCTGAATTCTGGAGCTGATTCTGAATATGATTCTGAATACGGATTTTAGAGCTAATTCTGAAAAAAAAAATTATTTTTTTTTTTGAAATTTTTTTTTCAAAATTTTTTTTTTCAAAATTTTGTTTCCAGAAAACCATCAAATGGGCGATTTTCAAGTGGATTTCGGGCAATCTCTATTTATGTGCATTCTTTATATTACAATAGGTTGGTTTTAAAAAAATTAAAAAAAAAATGTTTTTTTCGTTTATTTTTAAACTTTTTTTTTCGAAAAAAAATGACCAAAAAATTCCAAAAAATTGCAAAATTGAAAACAATTTTTTTTTACAAGTTTTCTCATTTTTTCAGGCACCATATCAATACTTTGTAGTTTAACAACAATCACTCTTTATTTGACAAGCCGAGATTTACGGAGAAAATATTTACTCTACATGGTTTTAGATATCTGTGAATTAATCGATGGTTTGTTCAATTTTCACCTAATTTTTTCAATTTCTTTAAATTTCAGCAATCAGTTACGTGTTACTGGGCACTGGAAGAGGTCACCTGTTGCTAAATGACCTGTTGGGAACTCCTATCAGAGTTAGAGATTGTTTTTTCACGGTGGGTTCGGTTTTTTGTGCATAACTTTCTTGAAAATTGATCGAATTGTATGAATATGAATTTGTAACTATTAGAAAGATCGTGAAATTTTGCGTTGAATGATATTAAAAACATGTAAATTGAACGAATAGGCGGTGAGTTACAGCAGTTTGAAAACTGCTTGCTTTCGTTGTCTGCGTCTCTTACCAACATCGAGTCTCTCACACTTTAAAGGCGCATAACTGTGTTTTGCACCGCATTCTACGTGATTTCACACTTTCCAGAGATACTGGCCTCACTCCTTGATCCTCGGCACCCAACTCCCCTCCATCTGCACTCTTTTCCTCTCCTTCGAACGAATCCTGGCCGTCGTGAAACCGGCCACTTACAAAAGGGCATGCACCCAGAACTTCAAGTTGGTGTTGACCGCAATGGTGCCAGTTTGGGCAGTGGTGAGTGGTGTACACCAAGGAGTTTGGTGGGATGATTGGGTTACAGCTGACGTTGGTCGCAGCAGGCTTATCGGTGATGGGGTCGGATGGCGATCGAGTGGTGGGCACCAAGCATTGCGCCATTATCACGAGCACTAGTCGATGGTGAGAGTTGTCCACGAGAAGTACACAGGTTTTAGAATTGAAGTTGAAGGATGGAATTTGATTCCAGAAACGTGTTTGCAAAGTTTATGATAGTTTAAAGTTCAGAGCTCTATATCTCGGCTCCCAAGAATCGGTGAACAATTTTGAAAAAAGTCCGGAGTACAGAAAAACAAGAGCTTTCGAATGATACCAAATAAGTAATCTCATCAGTTGCTCAAGCGCTGTGAGCTCCGAATAAGTTTCTGCTCAATATCACAGTACTGCCAAGAAATGCTAACTTTCTGAAAGTTTAGGGCTCCATAACTCGGCTCCCAAGAATCAATGGGAAATTTTGAAAAAAGGGTTTAGTACAGAAAAAAAAAGAGCTTTCGAATGATACTAAATAACTAATATCATCAGTTGCACAAGCGCTGTGGAGCTAAGTTTTGAAAAAAAGTTTTGAAAACAGGGTTTAGTACAGAAAAGCAAGAACTTTCGAATGATACCAAATAAATATGCTTTTTAGTTGCACAGTCACTGAAGAGCTCCGAATTTGTACTCATAGTATTGCCAAGCAATGATAACTGTTTGAAAGTTCGGAGCTCCATAACTCGGCTCCCAAGAATCGATGAGAAATTTGAAAACAGGGTTCACTACAGACAAACAAGAGCTTTCAAATGATACTAAATAAATAAATTCATCAGTAGCATAGGTACTTACAAACTAGGAATATGCTTCTTCTCTATCTGACAGTACTGCCAACAAATGATAACTTTTTGAAACCAGCCCTCCTTTGGATCAGCTAAAAATATCATTTTGAAAGATTAATATAAACCCTAAAATTCCAGGTACGCCACATTCCACTTCTCCTTCGTCGTGCTCGCCTACGTCGTCTCGTTCTTCTCGACGCTCATCGTGTGGGCGACTCGGAGGGTATGGAGGGTTAGCTGCCATTAGACACCCCATCCTAACTCGTCCATAATCACTACCTATTCAGAACCTCACCAACACAAAATTCGGTGGCTCACAAGACGACAAGCTCTCTATGATTCTCGCCATGTCAGGCACGTCGATCATTCTGCTCGCCTCGCCCGCTGTGGTGATGTTGACGATACGATGGGATATCACCGAGTGGGGCGATATTGAAGTGGCCGTTACGTACGCCATGCCGGGGTTTTTGTCCGTCGTCAACACGATTATCGCGTTCCGGTATCGGAAAGAGTTGAGAGCTCAGTTGTGGCACATTTTGGGAATCAAGTAAGTTGGGGGGAGATGGAAAATAGTAGAAGTTATATAGAAGATGAAGGGAGAAATTCTGAATCGATTGATAGTTTAATCATAAGCCTATGATGATTTTCCGATGAGTTATATAGTATTAGAGTTCCGCGCTCTCTGACTATCTGCGCTTCTTCTCTAGACAGGCTGTTTCGCACTCTCGTAGTCTGCGTCTATTGCTTACCTACGCAGTATCGCTCTTTCGCTTTCTGGGTCTCCCTCTCTACACACACTGTTTCACTCTCTCGTAGTCTGTGTCTCTTCTCTTTGTACACTGCATCGCTCTCTCGCTCTCTGCGTCTATTCTTTTAGCAATCTGTATCGCACTCTCGTAGTCTGCGTTTCCCTCTTTACACACATTGCTTTGCCGTCACTGTCTGCGCCTCTTCTCTCTTCACACTCTATCGCTCTCTCGCTCTCTGCGTCTACTACCTCACGCCGTTCAGACCCATAGCAAATCCCTAAAAACTAGTCTAATAAGAAACATGTACGTGCTCATCAGATCCAAACTGAGCACGAACACAATGACTATGAGGGAGCTCACAGTTTGGAAGCCAGAAGCCATGTGAGTTGATCTACCATTAGTCGTCCTTTAGTTAGGCTCTTGCTCAGCTTGGTTCTTTTATGTCATTAGCATTTGGTTTTAGAGAATTTTTGAGTTTGAAATGTTAAGTTAGATCTAACAAAACAAAGTTCCAGAACGATCCACCCACACCATCTCACCGAGCCCTCAATGTTCACTCGGACGACGGTGGCCTCTCGGAAAACTCCAACCATGATTCATTAGCCACGCCCACTTTTTTATTGTTGATATGATAATTTTGGTGAATTAGGTATTTTTATGATTGTATAAATAATTGAATATTGTTTATAAAGTGTTCATAAGAAGTGAGTAAGATAAAATCCATATAAGAAGAAAAAAATATGAAAAGAAGGGAAAATCTCTTGAAATCGGATGTAGCTCACGGCAACGGGGGAGAAAGGGAAGGGAAAGGGAAGAGAAGAGCATCGGGAGTCGGCTCATTTTCGAAGTTTTTCGAATTTCTTGATGGTTAAATTTCGCAATAAGTTTGGAGCTCTGTATCTCGGCTCTCAGATTTCCATATTCAAATTTGAAAACAGTTCTGGAAAGCTCATGACAAGAGCTTTCGAATGATACTAATCATGCTTAACTTTTTCCTACCCTTCCCCCTTATACTTTGCCTTCTTTCTCCCCATGACCCATCCCTCCAACACCTTCCCACTTCTTCAGAATGGACACCTTCGCGGTGCTCACCCCGATCATCGTCATCGGCTTCCTCGCCTTTCTCACGCTTCGCCTTCTCCTCAAGTACTGCAAACCGTCGTCGGCGGTCGCCACGACAGACACCGAGGCGCCCGACTTTGCACGTGTCGCAAACCATCTGTTCGTCTCCAACGCGCCGCACACTTGTAAGTGATGGATGCGAAATGCGAGGGAAATAGAAGGGAAAGCGGATACGGTTTTGGGGATGTCTTTGTTAAAGGGGAGATTGATTGTGGAAAGAAATGGAATGAAGGATGAAGGAGGAATGAGCAGAGATATCAGTAGAGGAAATGATTAGGTTTGAAGGGTTACTGTAGACTAGATTACTGTAGTTTGGAGTCAAGGATTACTGTACCTCTATGTAAACAGAACTTTCAAAATGACAAAATTACTGTAGTTACAGTATCCTGGCCTCAAGAGTATCACACTGATAGTGATAGCTTTCTGTACCATTGAAAGGATTACTGTAGGTTGGTTGGATTACTGTAGCTTTTCAAATTCACAGAAGTTAACCAGCAATTGAAGAATACAGTACCTTTTGACTGAAAGCTACAGTAATCTAATGTACAGTAATCTTACAATCTTAAAATTACTGTAGATTCTAACTGTCTTTGATTTGATTGTAATTTTGACTGTATTACTGTAGATTTTACGATTTTTTCATTGGTTTTTAAGATTACTGTAGATTATCCTTAACTTTTCGGAAGTTTCGAGGATTACTGTATCCTTCATAAACGAGGTTACAGGATGGATACAAAATTACTGTAGCTCTTTCTCACTTCTAATTTCGACAGGATTACTGTACAGTTTCTTTCCAATCTACCGTACCCCCAATACTACAGTAACCCTGTAACTTCCAGACAGTCGAATCTATGTGGACGAATCTTCCAATGTTCGAAGCGTGACCATCACTCGCATCAATCAGGGTCATATTGTTGGTGAGTCTTTTCTTATCTTTTTCACTTTCCAAAACCAAGCACATTCTTAAAACCACGACACTTTTTATTACTTGAAACAACAGCAAAAAGAAATACGATGTTTTGTCTTGAGATGGGTTTTCCGGCAAAAAGTACACCAAAATAATAAAGCAAGCAAGAAAAATGAAAAGTTTGGAGAGAGAATGGGGGGCGGGGTCCCGTTTCTAGGATAGGAGAAATGGAGGGGGGGAACTCGAACGTTTTGGATGAGGAATGAGGTCGTTTCAAAGACCCGGGAGAAAAGAAAAAGGAAATGGGTAAAAGGGGAACAGCAATTTAACAGGGTTATCATAAAGATCATTAGGAACAGGAAAAAAGAGAAAGAGTTCTAGACATGATGTCCATTCGGTACTGGACGAAGGAGCAGTTGGCTCGCGTTGATCGTCGCGCTGCTCGGGTAACCGCCGCTCAGATCCGGCTCGTAGTTGTACGGATAATCGGCGGTCTGGATGAACAGCGGCTGTGTGACCGGCTTGTGATCATTGGCCGGAGCAGTGTGCACGGCTGGCTGAAGAGCCACCGACTCCTGCAGTGGGGTGGTCGAGGTGGACGGCTGCACGTAGGGGATGTAGTTCATCGGCCAGTGGTACATTGTGTAGGAGCCTTCTGGGGAGAACTGACAGTAGGAGCCATAGGAGGAGTTGGAGCTCGAGCTGTGGGAAGAGGAGCCGGACTCGAGGAGGGTCGAGATGGAGGGAAGTGGCGGGAGTGGCGTGTGCTTCGGCGACTTGCGGGTTTTGGTGGTTTTCTGGAAAATAGAAGAGGTTAGGGATGATTTTGAAGCGAGTTCTGAGGGGGAGAAGATCGGTCAACTGCTCTATTGAACCGCGAATTTATTTGCAGTTTGACCGTATTTGGAAAAAGTTATGAGCAATTTAATAAGATAGGGTGGATGGGCTCATGATTTCTAATAGTGGTGAGAAATTGAAAGTAGTCTAACTTTGCTCAAAATGCTCCAAGTGTAATATATGAAGTGTAATATATGAATCGATAGAAAATTACTAGCTTTATCAGATAGCTGGGTTTTTTCCAGTTTGATCAATTTCAAAAGGAGTTATGAGCAAACTAATGGTACGGGGTAGACGGGCTCAATGAGAAAAATAAAAGTGCTATAACTTTGCTCAAAATGCTCCAATTGGTAAGTTTTTGGTATGAATCGATAGAAAATCACAAGATTTATCAACTGATGAAAAATTAACAAGTAAACTATTTTCAGAGCAGAGTTATGAGCAAAAAACTGAGGCATAGTTGATATACGTTCTTCTCGACAAGAGCACATCAACTCGATCACGTTAACGATCGAACTTGAGCGTTTTGACCCTAAGTGCACAATCTTACGCTCACTACGGTATTAAATATACACTCTCTCCCTCCCTCTAAGCTCCATTGCACAATTGCCCAACTCCAAATACATAATCATGTCGCCCTCCGTCAAAAGCCCTCATAAAAAAAGGGGGTGGTGGCCCAGGTGTCGTTAAACGGCGGTCATCTAGGACGGGACGGGCCGGAGGGGAGGACAGGTGTTCTTGTTCAAGGACTCACTTGTTGTCGCGGATTAATTGTCCCCCTCCCTGCCTTTACCATATTAAAACCGCGATGAAAAAGGGGGGAGAAGAAAAGAATGAAAAGATGAAGAAGAGACTCACCATCTTCAGCGACGACGTCGTCGTCTTCTGGGCCGCCTTGTGCGTCTGCGGCTCATGCGTGACCGGCATCATCCAGGTCGAATAGGGTTGCGATTTCATCTGATTTTGGTGTTGGAGGGCTGACTGCTGCTGCTGCTGCAATATACGATAATAGAGTGAAAGTCCGAAAGGAGAAGGCGAAAAAACGAAATGGTGGCAGTGTCTTTTCCCGACAAAGTAGAAGCTGTGTGTGTGAGAGAGGGGACAGGTTTCGATGCCGTCGGCGGCAGAAATGGGGGAGAGAGAGAAGAAGAGACTGATTGATAATAATATAAACATTATAACAACTGGCGGTGAAAAATGGGCGATGGGAATGAAGTGGAACGGAATGGGAGGGGGAGGAGAGAGAGCTTGAAACATAGGGTGATGGTAGGAAAACGTGCTCTTTCGATCCGTATAAGAACCGTAAAAGGAGAGCGACTTTCAAGAAAGTTATACAGTTAGCATGATCGCAAGCAAGTACTAGTCACTATTTAGCTTATAACTTCTATCAGAATTGATTTGTTTTAGGAGAAATTTATATCAAAATGTAGAACTCAAAATTCTCTATCGATTGATAAAAGAATTCTAGAAATTGAGCCATTTTAAAAAGAGTTATGATGCCTTGAAGTTTTGGGCTCACAGCTCTACCGCTTGTCACTATTTCACTGTTTACCTATACCTAACTAAAGTTTCTAATTTCAAAGTTATAACCAAAATGTAGAGCTCAAAATTCTCTATCGATTCGTATAAAAATCATTAAAATGGAGTCACTATTCAAAAAGTTATCACCCCTTATATTCCTGAAACTGCTACTCTATCATAAAAATTGACTACCAGTACGCCCATCGATGCTATCATCTTCCTCACCCATTCATTCCTAATAAGTTCCTATACAGTTCAGCCGAAAAAACAGCAAAACATTGCCCTACCTCATCGAAAAGGCGAAGAAAAGTAAGAGAGACCGGTTCTCACATAATTGCTTGTCAGTGGCGTGAAAAGAAAAGAGAGAGAGATGGTTTCGAGAACGACTAGCCTCATGCCGATTCTCTCGCACAGTTAGAGGTTAAGGAAATGGAAAACGAGAAGTGAACGACTGGCGGAGGGGAGGGGATGTATGCAACGGCAGGTGGTGCCCTTTTGTGTGTGTCTCACTGGGCGGGGAGGGTCATTCGCAAGAGGCACCAAGAGCCCCCCCAGTGACTAATGATGGAGAAGGAAAGGTTATGTGTGTGCAAAATGGAAATGATGTTGGTTGGGGGGATGACAAGGGAGAGAATGAATTTGAATGCACCGTATATTATGTGTGGGAAGCACTGTGTTGGAGAGTGCAAGGTGATAAAAAGGGATGGTCAATAGAGTTTGAATGTATGGCTCTACAGTATCTTTTGAATTTGGAGCTCTCAACAGTACCTAGAGCATTTGAGCCCTCATAACTCCGCCCACAAATGCTCTTTTTGGATAGTTTCTTTTTAAAGTTACTCATTGATATCAGAGCAACAAACTGTCAGTTGAACACTTTTTATGCAAATTGAAATTGAGCTTGGAATTGAGGATTTTCTAATCTCTACTAAACTTCGAAATATGAACTGCAAAAATGTGCATTTTCCAAGCTCATTTTCAATTAACATAAAAAGTTGTCAACTGACAGTTTGTTGCTCTGATATCAATGCTTATCTCCAAGAAATTTGAGCCAGAAAGAGCAAAAATAGGCGGAGCTAGAAGTGCTCCAAGTCAAGTACACTGTCAAAATGAAAAATTTTGAGTCCTTTCCAAAACACTCAGTTTTCAAAGCTCAAAAATGGGCGGAGTTACAAACGGTGAAAGCAAAATAATTATCAATTGCTAATTGTCAACAATATATATAATTCCCCATATAATTCCAAATCCTAAAGGCTTTAGGCTAAAGCTCAACCCAAATGAAGCCTTGAGGGTGACACCTGGAAAACAAAGCTTGTATAATTGCCCCCGCCGTCCTCTATAATAGGTAAAAGCGATAGAAACAGACGTAGAAAGCGAATCGCTGCGCAATATGTCTTTGCAGTGCTGTGTGTGTGTTAGGTCGGGAGATGAAAACGAAACGCGGCGCAATGAATGCAGAAGCACTTCCCTTGCCTCCTCCTCCCAACTACCACCAACCGTTCTCTTTCCGACAGCCCTTTTTTTGTTTGCAAGTGTGTAAAATGGCGCGGAAGCTTCTCTCTGTCTTGATTATGGACGTGTATTCGCAATCTACATTCAGCATTCAGCATTCAGCATTCTGATTCACAATCAGGAGAGAGGGGGAAGGTGTGACATTATTATTACAATAGGCGGGAGAGGAGGGCGATTGCGGGGGGTAAGTTATTACGCAAAAAAAAAGAGTGAGGACGGGGCAGAATGGTTTTTGTGAGAGGTGGGAGGTGATGGGAAACTTAATATGAAGGAGGTGGGAATGGGGAGGTTCTGGAGCTTAACCTGTTTTAGGGTGAGCAATAAGAGGATCAGGTGCTGAGAAGACCTAGTTGGTTCGGAGCTCAAGAACAGGTGCTCATGCTCCAGCTCAAATCATCCAGCTCTAGATGCTCTCCGGCTTTCTGATCTAACTTAAACAAGATCCTACACTTTATACTTTCATCTCCTCACTATCAGAGCTCTCTGATCTAACTTAGACTAGCAAGATCCTATACTCTCCTCTATACTATACACCATTTTGAAACAGGCGAAACCAAAAAAGGAAAATGACATTGAAACGTCTCTACCTCCTTCTTTCACAGTTGACAAAAAGTAAGAACGTACAAACACCTTCAAGGTTGTCTATACACTTCGGCAATCGCTTCCAGAGGCGACGCGAATGAAATCATCGAAGTGTTATCACTTGACACGAGATTTTTCGAGTAGCTCCTACTGTTAAGGATCCGGTACTGATAAAGATCAGGTACTGTTAAGAATCCGATAATTTGGAGCTCTGGGGAAACTTTAGAAGCTCTAAAATGAGCACAAACAAACACGACGGGTTGTGAAAGCAAAAAGTAAAAAGGTAGAAAAGAAAAAAGTCGCGGGTCGTCGTTATCAAATGCCATATGATAGTGGACACACGACAAATAAGTGTCTCACTTGTTGTCTAACCTTGTCTGATTCATTCAGAACCGAAAAATAATTCGGATCGGCAACTGGCCGAAACTAAACTAGACCGCGCGCAAAAAGGTCAAGTTCTCTTTTTTCGCCTCTCCGTCTCTGTCTCACTCGGTGGCTTATAATACGACGGAGAACGCGGCGTTCCGTTTAGCCTTTATAAAGCAGTGAGAAAAGGAGTGGAATGGAAGCGATGGATGTAAATGTGAATGTGAATGTGTGTGTGCAATTGAGGAACATCTGGCAGAAGGGGATTATGGTGGTGGAGAGGGTGGGGGGTGCGCGAAAAGCGAAAAGGTCAAGGGAGATTAATTGACTAGCGAGATGATGGAGAGATAGTGCAGCTTGTATGTTTTGGGAGGAGCTGGAGGAGCTGGAACAGTGCTCCAGAGAGCTCGAGGCTTGTCAGAGAGCTAGGAAGTGGTAGGGGCTCAAGATCCAGAGCTCCTTTTAAAAGTGAGCTCTTAGAGCTTCTGATTCTGATTCTGATCATAGAAAGGGTCTAGATGATGTCAAGATGATGAAGACGTTCTAGAAGATTCGATACTAACTTCCAGAAGCTCTTCCGAATCTAGAAGAAGCTCCAGATTCAGAATCCCTATTCTGATTCTGAAGGAGGACTAATACAGCAATTCCTAGAGCTCCTAACTGACATTGAACCGACAAAAATTCATCTGAATTCTAGAGGTCTGAATTCCTGAGGGCTTCTATAGTAGGATCATCTAAGCTAGTCGAACTGAGAGCTGCTCCTGAAGCTTCTGGAGCATCAGAAAGATCGCAAGGAGCTCTAGAAAGTTCAGGACAAGATCAGAAGGTTCTAGATGAGCTCTAGAAGACTAGACAAGTTCAGAAGCTCAGAACGTTCTCGACGAGCCCGGAAAGTTCCATACAAGTTCTGGAGCATCTATCTGTGCTCAAAAGACTCTTTATGAGCTCCAGAAGATTCTATACGAATCCGGAAGATTCTAGATGAGCTCTGGAGCATCAAGGTTCTCAATGAGCTCTAGAAGATTCTAGCAGTGCTCAGAAGTCTCTGGATGAACTCGGAAGATTCTCAATGAGCTCTAGAAGATTCACGATCTTTCCTTACTCCCCTCTTCAACCCCCTCCCCCCTCTGACCCCCAAACTTCCAACTTACACCCCCTTTCCCCTACAGTACCCCTTGAACACCTCATCCCACTACATTTAAGCTAACATTTTACACCAATGACCTCTGACACGGTGTGTCACACACCAGATGGCAACCTTTACACTCTCCTCTCTCTAATAAGACTCTTCTTTTCAATGCTGCGACCGTGTGTGTGTGTTTCTGAATGTGAATGAGACACACACTGCCGATTGTACCAATAAACATTGCGCGTAGCGCGCACTCGGAAAACGAGTAAATGGGAATGGGAATAGGAGAGGAGAGAGACGCCATCTGTTGGTGTGATGGCATTGCGTAACGATGCGTGCAGAGGTCAGTGGTGCACTGTTTCGAGAGCTCCGGCTGCTCATGGTGGTAGGCGATAAACATGTCGAAAATGGATGGGGATATGGGTGGAGGGGTGGAGGATTTGACGGCTTATCGAGGATTTCACGTCTTCTTTTTGGGGAGCGATTTATGTCGTCAGATGAAGAGAAGCTAATTGAGCAGTTAATTAGGTAATTAGTTAATTAGATAATTAAGTGATTAAGTAATTAACTAATTAAGTCTCTAGAGCAACTTGTATCAAAAGGTCAAAAGCTCTAGGAAGTTGGAGCAAAAGAGCTACAAACCGATGTTAGATCGAAATGAACAGGAGTTGAGGAGTTAATTAAGCAACCAGGTAACTAGGTAATTAATTAATTAACCAATTAGCTAATTACCTAATCACCTAAATAACTCAAAGTCTCTAAAAAGTTGGAACATGTTTGCACTTGCAGCCTGCAGCAAAAACTGGTTTATGCAAACAATACGGTTTTAGAATACCAAGGTGATTAGGTAATTAGGTGATTAACTAATTAACTGAATACTTAATTGCCTAGCTGCTTAATTACCTTTAGCTCCAAGATAATTAGCAATTGAGCTAGCAAACAACGATTTTCAATCTCAAGCAGGCTAACTAGGCCAACGTGCTACAAAGCTAAATACTTAATTACCTAATTATCTAATTAATCGATTCCCTAATTACCCAACTAGCCAACTCCAACTCCTCGACTCCCAAACTCTACCAAAAGAGCTTCAAAACCAGATCTAATTCAAAAAAAATGGAACACCTCCGACCAAAAAAAAAAAGTACAAGACGGAATGTGTATGGAAAACGGTTGTTTGGTAGTTTTGGGGGAGAAGGAGTGAAAAGAGGCGATGGAATAGGGCGGACGAGGTTTCGATTATAAATGCAATACAAAACGGGGCGCGGGTCTGCGTCTCTTCGTCTCACACGCTCTCTCGCCATCGCATTCTTTTTTGTTCTTTCTGGTAGGGGAACCTATTGATAGAGGGGGAGATGTTAACTTTCAAGCTTTGTATATACATTCAGAGGGAATGGGGCAGGGGGGCAGGTGATTATTTTGGCCATGGGGGCCGCCGTCTCTCTCTCCCTCAAAACGAGGACAAACAATGAACTAACCGGGTGTGTGTTACCCCTACCAACCAGCGTCTGAACGTGTGTTTGTTTTGCCCCGCAACTTTTCTCTCTCACTCTATCAGTTTTTTCGCCCAATGTTTCCATTTTGCTACCAGTTTCTTGGGAGCGAACAGTTTTTTTTTGATGGAGGGACGAGAATAAAGAAATCGGCCTTGAGTAACCTGTCAAAAGTTGTAGAGGTCATGTGGAAAACAGATGAGGAGGAGAGGGTGACTTCTGGGGAATGAGTGTGAACATTGTTGACTGGATAGGGATGGGATGAATGGAAGAGCGGAGCATCAATCATACAGTATAAGTAAAAAAGCTAGAGATGCTCATAGAGCAGTGAAGAATAGGAGCAGGAGTAGGAGCTCTACAATGCTCAGAAGCTCCAATATTCTAGGTCTAAAATGAAGCGGTTACTGTAAGATTCTTGTACTTATTACTAGGATACCAGCTCTAGACCAAGCTCTTCTTTCTACGGAACCCTAATTATAAGCGGAATGAACTAAATATGAGCATTGGCTCGGAATGAGCCGCAATCTCATAAGGACCCTAACTAGAGCTCCACACATCTGCCGGCTCTCTCAACCGACAAACATCCCATAATTCCACCCTTTCTCTCCGAAATGGCAAAACCGAAAATGACAAAACTCTTGCGGAGCCAGCGCAGCAGCTGAGCCAACCGCGAACATTTTTGTATTTGTTCTCTCCGCGCCTTTCGCTCGACACGTACAGCGAAAAGATAGAAAAGAGCACCCGGGGTGAAAATGTGAGGAAAAAAACAAAGTGAGGTCAACATTTTTATTAGTCGCCGACGCGGAGATGTTTTGGAGAGCAATGGGCAGAAAAACATATATTTTGGCAAAGTCGACTCGAAATTCAATATAATTATTGTTGGCTCCAACTGATAGCGCGCGCCGCTGATAAGAAGTGATAAGGGAGGAGGTGTTGCGCAAAAGTGTCAAAAAGAGACCTGCTTGTAATTCTGGTCAAAATGATTGTTTTGACTTGAAATTTTGTGAGAAGATGTAAAATTAAAAGAGCTACAAGTTTGTAATAGATCATTTTCCATGAAAATTAAAAGTTTGAAAGATAGAAGGCTTCGGAACTAACACAGAAAAAAAAACAAAATTTCCAAGCTCCTTTCTCATTTTCATCAAAAGTTCTCTACTGATGATTTATAGCTCTGATATCAGTGCGTAGTTTCCAAAAAAGTTCATTTAAAAAGAGCACAAGTGGGCGGAGCTAGACGGGCTCCAAGTTGACAACAAAACTTCTTCAGTTTCCAAGCGTGTTTTTCATTTTCATGAAAAGTACTCTACTGATAATTTATAGCTCTGATATCAGTGCATGTCCTCCAATAAAGTACATGCAAAAAGAGCAAAAATGGGCGGAGCTACAAGCAGGGGGTCGATACAAGTACGGGTGAACCTCGAAAATATATATCATCCCGTCAACTAGAGGGATGCTCTCAATAGCAGCGGACAAACACAATCGGTTAGTGCGTCGTCGCCGCCGCCGTCTCCTATAAACCGAAAACGGAACACGGCAAACAAAGCGAGAGATGGAGAAAGTGACCACTAAGCAGATTAGTCGCCAAGTGTATGTTCGCCCATTTGACACCCCAATTACTCTGAAGCATGTGCTCTGCGCATTAATTATAGGGCGAATGCGGAGAAAGTTCGAAAGGAAATATGCGATTGAACTATGGGGGAAGACGGGTGTTGAGGGGAAGAAGGGGGAACGAAGAATGGAAGAGGCGGATGCGGAAAATGGGATTAGGTGGGAGAAGAGAGTGGAGGAGGTCGCACCTTTTTGGTGTTCACTAGAGACACTGATCTCATTTTGGAGAGAGGATGGTGTCAAAGTGGAGCACATAACTCCGCCCACAATTGTCTTATCAGTATGAAAGCTTCCAGTAGGCGAGATGAGTATCAGAGCTATAACTTATTAGTTGAAAACTTTTTACGAAAATTGAAAAAGAGCACAATTTTAAGCACTTTGAGATGCTCACTTTGAGAAATTCGGTTCAGCTTGGTCTGAACATTATAACTCCGCCCATAATCATGTTATCAGTATGAAAGTTTCCAGTAGGCGAGATGAGTATCAGAGCTACAATTTGTTAGTTGAAAACTTTCTATGAAAATCAAGTTTGAACACGGTTTTGAGCATTATTAGCCGGTTGATTTGAAATTTTTACACCCCTTTGGTATAGCCTATAAAACTCCGCCCACAATCCTGTTATCATTATAAACGTTTCTAGAATGCTAGATGACTACCAGAACTACAACTTTGTAGTTAAACACTTTCAATGAAAATCGAAACGGAGCACGATTTTAAGCACTTTCAGACGCTGACTATGAGAAGTTGGTTCACTTTAGTGAGACCTTCATAACTCCGCCCACAATCCTCTTATCAGTATGACATTTTCCAGACTAACAAAACAATATCAGAACTACAAATTATTAGTTAAACACTTTTCATGAAAATCGACAAAAATCACGATTTTCAACATTTCTTAAAGCTACCAGTTTACAGTTTAGAGCTCATGCCGATTTGGCCATTTCTCCGCCGAAAATCATTTTATCAGTATGAAACCTTTCAGAAATACAGATAAGGATCAGCGCTACAAATTATCAGTTGAACACTTTTCATGGAAATCAAAAATGAGCTCGAGAATGCTCATTGTCCAGGACCTCACAGACTTCTTTACGAAAAGATAAATTTTGGAGCTCATTTCCAAATTTGATTAAAAGTGCTCAACTGGAAATTGTAGCTCTGATATTAATGTGTGATTTGAGGTAAAAGCGTCACTTCCAAAAGCTAAATCCAAAATCAGAGAACAAGGGGAAAAAATGCGAAATCCGGCAAATAAAGGAGGAAAATCTTTAGTTTGCCTTTAATTGCCCGTCACACCATTATCGCGCTTTCCACATCTATTCCTCTCGAACACACTTCTCCCCCCCCCCTCATTCATTCTCTCTCTCGGCACCAACACCTAAAAGTTGTCAACGTCTTCTTCTTCTCCTTCTTCTTCTTTTAAAATGGAAAGGAGAAGAAGCCGTGGGGGGTTGTTCTTCTTCTCTTTCTGCACGCGATTTGGATGGGTGGTGTGCATCACATTGGTATTCATTGTGATGTGTGTAAAGAGATAGGCGCACACATCTGTTCGTTTGTTTATTTGGGGTGTTGTTGAACGAGTGCGGAAAAAAAGTGAATGAGGGGGTACTGTACTATCTTATCAGAACTCCGCCCACAGATGATTAATTAGGGTGAACCTTTCTGGAATTGTAGATAATGACAAGGGCTACAAATTGATAGTTGAACACTTTTCATGAAATTCAAAATTGAGCTCGGAATGGAGGGCTCCCTGAAATTAATGGACCAGTGCAGAAATTGCTCATTCTAGAGCTCAATTTTGGTTTTCATAAAAAGTGTTCAATTAATAAATTGTAGCTCTGACATCAATAAGTAACTCCAGAAATTGTGAGCCAAAAAAGGCAAAAGTGGGCGGAGTTATGAAGGCTCCAACTCAACAACAAAGAGTACTCACTGAAACTGAAAAATTTTGGAGTCCAGTTAAAAAAAAATCAATTTTCTGAGCTCAATTTTAATTTTCATTAAAAGTGTTTAACTGATAAATTGTAGCTCTGATATCAATAAATAACTCCAGAAATTTTGAGCCAAAAAGAGCAAAAGTGGGCGGAGCTAGAAGTGCTCCAAATTAACAACAAAAAAGTTCACTTTCCAAATGGAAAACTTCAAGTTCTCCTGAGAAAACTCAATTTTCAGCTCTAATTTTTGATTTTCATAAAAAGTGTTCAACTGATAAATTGTAGCTCTGATATTAATGAGTAACTTTAGAAATTTTGAGCCAAATAGAGCACAAGTGGGCGGAGCTACAAGTGCTCCAAGTCAACAACAAAAAAGTTCACTTTCAAAATGAAAAACTTCAAGTCCTTCTAAGAAAACTCAATTTTCAGCGCTCATTTTAAATTTTCATGAAAAGTGTTCAACTAATAAATTGTAGCTCTAATATCAATCAGTAACTCCAGAAATTTTGAGCCGAAAAGAACAAAAGTGGGCGGAGTTAGAAAGGCTCTAGGGCCACAAAACTTGAAAAATTGAAAATTTTGGGTCCTTTTGAAAAAACTTAATTTTCAGCACTTATTTTACATTTTCATAAAAAGTGTTCCACTGATAATTTGTAGCTCTGATATCAGTTTACATTCCCCAACAAAAATCATACAAAAAGAGCAAAAATGGGCGGAGTTATGAAAGATTGAAAATAGTTCTGAACGCTAATAAAATGAGCAAGAATAAGAAGAACCAAGAAAAAAATGAGGCAAAAAATTGGAGGCGAAAAGCATTCACACGTGCGGCTGGACTGAAAAAGCGGGTAGAAGGAGACAAAAACACAAAGTGCATGTATCCACACTCGCTTCTTCTTCCTCCTCCTCCCCACGATTTGCACCACGCGAACGGACAAAGCAACACGAAAAAAAGGTTGGAGCGGAGAGAAAAGTTGCAAAAAAGTATGACAGAGAGAATCGGAATCACGCGGTGGGCAGTGAGAGGAGGGGCACATGAACAAAGATGAGAATGTGTGCGGGGAGAAAAAAATATGTAGCGGCGGAGAGAAATGTGTTAGTAATCTGTGTGGGAACAAAAACAAATTGGCGGGGGGAAGGGCATGTCCTTGATCTACCAGTTGGGTTCGTCTGGTTTTGATCTAGAGGAGATACCGGAAGGGAAAGTGAGATAGTGATCTACCGTGTTGGAAAACTTGATGGGAATTTTGATCTACAATGAAAAACTTGATTGGCAATAGAGCGCATTTGCAATTTTCATACAGTACCAGTGATGCTTTTGATCTACCAGAACTGAGTGATTAGCAATGGAACGCATTGTCAAATTTGAAATGCTCATCTTTAACGGTAAAGAGCATGATATTTGATCTACCAGAAACGTTTTGGCGGTAAAACTTTGATCTACCATGTTTTAGAGTCTAGAACCTAATTAGCAATAGAGCGCGATTGCATTTTCTCAGATTCGAAATTCTCTAACGGTAAAGAACATAATTTTTGACCTACCAATCATTCTTTTGATCTACCAGAAATGTTTTGGCGCCAAAAATTTGATCTACAGTACTTTTTTGATCTACTAGAACTACCTTGGCGCCAAACTGCATGAGCAGATGGAGCACGATTCAAAAACCGCCGTAATCCGTCCCCGGAAAAGAATCGAGTTTGCTCCCCCCCGTTGCCCCTAATCCGCTCTCGTTTTTGATCTACCTCCTCATTTCGAGCACATACAAACATCATGTCCTTAAAAAGGCGGAAAAAGTTGAGGCGGCGGCGCGACGAAAAGGCTATCCGTCACGCCGACACTAACCACTTCTTATTCGCCTCTTCTTGCCTCCTACTTTGCCTCATTTTTTTCTGCGAGCGAGCGCCGCCTTTTCATAAATACATTTCATATCTCTTTGGAGGCGAATTCCGACTTGCAGACAAGCGGAAATGGTTGGAAACAAGAAGAGATAAAGTTGAAGGCACTCTAACAGATTGAGCCTGAGAGAGCTCCAATAAAATGTATAATGTGGGGACAGATGGGAAGGGTTCACGGGTTGCACCAAACAAAGATGCTCCTTCTTCATTTAGTTGTTAATTGTGGACGGACGGCAGAGGAGCACACACGAAATTAGATGACGAGAATGGCGTCTCCTTTTGCTCTTCGAAGAATATATGCCGTCGGAATATGAATTGCGGCCATTTTATTTGGGATGATTGGCGGCGAACGGCCGCGGGGGACAAGTGACGTCAGGAGAGGTCAGCAGGCGGAAGGGTGGATGGTGTGTAGGGTGGGGAGGTGGTGGTGACAAGTGTATCTATGACAAGAAGCAACTACTTTTCTGGTTTGTAAAAAAAGGTGACTTGTGGAAAAACAAAACTATGAAAATCCTAATGCTCCGTTCATCTTATCATAACTCCGCCCACTTGTGCTCTTTTTGGCTCAAAGTTTCTGGAGTTGTGCAATGATATCATAGCTACAAATTGTCAGTTGAACACTTTTCATGAAATCCAAAACTGAGCTCGGAATGGAGCATTTTCAACAGCTCATTTGAGTTAGCAGGCATTTTTGCAAGGCCTCTGCAAAAATGCTCATTATCGAGCTCAATTTTGATTTCCATAAAAAGTGTTCTACTACAAAGTTGTAGCTCTGATATTATTGCATATCTCCAGAACATTTCATTATGATAGAGCAGTTATGGGCGGAGCTACAAGCGTTAGAGCAACCGGCTCCGACCTGAAAGGTTTACCTCCTTTAAAATGAGCAATTTTGAGCTCAATTTTTGTTTTCATGATTTGTGTTCAACTACATAGTAATAGCCACAATATCAATGTGCATACTGACAACGTTTCATACTGATAAGATAATTAGGGTCGGAGTTATGACAACCAGAACCCTATCCAAGGTCCTTGTATTTTTTCGAATACGATACCCTATTTTAGAGCAACAGAAACTGAAAACAAGAGGGAAATAAAAGTGGAAGAGCATTAACTGGATGTGAGTGGATCCCTATTGTGCCATGAATGACTAAAGATGCAAAAGATAAGCCGGTTTCGAAATACCCGGGGCATATTTCTTCATCACATTAGGTTTTCAATAGTTTCTGCCCTCTCTTCAAAATGAATGCAACTTTGAAAACAGCATAGAAAACAGAGAAACGGTTACGAAACATTATAAGTGTTTCGAAACACAAAAAGTCGGTCCAACGTTTTATGACTCAACGGCAACTGTTGGTCACACTGGTAGCGGTTTTCAATAAGAAAGAAAACCCGAAAAAAATAGGAAAAGAGCCGGCGGAAAATGCACATTTTCAGTGGGGCTCTAATTGATATATATTATGAACACTCACGAAAACATCTATTGTGCTCAATGAGCACACGCAACTCATCTCACATAACACCTGCCTTGAGATTGCGTGTCGCCGCCAGATGGAGAGCTCCATTTGCATATAATGCTCACGGGAAACGGGAAAATGTCGGAGCAAGGGTCGTAATTAACGGGAAAAGGTTAGAGGGAACTCTTGGGAAGGAGGATCAAACGGAGCAAGAATGGAGCTGACTGTTTTCTTATGAAAGCTCCTGAGACATAGACATTTTGGAGCCCTCATAACTCTGCCCATTTTTGCTTTTTTTGTATGACGTTTTGTAGAGTTACTCATTGATGTAAAAGCTACAAATTGTTAGTAGATTACTTTTCATGAAAATCAGAATTGAGCCCGGAATGGAGCATTTCCAAGAGCTCACCAAAACTAGTGGCCCTTTGGGCCTGCAAAAAATGCTCATTCTCGAGCTCAATTTCGCTTTTCATGAAAAGTTGTCAACAGATAATTTGTAGCTCTAATACTAATATGTACTTTCAGAAATTTTCATAACATTAGGACATTTGTGGGCGGAGCTAGAAGTGATGGAGCAACTTGCCTTAAAATGAGCAATTTCGAGCTCAATTTTGATTTTTATGAAAAATGATCTACTGATGATTTGTAGCTCTAGTATCAATGAGTAACTCTACAAAATTTCTTATAAAAAGAGCACAAATGGGTCAACAACGACACATCAGTGGAGATCAAAAAATTAACCTAAACAATTCAGAATCCCTAGACATCCAAAAAGGTAGATTGACAAAAACGCGAGCTGCTCAACACTTCATCAACTGACGATCAAAATCACGAAGCCGTGGGAGGGCTTCCCTTAATTCGGTTGCTGCCTCACACACACAAAGGAAGCGGCGGATAATCCTTCAATTTGAAACGGCGAGTAGTGGTGGGGACACGTGTGAGCCGTATGTCGAGTGGCTGAAGGAATGAAGGGAGGGCCAAGGTCTCGTAAAATTGGAACAAAGCAGCCAATTTATGAGTTGTAGTGGAGAGGAGGAGGAGGTCTCTATGCGTTTTTATCTCGAATGATAAGATGCTCCAGAAATGGATGCTCCTCTTCAAATGGCACACTGAAAGAGAACAGAATGTTTGGCGGCGAGTGTCGTGGGAAAAAGGGCGAAATGTGCGCACTGCCACCCATTGTGTCATGCACCTCGATGAATATTTCATGTTTTTTGAAATCCCATTCGTAAATAAGGCGAACCGAGTGGATTCGAAGGGAGGGGAGAGTCATGATGAAATCTCTTTTGTCTCGAGGGACCCATGTCACTGCACTTATACGGAATGTGTTCGAGTGCGTCAGAAATTTGGAGTTACTGGAAAAGCGCAAAGGCACTCGGAATGCGCCAAGGTACTAGAAATGCGTCAAGGCACAAGAAATGCGTCAAAGCACTGGAAAAGCGTCAAGGCACTGGAAATGCGCCAAGGCACTAGAAATGCGTCAAGGTACTGGAATCGCGTCAAGGCATTGAAAACACGTCAAGGCACTGAAAAAGCGTCAAGGCATTGAAAACACGTCAAGGCACTGAAAAAGCGTCAAGGCACTGGAAACGCGCCAAGGTACTGTAAATGCGTCAAGGCACTGGAAATTCGTCAAGGCACTAGATGAGAAAATAAAAAATGCGTTCACTGTCCAGACAAAGAACAAAAGACAATAGAATCTTTAAAATTGTCCTTTTTCGGGGAAAAAGGAAATGGAAGACCTGAACTTTGAAATATCGAGATCTCGAATGCGTCGCACCTTTAGAATTCGAAAAGGATTACATCAGGTTATCACACCCTAATCTGTTTCCAACCCAATCCCACATTTCATTTCCTGATTTATATATCAGTAAAAGGAGCAGTGAACTTATCAGTGAAAATAGAGAAAAACCACAGAAAAAACAAAAAAAAATAAGAGAAAATGACAAAATGTTCGAAAAATTTGTAAACAAGGCACTAAAATCGAAAACGCCAATAAAATTGTCAAGAAGGCGAAGGAGCTTTCGAGAAAAAAAACAATCCATTCGATTTCATTCTCTTTGCAGGCTACGTCCTCGATCCCAACGCGCTGATGCCGATTCATTCACAGTCTCCGCCCACTTATGAGGACTCGATCAAGTCGCACTCGCCGCCAAAGTATGACATGACGCCCGCCACTACGAATTGTGAGTCAGAAAGGGGAGGGAACTGATTGCGAGATGAGAGAGGGTTTGAATATTTGAATGTTTGAAATGGGGTGAAGGAAGGAGGGTTGGGTGAAGAGAGTGCGCCAAGGTACTGAAAACGCGCCAAGGCACTAGAAAAGCGTCAAGGCACTGGAAATGCGTCAAGGAACTGTAAAAGCGTCAAGGCACCAGAAATGCGTCAAAGCACTGTAAATGCGCCAAGGCACTAGAAATGCGCCAAGGCACTGAAATTGCGCAAAAGTACTGAAATCGCGTCAAGGCACTAGATAAGCGTCAACCTACTAGAAATGCACAAAGCACTGGAAATGCGTCAAGGCACTGGAAATGCGTCAGGGTACTAGAAATGCGCCAAGGTACTAGAAATGCGCCAAGGCACTGGAAACGCGTCAAGGCACTGGAAATGCGCCAAGGCACTGGAAATGCGTCAAGCTGCTAAAAACACGTCAAGACACTCTAAAAATCACCCAAAATAGAGCAGACAAGCTCCAATAAAACCTCAAGAAATGTTGACTAAAGTGAGCTGTTCGAGAGCCGAGACATTCACATAATCAATCAAACGTTTTTTTTGCAATTTGTCTCCCACTTTCCGAAAATTATATTAGCCACTGGGTGCCAGCATGTGGACGTATTACCTCATAAAAACTACATTTTTAGGGTGTTGACGTCTTGGCGCAGTTCCAGTGCGTTGACGCATTTCCAGTGCCTTGACGCATTTTGAGTGCCTTGACGCATTTCCAATGCCTTGGCGCATTTCCAGTGGCTTGACGCATTTCCAGTGCCTTGGCGCATTTCCATTTTCCAGCCACCACATTCAACTCGATGGAACTGCCCACCTCTGAAGCCACCACGGCGCGAATCGACGGAATCCAAGTGCCACGTGGCACTCCGCCCCTTCTCCATACCCGTTCAATGTCGGATTCCTGTTTGGCAGTGGAGCAGAACTCGCAGGAAAGTGGCCGGAAGAGTGCGAGGTCTTGAATTGTTGGAAATCTTTATCAGAATCGAGAATACAAATGAAGCACATTCAATAAGTTAATACCCATATGTGACAAAGTAAAAAGGATACAAATGTAGATCAGAAGAGAATCAGAATCAGATTTAGTGGTCGACCATGGAGTACTCATCTCTCCGATCCCTCCTACAGAATCTGATGCACATGTAGACGATGGTGCATATCAGTGAGGAGAGCACGATGAGCACGAGCACGGCGAGAGTGAGGATCACCCATTCTGGAAGCGGCCAGTTCCACACTGAAAGAACTTTCTCAGCTTTACAGTGCATTGCTCACTCTAAAACCCACATCTCTCAATCCTCTCCTCCATCAACAGATGCTTGTACTGTCTCACCATCCACTCCAGTCCCTCCCGATACTTCATCTTCTTGAAGAACACCTCCCCCTGTTCGGAGATCTTCTGAATGTCCTTATTCTGGATGTGCACTGACTGTCCGATGGAGGTGTACACCACTTGATCGCGAGCTGAGAGGAAGATCAGGAGGTCGTCGTCGCATTGACCGCGGTTCTGACGGTCGCGGATCACGTCGGCGAAGATCTTGGCGGCGGCGACGAGGGAGTCACGGGAGCTGGAAATGGATTTTGGAGCAGTGGAGTGGGGGTTAGAAGTCAGAAGGCTTAAAATATGCTTGCTTTTTGATTGTGAAGAAACTAAAGAATTCCGAGAGAACTACACAGCTAACGAATCAAAGAAATGCATCTTTTTTTTCAAAGGTTTAGAGGAGAAATTCAAGTTCAATTTGATTGATTTTCAATTCAAAACGTATTGAGTTACAGCTCACAACATTATTTCAACCATTCCAGTTGGAAATTTATCAAAAATTCGAGACTATTTGAAAGTTAGACCATCCAAATTCAGGCCCTCTCACTCTTGTCATTTTAAAACCCTTATAACTCCGCCCATTTAAGCTCTTTTGGTGTCAAATTTTCTGGAGTTACTTTTTGATATCAGAGCTACAACTTATCAGTTGAACACTTTTCATGAGAATCAAAATTGAGCTCGGAATTGAGCATCTTTCGAATTACGAATTGTGCACTGCAAAACTTTGCATTTTCAGAGCTCATTTCGGATTTTCAAGAAAAATGTTCAACTGATAAGTTGTAGCTCTGATATCAATGCACAATTCCAAAAATTTTGAGCCAAAAAAAGCAATTGTGGGCGGAGTTATGAGGGATCCAAAAAAGCCAAAATAGCGTTCAATACAATTTCTAGATTTTCATGTTCAAGCCTCACAAATCACGATTTTACAGTTCTATCATTTTCGGAGCCTCAAAAACTGACTAACCGACTGTTCACTACCACTAAAAAAGTATAAAACTTACGTCTCATTATTCTCCAACCTCATCTTCTCCACCACAGCCACTGATACAGTATACCCTCTCGGAGAAGCTGCACAAAAAGAAGGATGACTGCATGAACAATTAGTGTCGCCTCGAATTCGAAGCAGCTCTTTCTCCATGAAATCTTCTCTTGTACCATTGATTTTCTCTTGCTTCACAATATTATTCGGATCGCAGAAAAAAGAGGGTTTTAATTGACCGCAGAGTTCTGATTGGGTCATAGAATCCGGATAGGTGTAGGGGGTGTAGTCGGGGAAGGCGGCCATGGTGAGGGTGGATAGGAGGGTGAAGAGGAAAAGGTGGGAGATCATCTGGAAGAGTATGGTGTGATGATGGTGAAAAGATGAAGGTGGAGGTGAAAGAACATGGAGAAGGAAAAAAGTAGTTTTAGTTAGAGAAACTTTGAATGTTTCTACTTATTCTGTATCAAAGTCTACTTTAAAAGCTTCTAAAACTGAGCTTCAATACCATCAGAACCTTGGAAAAGCTCAAAATTTCAAAAAACCACTCACTCGAATAGCCCATGCGCCTTTAAATTTACAAGTTACTGTAGGTCGTCTTCAAACTTTCAAAGCGATTTTTCAGTGGTTAAATGTCGTTTTCACAAGAACTGTTAAAATACTTTTTTATTCAGTGTAAAATTCTCTTTTCAAAAATATAAGAATCATGTGAATTTTCAAAATTTGATTTTTGTCGAAAAAAAAAATAATTTTTTTGAAAATTTTTCAAAAGTTCTTTTTTTCAGGTTCTAAATTTTTATCACTAAAAGTTTATTGAATCAGTTCTATTCTAACATTAAAACCTGAAAATTCCAGCCAAAATCTTCAAAACTCGATTTTTTCTTTAATTTTCCATTTTCACAACTTCAAAAACTGTCATGCGCCTTTAAAGTACAGTACTCAAATTTTCATTTTCTCTCCAATTTTTCCAATTTCTCGCATTGTTTTCCAACCGGAAACCAATCGAAAAAGTAAAAATCGAAAGCAAAAAATTGAAAAAAAAAGTGAATGAAACGGATGAGTCAACCGAAGCAAAAAAAAAGATTGGAGTTGTGTACACACCCAGGAAAGCAGAAAACGACGCGCGTTATCAGTCGTATTTGTACTGAAAATATCAAAAATGTGAATGGCGGCGTGGGTGGAAATGGAATTGATTGTTTGGTTATGCAAACGGAGATATGGAATGAGCAAGAAGCAAGTGCGCTCCAATGATAAAACAGTTTATTTCACTAAAATGGTTCATTTTTCTCCTGAAGACTCGCTGGTCGACTCGTGAATCGGTTTTGGAGCCATTTGGCTCTTCGGGCGACGATTTCTACGACGAACCGCTAAAAGAGCAGCAAGTTTTGTTGATTTGCTCCAAAGAGCCCACCTTTCCCCTTGCTCTTCGACTTTGAGTTGGTCGACTCGGAGCTCTTGCTCTTGCTCGCCTCCCCTTGCTTCTGCTCTTTGTGCTCTTTGTGCTCCGACTCCGCCCTCTTCTTGTAATAACAATATGCCACGTAGCAAGTGATCCCCGACAAAACGATGATAGTGGCGGTTTTCAGAAGCATTTTGGAATTGGAAATAAAACTTTAATGGGGGAATAAAAACGGAAAAAACAGAAAAAAGAAAAAAGAATCACGCTAGGAACCAGAACAAGTGGAAGCCCTTCTTCTGCACCATGTAGTCGGACTTGAAGCGCATCGTCACGTAGCGAGAAGGAGACGTCCACGACCAGGGAGCCACCGCTGCGCCGGACAGACTGAAATACACATGAGAATTGAACTGAACTACACTTTTCTTGTTAAAAATGAAGTTTTTAACTTATTCCTGCAAGTTCCTGGAAAACGAAATTTGAATTGCCGCGCAAATTTACGGAGTCGTGTCGGGACCCGCGTTCGAGCGGAGTGTCGTAGTGCTTGCGGTTTAGCGGTGGTTTTCGAAAATTGAAATTTTGGCTTACTTTTCGCCGAACTTTGTTAATTTTTAGTTGAATTTTGATGATTTTCAGATTATTTTTCTTGACTTCTGTTGATTCTTCCCATTGGAATACATTTTCAGGTCAAACTCACTTCGCCACCAATGTATACTTTGACACATACGACGCGTTGTAAATCTCCAGCACATCATAATTTGCCTCGGTGACAAAGTCATCGATGGTCACGTTCACCTTGAAGCCCAATGGAGCAGTGATATAATAAAGTTGCTCCGTGTACGGGTCATAGTTGTTCGGGTAGTTGGGAGAGGTGAACGAGCCATTTTGACCGTCCTGGCGGATCGGCGGCACGTTTGACCTTCAATATTGGATATTCTAAAGATCGATGAAAGAAAAGACTGTGAACAAACTTTGCACTCCATGTGGCCAGCCATCCTTTATCAGTGATACTGGCGTCGGTGTGGAATTTGAAGGACAACGAGTTGTTGGAGCTCTCAAAGTCAAAACGCATCGAGTAATCGTCATCAGTTCTGAAATGGTAACTAATAACAACCAACAAGGAAAGGCTTACGTTCCAAGATACGGATAGGTTGAGTTAGGTCCATCGAAAACGTCGATATAGTCGACATAGGATTCCACGAGATAAGGGGAGAAGAGTATGGTGATGTACGTGTTGGCGGGGGCTGGAAATGGTGGATAGTTAGAATTTATTCATGGGAAAGTTGTTGAATTTCATGGAGTTTGAACGGAGTTGTATCAAAAATAGTGATTAGGTTGTCTGCGTCTACTACCTAGACTTCATCTCTCCTATCCAAACTCACAGGTAATCGTATACCAGCAATTCAAATTATTATAATACTGCTGCGGATACCCCGGCGACTGTATCGTCCCACTCCTCGTGCTCAACCCTCCGTACTGAGTCTGCGTGGGACACAGAGCCGGCATCTGTCTGCAAAGAGCCGGCTGCATGCTCCAGCAAGGCGTCGCCCTCATCCCAGCGGGCTCCGTCCCCTTGAAAGTGGAGCAGTCACCGAAAACAGCAGGCTCGCCTGGCAACCAGTACGACGTAAACGGTGTGGTCTTATCCGAGTTGTACCATCGGTTGTTGGTGGTGTTGCGAGTGGTGGCGAGCCATGGAGCAGCTAGCGAGGTGGCGGAGAGCCCGGCGATGAAGGCAAAGTCGCGGGAAGTGGAGATAAAGGCTTGATAGCCGTGTTGGCGGCGAAAAACCACCCGGTGGGGCAGAGATGGTCCTGGGAGCAAGAGGCATCTGGAATGGAGCAATTTTCAATGATCAGATCAACTTGGGTACCTTGCACAAAGAGCAGCAGAAAAACAGAAAAGAGTACTTTCGAGTCCATTTCGATTACAAGAAAGGGAGAGGGAAACCAAGTCAGGTTATCAGTTATGGTTATCTCTGTTGCACTATCAGTTTCTTTTCCGTATTCAGGAGCCATAAAATATGTGAAGTGGTTTATGATTTTGTGCTCTTTTCCTTTCGTTTCTTCTGCTCTTTTTCCATATGTTCACGTGATAACATCTTGCTTTGTAGCCTCTCACATTGTTAGTTTTCAACCAAGAAACAAAACAATCATAGTTTTATACAAAGATACATAATTCATAATCAATGGCACCACAAAACTGAATACTAAGCCAAAATCCACCATCCAGTGAAGCCTTGTTTCTGAACAATAGCATCGGACTTGAAGCGCATCGTCACATAAGCCCCTGGTGAGGTCCACGACCAGGGAGCCACTGATGAGCCGGACAGACTGAAATAAACACGTTGTTTGACCACAAAGCATATGAGTCACTTTGCCACCAATGTGTACTGTGACACATACGACGCGTTGTAAATCTCCAACACATCATAGTTAGCCTCAGTGATAAAGTTATCGAGATTCAGGTTGATCTTGAATCCAGTGGGCGCTGTGAAATAGTAGAGTTGCTCCGTGTACGGGTCATAGTTGCTCGGGTAGTTGGGAGAGGTGAACGAGCCGTTTTGACCGGTCTGACGGATCGGGGGAGCATTGGACCTTCAATATTATATTGAAGATCTTTAAAAGAAAAGATGTGAACAAACTTTGCACTCCACGTGGCCAGCCATCCTTTATCAGTGATAATGCTATCGGTGTGAAATTTGAAGGACAACGAGTTGTTGGAGCTCTCAAAGTCGTAGCGGTAATCGTACCAGTCATCGGTTCTGAGAGACTCATCAAGAAGATGATGTAAAAAGCGTAAGGCTTACGATCCAAGATACCGATACGTTGAATTAGGGCCATCGTACACGTCAATGTAGTCGTAGATGGATTCCACGAGGTAGGGCGAGAAGTAGATGGTGATGTACGTGTTGGCGGGGGCTGGAAATGGTGGATAGTTAGAATTGATTCATGTGAAAATAGTTGAATTTGGTGGAGTTTGAACGTAGTAGTGATTAGGTTGTCTGCGTCTACTACCTAGACTTCATCTCTCCTATCCAAACTCACAGGTAATCGTATACCAGCAATTCAAATTATTATAATACTGCACCGGATACCCCGGCGACTGTATCGTCCCACTCCTCGTGCTCAACCCTCCGTACTGAGTCTGCGAGGGACACAGAGCCGGCATCTGTCTGCAAAGAGCCGGCTGCATGCTCCAACACTGTGTCGCCCGCATCCCATTCGGAGCCGTCCCCTTGAACGTCGAGCAGTCCCCATTGGCACTCGGCTCCCCGGCCAACCAGTACCCTGTAAACGGTGTCGTCTTATCCGAGTTGTACCATCGGTTGTTGGTGGTGTTGCGAGTGGTGGCGAGCCACGGTTGCGCCAACGATGGTGCGGTGAGGGTGGCGATGAAGGCGACGTCGCGGGTGGTTGTGATAAAGGCTGCGGAGCCGCCGATGGATTGGCAGTAGGCGGAGGCTTCGGGGAATGTCATGTAGTCGGTGGAGAGGGTGTAGCAGAAGGAGGTGTTGGCGGAGAAGGACCAGCCGGTGGGGCAGAGGGCAGCATTGGTGGCTGGAAGGAAGTTACAGTAGTCTTGTTTAAAGGCGCAGTAAGACTTACTTGGAAGTAATGCAATGAATAAAAATAGTAGTGATGCGAAAGTCCTCATTTCCAAAACCGCTATCAAACTGTTAGTGAATATCTGTCTTTTTTATCACTGATAATTTATCGCTACCAAGAGCACAGAATTTACAACCTCTTCGTGTCCTTGGACGTCACGAGTCCGACACGAGTGGCACCAGAAATCAAAGAACTGTTACAGTTTTTAAAATTTTTATATTATGAATACGAGGTTAGGAAAAGTTAGGCTAAGAACCAGTATCCAGTGAAGCCTTGCTTCTCGATAATCGAATCAGACTTGAAGCGCATCGTGATATAGGCTCCGGGAGAGATCCACGACCAGGGAGCCACCGAGGGGCCGGATAGACTGAAATGAAGGATCTTCTGAATCTCAACGCATTCTACACCAGGAATGAAAAAGCTAGAGAACAAATAAATTGCTATCAATGAGCACAAGTCACATCAGACTATAAAAGTACACTCACTTCGCCACCAAATTACTCGCCGACACATACGACGCGTTGTAAATTTCCAACACATCATATTTCGCCTCGGTGACAAAGTTATCCAGTGTCAAGTTGATCTTGAATCCAGTGGGCGCGGTGAAATAGTAGAGTTGCTCCGTGTACGGGTCATAGTTGTTCGGGTAGTTGGGCGAGGTGAACGAGCCGTTCTGACCGGTCTGGCGGATTGGAGGAGTGTTGGACCTTCAATATTTAATTGAAGATCTATAAAAGTAAAGATGTGAACAAACTTCGCACTCCACGTCAGCAGCCATCCTTTATCAGTGACAACGCGATCGGTGGCAAAGATGAAGGTGACCGAGTTGTTGGAGCTCTCGAAGCTGTAGCGTTGATAGCCCCAGAAGTCGGTGCTAGAAGCAGGCGTTAGTGTATTGTGTGGATGCAAAGACTTACGTTCCAAGAAACGGAGAATTGTAAGTAGGGCCATCGTACAGGTCAATGTAGTCGTAGATGGATTCCACGAGGTAGGGAGAGAAGCTCATTGTGATGTACGTGTTAGCGGGGGCTGGAAATGGTGGATAATTGGAATCGATTCATGTAAAAACCGTTGAATTTGATGGAGTTTGAACATAGTAGTGATTAGGTTGTCTGCGTCTACTACCTAACCTTCATCTCTCCTATCCAAACTCACACGTAATGGTATACCAGCACTCCAAATTATTATAATACTGCTGCGGATACCCCGGCGACTGTATCGTCCCACTCCTCGTGCTCAACCCTCCGTACTGAGTCTGCGTGGGACACAGCGCCGGCATCTGCACACAAAGCGCCGGCTGAATGCTCCAGCACGGCGTCGCCTTCATTCCAGGCGACCCCACTCCCTGGAACGTCGAGCAATCCCCATTGACCCCTGGCTCTCCGGGCGCCCAAAAACCGGTCAATGGTGTGGTGCCATCCGAGTTGTACCAGAGGTTATTGGTGGTGTTGCGAGTGGTGGCTGTCCATGGGGTGGCGAGCTGGTTGGAGGTCAGGGAGACCAGGAAGGGCACGTCGCGGAGGGTGGTGATGTAGGCTTGAGAGCCGCCGATGGATTGGCAGTAGGGGTCGGCTTCCGAGTAGGAGAGGTACTGGGTGGAGAGGGTGTAGCAGAAGGAGGTGTTGGCGGCGAAGAACCAGCCGGTGGGGCAGAGGGAGTTGTCGGCGAGGGATCCTGGAAGTTTTGGAGGTTACGGTACCTATATTTATGGTAAAAGTTTCAAAATTCGAAATTTGAAAGAAATTGAAAAAAGCGTTCAAAGACTACCTCGGAAATATAATCTTGAGAAAGTCTACCTAAGAGTAACAAATATCAAAAAATCCAATTTTTGAAAATTTTGCACAATCTGAATGCTCAAAGAGCACAAAAAACCAACTTTAAGCAATTTGCTTGATTCTTACATCATTCAAAAGAAAATTTTACGCTGATCAAAAAAGTCTCTTGCCACTTTTTATGAAAACTTGGTTGAAGGGCAGAAAATCCACTTTCAAAGTTTGACTACAGTAACCCGGTATTTTAAAGGGGCATCAACTGATTTCAACAACTTTTCTTACCTGTAAAAAACGCAGAGAGCAATGCGATCAGCGCCAACATTCTCGACGCGACTAATTGTCAATTTTATCAGTTTCCCTCCACTGGCTACTGTCGTAATAACATTTATGGCTCTCTTTAACAGTTTCCACATAATTTCTCTTATCACATCAAATACCGAAATTCCACAAAGAACAATATCAAAAAAATTAGCAAATACTCCAATACATATGCCATCCTTTGTACTGGAGGGATCCATCTGACACGAACTTCATCGACAAGTAGCTGCTCGGCGAGATGTAGTTGTATGGGGCCACGGAGGAGCCGGAGAGACTGGAAAGTGAAGTGGGCGTTAGAAAATAGCGGGTGATTTTGAGCTGAGAGCATTTATTGGAGAATGGTTAGATGCACATTGTAGAACTTGAAATTCTGCGTCGAATGATATATAAAACTCTAGATGTTAACAAAATATGGACTAGAAAACAGGGAAAAGATGTTGGGTGCTCTCTAGTCACTCTCATCGTCTGCGTCTCTCCCTTCCCGCGCGCGCTCTGCGTCTCTCACCACTATCTAACTGTCTGCGTCTCTACTCTAAGCTTGCATCGTTCATAACTCTGTTCAAAATTGATTTTTTAAATTTTTAAAAACATAGTTCGAATCAGCATCGAATTATCTATCTATCTGTGATTTTCTCGAAAATATTGGCAGCGTATTTTCAAAGTTTTCAACCAAAACAAATAAAACTTACGTCGCCACAAGTGTATTATTAGTCTGAATAGAGCTGTTATAAATATTCAAATAATCGTTCCTCAGCTCCGTCCGGAAGTCATCAATAGTCACATTGATCTGCATTCCCCACGCCACACTGATCTGATACACTTGCTCATCGTAAGTGTCATAGTTGCTCGGATAGTTCGGAGATGTCATCGTGCCATTGTTTCCCGACTGTTTGATAATCGGCATGTCCTTTTTCGCCTGCCACGTGGCAAGCCATCCTTTATCAGTGATAGTTGGGTTGGTTTTGAAGCGAACCGTCATTTGATTGGAATCGGATTCGAATCCACGATTCATATTGTACGTGGAGACACTGATAATTACAGCTAACTAATTAATTAATCATTAAGACTTACGTTCCAATATAATAAACATAAGAGGTAGAATTTCCTTCGAAAATCTCCACCGAATCATACCATTCTTCGATCAAAAACGGGGAGAATGTAATAGTGATATAGGTGTTATTGGGAGCTGAAGGTTACTGTAGATTTAAAGGGACATGACGGCTTACAATTGATGAGGTAGAGGCAGTTCAGGTTATTGTAGTACTGAGTAGGGTAACCGGGAGAGCGGAAAGAGCCGGACCACGTCGTGCTTCCTCCGAGCACTCCGCCATTGCAACTGGAAAGTTGAAAAAATTTTCATGCAATGTTGTTGATTCTTATATCATTGGAAAGACAATTTTATGGAGATCAAAAAAGTCTCTTGGTACTTTTTATGAAAATTAGTTTGAAGGGTGGAAAACAAGCGTTGAAGTTTCTACAGTAATCCGTTACTTTTAAAGGCGCATGCATCTCTCCCTCCCTCTCATCACCTGCGTCTACTCTCAACTGCTCATCTCTCTCCCTCTCTCTCCCTCCCCATAACTCTGCTCAAAATCACCCCTTTTCCACAAATTTAACACCGTTGAACTCAGCGAAACATGCTCTCTCTGCTCCCCATCAACTCATTTCTCGAGTCACTCACAGCGGCGGCGTCTGCTTGCAAAACGCGGGCTGCAACTGATAGCACTGTGTGACATGGTGTCCGGCGGGCGACGCGCCACGGTAGGTCACACAGTCCCCATTGACACTTGGCTCGTCTGGAAATGAGGGGGGATTGATAATTGGGAGCGAAAAGGAGAGGGAAAGGAAGGGGGAAGTACTTGTAGTCCACATGTAGTTGTAAAAGTAGGTGCCGTCGATATTGTAGAACCGATTGTTGGTCGTATTGCGACGAGAGCCCATCCACGGTTGAAGAGCAGAGGTGTTTGTCATTGCTGCAAAGTCTCTAGGATACTGTAGCTTTTAGCATGCGCCTTTAAGTTGGTGCTTTTAAAAGGTAACTGTAGTTATAACTGCCCTAAAACATGCGATAATGTAAAATGGATTACTGTACTTTAAAAAGAGTATTTGAATTTCAGACTTTGTTAAAGGAACATAGTCTCTGGGATACTGTAGCTTTTAGCACCTAGAATAGGTTACTGTAAAAGATACCGTAGTGTGAAATGGATTACTGTACTTGGTTATGGAAGGAACACTTGAACTTCGTAATTTCAAAGGATTACTGTAGATACTGATTACTGTATACTGACAAAATGAAACAGATTGAATCATGAAGTTCTAAAGCACATGATACTGAATAAGTACTTCTCTCTAGGAGTCTTATTTAATCTACAACTTTTCACAGAAAAAAAAAAATACTGTGTTTTTCAGAATACTGTAGTTTTAAAGGGACACGATACGTTTTACCCTATTTGTTATCCCTAATTGTCAACTATGGATTACTGTACCTCACCAATAAATCCTAAACTCCCCCAACCCCATTCTAATTCAACTCCTCTATCCTCCCAACACCTTCCCTCCCTCACCTGCAATCGCATCTGCCTCTGTATACGATCCAATTGACACCAATCTCCCGCCAATCGATGTACAATAATTCACGGCTTCATCGAAGGTGAAGAGTTGGGCAGAGAAAGTGTAGCATTCTGTGGACGCCGCGTTGAATGTCCAGCCGAGGGGGCACTCACTGGCTGGAATTAGTTAATTATCTATTTAATTAGCTAATTAACTAATTCGTCAAAAGATTACCTGATATCACTGCAAGAAATGAAGACAGAGGTATTAATACATCCAAAAGTTTCATAGTGATTTTTCAAACTGAAATCAAAGTGCTCTTTTCTTATCTCTGGAGCATGTCGGTAGTCGGGTTTTATGGCTTTATGTGCACATTCAAAAGTGATTAATTTTTTTGGTTTCTGAACTGATATCGATTTCAGAGAGTGATGCAAATCAGTTTTATTCACAATCAGTATTAGAAGTGGAATGCAATTAGTGTGTAATTAGGCAGTAATTAGGAAAGGGTTAATTAGGAAGGGTTCATTAAGGTAATTAGTGAGTGGTAATTAGTAATAAGCAATTAACGGTAATTAACTTTTGCTAACTGATACGAGAATAGGAAGCCATTAGACAACTAGAGAAGGTAATTAAGAGAGGTTGATAATTTGCAATTGAGCAATTAACTATTACAATTAGTGTGCCAATTCTAATTAGCGAATTGTAAATTAACGATTAGAATCAATTAAACCAATTATGAACGAACTTTGCTAACAATAACAATACTCTCCCAATTATAGAAATATCAGTTTATTCTCTCCGTCCAATTAACAAGTAATTAGAGCTAATTAACACCAATTAACCCCAATTAATCACTTCCTCTCCACCATGCTCCACACCAAATGCCACCCTCTCAACTGCACACTTCCATCCGACACGAACTTCAACGACACCTCATTCCCGCTGCTCAGCCAGCTCCACGGCTCCGTCCGATTCCCTGACAACCTCACCACCGGCTCCAAACTCGTCTGATTCCACCTCGGATACACCTCCAGATAATCGAACGTCTCCTGCGTTGATAAGTCGTCAATGGTGACGTTCACTCGGGCTCCCGACTCCACACCAATATAATAGAGTTGCCTGTCAAAACTGTCATAGTTCTGCGGATAGTTGGGAGACGTCAGCTCTCCAGAAGTCGTCGAGTTGGCGACAATGGGCGGCTGGACGCGTTGCGTGTTCCACGTGGCATAGAAGCCCGTGTCGGTGATGACGTAGTTGGTGCGGAAGACCACGAGCAACACGGAGCCTTTGGAGGAAAACGTTTGTTCGGTCAGGTTTCCAGTGAGGCTGAAATAAGGTAAAGTAGGTCATAATAAAGAAAAGTTGGTCAAAAATGTGAAAATTCGGTCAAATCTATAAAAAGTAGGTCGAATTGATGAAAAGTAGGTCAAAACTCGGAAAGGTAGGACAGAACTTGGAAATTAGGTCAAAACTATGAGAAACAGGTCAAAACTATGAAAAGTAGGTCAAAAATATGAAAAGTAGGTCAACATTATGGAAAGTAGGTCAAAACTATGAAAAGTAGATCAAAAATATAAAAAGTAGGTCAAATTGATGAAAAGTAGGTCAAAACTTTGAAAATGAGGTCAAAAATAGAAAAAAATAGGTCAAAACTATGGAAAGTAGGTCAACGTTATGGAAAGTAGGTCAAAATAAAAAAGTGAGTCAAAACTATGAAAAGTAGGTCAAAATGTTTATAAAAAGCGAGTCAAAGCTAGGGAAAGTAGGTCAAATCTATAAAAAGTAGGTCAGACATATAAAAAGTAGGTCAAAACTATGAAAATTACACAAAATTTATAAAAAGTAGGTCAAATAACTCACGCCACTATCTGATCCGCTTTGGCTGTACTATTCCCTTCATATAATTCCACGAAGTCGTAATATTTTTCAGTGTTGACCACCGGGAAGTAGATGTTGATCGAGAAGCCGGGAGGAGCTGCAAAATGATGTAATTGCGCTCCATCGCACTTCCCTCATTTCCCTACTCACCATTCAAATAATAGTAGCACAATAGCTTGTTGTAGTACTGATCGGGATACTGTGGAGATTGAATCGAGCCAAAAGATCCAGTTTGCATGCCTCCGTTGCACAATTTGGGTACAATTTTGCAGAAGGCGTACTGTTGTTGATAGCATTGAGTGGATTGGAGCCCGACGGAAGAGCCCGTGCCGCGGAAGGTCACGCAGTCGCCGTTGGAGGGGTTCGGCTCTCCTGGAACATGGTTTTAGAAGGTTGTCTTTCAAGCTTTCAAGTTGTTCAAGGTTGTCAGTAGAGATATTGAGAACTGACCTTGCGCCCATTGTCTTGGAATGAAAACAGTGTGATCGATGTTGTAGTAGATGCCATTTGTGGTGTTCCGACGAGAGGCGATCCAGGGTTGGACGAATAGGTGGGAGGTTAGGTCTGAATTAGTCCTACTTTGATAATATAGAAATGAGAGTCTGGAAGCAAATTCAAATGTGCATGTTTCTATTTTCAGTACAATGATAGTGCGCTCCATTGCATTCGAGAATCAACCTGCGTCTCTTAGAATTGTGTACTCTCTCACCCCTATCATTGTGCATCTAGAGTTAGTATTCAATTTTCTGAAATTTTACACTGGAAACATCGAGAACTAATATCAACTGGCTTTGATATTAGAGGAGCATGCGCCTTTAAAATAATAGATTACTGTAGCTTATTTTCCAATATTTGAAGTTAGATTTTTTCGAGAAAAACTGACAATCAGAAATATGAAATCAGATATCGCCGAAAGTCCAACTGAATCTATCAATACTCCTCCATTTTTAGACTTTTTTGAAACAGAAATTTTTATTTGTTTCAAATTAAAAAAAATTCAAAGATTAATTTCCGCAGATAAATTGAAAAGGGTAAGAAATTCAGAAACTCAATGCGCCTTTAAATAAATAGATTACTGTAGGATATTTAACGAATCTTGCAATTCAAAACGGCTATAAACTTGTTTGATCAGTTTTTGCAGAATTTTCTGCTGAAAAGTATTTAAAAATTAGCTAATATTAGCGCTAATTTCAATTATTACAAAACTAGAAATAACATGCGCCTTTAAAATCACAAGTTACTGTAGATTTTTTTTTTCATTTTTCTCGGATAAAGCTCCCTTCGAACAAGGAGAAATTGAACTTTCTTTTTAAAACCCTCCCCCCCCAGCATTCGAACTTATAAAAAAAAACAACTTTCCCCTGTCCCTTTAACCGTCCCCAAATTACTGTAGAGACTCACTGGCCACTCCCTGCCGCTCTCCCTGAATCAACGAGACCAACTTGCCACCGGTGCTCTCACAGTAATCAAGAGCTCCGTTCAAATCGAACAAGAGCTCGGATAAATGATAGCAGATTGCAGTGTCCGGGTAGAATTTGTAGAGATAGGGGCATTCGTTGTCTGGCAAAAATTGGAAACATTTTTATTTTTTCCCAAAACTGAGTTTTTGAAAAAAAAATTTTTATTTGGTAATTTTTTTTTAAATTTGTCTGGAAATTCTGCAATTGTGATTGTAATTTTTTGAAAAAAAAAACTTTTTTTTTCATTTTTTTCAAATTTTAACGATTTTTAAATCTGATTGGCCAGCCGTGTAGTTCTCGTGGACAATTTTCCATTTTTTCAATTTTCAAAACTTCTCACCTGCCCCAACATTTCCAAAAATCAAAAAAATCAATAAAAATTTGCCCAATAATTTGGAAATTTTCAAAAAAATACAGAAATTCATGAAGAAGATAAAAATGAGCACATGGCACCAAAGGTGAGCATTTATATGAAAGGAACAAAGAATAAATGGGTTATCAGTGACAAGATTCAGATTATGATCATAATATTTCCGAATTCTCTTCATTTTTTTGATAGATAGAAATTGTTCATTTGAAGTTTCAAATGGTTCAATTTTCAATTTGAATTTGAATTTTTTTTTGAATTTTTCGAATTTTTCGTTTTTTTTTGAATTTGGAAAAAATCTTTTTTTTTTTAATTTTTCAATGATTTTTCTCAAACAAAAATCGAATTTTTGGATTTTTCGAACTTTCAATTTTCAAAAAAAAACTGTAATTTTTAAGTGACAGTAAGTGCGCTCCATTGCTAAAATTCTGAAAAATTTTCTAATCGTCTGAAAAAATCTGAAAAAAATCGGACAAAAACGATAATTTTAATTCCAACAAAACAAGGGCAACATCAAAAAGCGAAAAAACATTGATAACAGTAACAATTCAAGGCTCAAAAGAGGGAAAAATTATGAAAATTTCAATTTTTTCCGATCAAAAATGAAAGAAAAATGATAAATTCAACTGATTTTTGAATAAAAAGAAGAGAGAACAATGAAAAATAGATAACAAATCGAATAAAAACGAGCAAAAAAAGAGAAAAAGAGCACAAAGTTATCTTCTGAATCTCTTGGCCCCGCCCCCTCTTCTGAATCCGCCGGCCCTCTTCTTCCCTCCCTTCTTCTTCTTCTTTTTGTCGTCGTCGTCCTCTTCCAGATCCTCCAACATCTCCGCGAACTTGTCTCCTGCCATTTCGAAGTCGTTCTCTCCGATCTCTTCGTCACTCGATCCGTCCTCTTCTCCGAAGATGTTAGAAGAGCTCTTTCCTCCGAATCCGCCTTCTTCGTCATCATCGTCACTTAAGAAAATGAGCGTTTTTCGTTGAATTTTACGATTTTTTGTCAAATTTTAGTTCAAAATGTTTGCAGAAATTGGTTTGTTTTTTAAATTCTATCAAAAATTTCAAATTTTGATTTTTAAAAAATCTGTATTCTTCAATTTTTTTGAAAAAATTAAGAAAAATTCACAAAAAATTCTTAAAAAATTAAAATAATTGTTAGAAATTTCAGATATCAAAAAAAAATCATTTCTATGCTGAAAGCCGACTGAATTCCTAAAAATTTCAATTTTTTTTTGAAAATTTTTACTGAAGTTTTCATAGTTTTTGCAGAAGTTCAGTTTCGATTTTATAAAAAATTCAATTTTTTTCAATTTTTAATTTTTTTTTCAAATTTCTAGAAATTTATCAAATTTCATACAATTTCTGAAAATTTTTTGTAATTTTTTAATTTTTTTAATTTTAAAAAATACATTTTTTTTCGAATTTTTTGGTTCAAATTATAAAAAATTTAGAAATTTACAAGGAAAGTGTTTTTGGTTAGGCTTTGAGAATTTTCTATAAATTTGTTCACTGATAGTTTCGACGTCGCTGATTCTGAATCTGAAGTCAGAATTTCTGTAATTGATCTCATTTTTGAGAAAAAGATGTGTCAAAGCCATTTTCAGTGCTATTTTCTCCACTATTTCGTAACTATCGAAAATGTCGACACGTAAGCACGTGAAAATAGTGGAGAAAATAGCACTGAAAATGGCTTTGACACATCTTTTCTCAAAAATGAGATCAATTACAGAAATTCTGACTTCAGATTCAGAATCAGCGACGTCGAAACTATCAGTGACCAAATTTATTGAAAATTCTCAAAGCCTAACCAAAAACACATTACTTGTTAGAAAAATCTTATAAATTGTTCAATTTTTTTCAGAATCTCCATAGAAAATCAATTCCAGTTTACAAAAAAAAATATTTAAAAAAAAAACAAAAAATTAAAAAAAAAAGAAGAAAATTTACAAAAATCGGATTAATTTTCCCAATTTTTCAGAATTTTTCAAGAATTTTTTTTTAGAAAATAAATTCTAATTAAAAATTAAAAATTTTTGAAAAACAAAAATAAAAACGAACCTCTCTCCCTCATCATCTTCATCATCATCATCTCCTCCATCCTCATCCTCATCATCATCATCCACAACGTCTTCATCCTCATCCTCACTCATTCCTCCATCTTCCTCCTCATTCAAATCATTCAAATCGATGTCGTCGTCCTCATCCATATCCACGTCTTCATCTTCTGACGTCTTCTTCTTATTCCTCTTCGACTTCTCCGCTCCAAACTCCTTCGAGTAGTCGATGTCGAACTCCTCGTTGAGCTCTCCCGGCTCGAACCTCTCCAGAATCTGATCGAACTCTTCTGAATTCACCGATTCGGCGTACTCCCACTCGTCCTCGTTGACGCCTTCTTTCTTCGTCTTCTTCTGGAGAGAAGACGTGTAACGATGAAGGAAGCGCTCGTCGGCTGGAATCTCCTCGCGACGTTTGTTCGTGTATTCCTGCAAAAATGAGGGGATTTTGAAAGGGAAAGAAGCTGTTGATAGGGATAATTCGAGTTGAAAAGCTTGAAAAAGGAAGAAAATTCAAAATTGTTGTGTGAAATTTTGAAAATTGGATTCTGAATTCAGAATTCAGAATACAACTGGCTACTATTTTAGAATGCGTATCAATGTGTCCATGAAACGAAATTTAAAAAAAATTCTGAAGCTCTAATTCTTTGAAAAAAGTTTTCCATTGTGAATTTTAGAATTTCGACGAAAAAGTTTATCAGAATAGTCATAATTTCTTCAAAATACGGGGAACTTTTTCAAAAATTGGTTAAGAGCTCCTTAAAAATTTGAAGATTTTAACATAGAATTCTTCTATGTTAAAATCTTCAAATTTTTACTTATGTTAACCACTTTTTGAAAAAATTCCCCGTATTTTGAAGAAATTATGACTATTCTGATAAACTTTTTCATCGAAATTCTAAAATTCACAATGGAAAACGTTTTTCAAAGAATTAGAGCTTCAGAATATTTTTCAAAGTTTCGTTTCATGGACACATTGATACGAATTCTAAAATATTAGCCAGTTGTATTCTGAATTCAGAATTCAGAATTCAATTTTCAAAATTTTACAAACCAATTTTGAATTCTTCCCTTTTTTCAAACTTTTAAGCCCCCTACAAAATCGGATATTCTCTTTAAAATGTTCACATTTTCTCATTAAAAGCCCATTTCCCTGTATATATCCACTCACATTAGAGCCCACGGCCAACTTCCTAACACCCCACGGATCATGGGCCTTCTTCCTAACAATCCTCTTCGCTCCGCCCTTCACCGCCTCCTTCGGATTCCTGAATGCGAACCTATCAAGGAACGCCATGAGGGTGAAGTCGTTGAGAGCCTCTCCCCCATAATTGATCTCTCTTCCCTCCAGAAGCGCCTTGGCGAACACACCAACTGATGGGTGGAAGTGATTCGAAAGGAGCAGGAGCTCGTTGTCCGCAGTGTGAGAGGCGTCCACAAACAGCGGGTTGCGAGCCACTTTATCGTAGGGCGACTTGGCTCCGCGAGCTCCGATGCTCCGATGCACCCATCCGCCCGTCGAGGAGGCTCCCAGTTTCCCGGCTTCCACTTTTTTCTTCTCGTCTTCTGTAAGGTTTTGGATTTTTTAAGATTCTAATTCAAATTAATTTGATAAAATGCTGAAATTTTACGTGTTCTAATCAAATTTAGAGAGAATCTCATCAAAAAGTCTTCAGAAGAGCACATAATTCTGTAATTTTCTTTTACAAGAGAACTTTTTGACCTCAAGGGTTGAACTTTTCACCAAATTTATACCATAGGCAGCCGAGAGCTCATTGAGCACATTTATGGAATCAGATTCTACGGAATGCTCCTGAGAGCCGAGATATGGCTCCTTTTTTCACTGTTATTTCCTCGTGACTCATATCTGGGCTCTCAGGAGCATTCCGCAAAATCTGATTTCATGAATGTTCTCAGGGAGCTCGAGGCTGGTATAAATTTGGTAAAAAGTTCAACCATTCAGATCAAATACTTTCCTTGTAAAAAAAATTCCAGGATTCTTCAGAAGAGCATATACTTTTTGTTGAGATTCTCTCTAAATTTGATTAGAAAACCTGAAAAGTTGAGCATTTTAAAGGCTATTTTGAGTTAAAATCAATTTTCTTTTATAATATTCGATAAATGCTCACCCTTAACCTCTTCCTCCTCAATAACATCATCATCCGCTTCTTTTTTGAGCCCATTCCTCTCGATCACATTTCCCTCGGTATCCAGATCCACATATCTCTCTTCCTCATCGTCATCTCCTTCTTGACTTTGGATCTTTTCAATTACACGAGCAGATGGCTAAAAATCTCATTTTCAGTAAGTTTTGCTCTGAAAATTGGCTTCAAAAGATAATAATTACATCAATATCCTTGGTGAGCACAATCAGTTTCTCCGCGGAGCCCCTCAACTTCTGGAGCTTTGAGATCAGGAGCAAAATACTGGCGGCGAAATCGGGCTGAGCATTCACGGCGACTTGAAGGAGACGTTTGACGAAACTGCGGACTCGCTGAGCCGATGCGTCCTCTTTCAGGGTATCGAACATTAGTTTAAGGAGTTGGGCATAGGCTCCTGGAAAGATTCAATGAAAAACCTATGAAAAAGTGAAAAAGATTGAAAAATTCAGAAAAAAAAACGCGATTTTCCAGTGAAAATTGATAAGAAAAAGAACAATTATTCAACTTTTATGATAATGCTTCAGAATCTAACTTTTCACTCCCAAGACTTCTCAAAAACTGCTCAAAATGATGAAAAACTGACCAAAATATCAATTAATATCAATTTTTACCTAAATTTTCTAAAAATCTCTATTATTTAGATTTTTCAATTACAGAATGCTTCAGAATGCCATTTTTTTTCTTCCAAAAACCTACCAGCCGGACAATTATCCAACAGCTTTCTATAAAGAGCGTTATAGAATCGATCCGACACATAATCATTCATCTTATGGAACTGAAACAGCAATTTCAGCGCCGGAATCGCCGTCCGATAATTTGAATTGTGGGCCAGAAAATAGATATCCTTCACGTCTTCCAACAACTTGTCAACCTCCTTCGCAAACGGAAATGCTCGATTTGCTCCAGCGAGCACAATTGGGAGCAACCGGTTATCAGTGATCTTCTTTCCCACGATGGTCTTGAAGAGTGAGAGGTAGATGGACATGAGCCGACAGCACAGCTCCGCGTCCTTCTTCGAGAACTTCATCTGCGAGAGGAACGTCATCGAGTATAGATGGGCTCTCTCATTGACATTCTTCCTGAAAGCGAGCCGCTCGATCTCCTCCACCATAACGAGCCGCATTGCGGGGTGCTTGCGAGCAATTCCCTCGAGCAGAGTCACTGTAAATGCTCCGATCTTGTAATTCGGATGGCCGAATGCATTGACAAGGGAGCTCAGAATGAGCCCCTCCGCCTCTGGTCTTCCCATCAGACAGTTCGCTAGTGTGCGCAGGGCTCTTTTAATGACTTCTTCCAGCGGTCGTTTGATGATTTCCACGAGCGTCTCGATGAACTGCTGGTAGAGCACTTTCAGCTCGTGCTCGAACGTCCACATCATCAGAATTTTGCGACGGGAGCGTTGGTTGCCAGAGGAGAGCTCTGTGAGCTCTTTCACGGCTCTTTTCGAGAAGGGGAGCAGTTTTCGGTTTTCGGGAAGGCAGTGGTTGATGAAAACGTCTTCAAGGATTGCTGAAATGTATGAAAAATCGAATTTTTCTGCGAAATTTCTTTATTTTTAATGAAATTTGGTAGTTTTGGGTAGTTTTTTGGGATTTTTGCACGTTTTTTGAACTGAAAAAGGGTTTTCAATGGTTGAAATCAATTTTCATGTCCAAGTGATCGATTTTCAGCGAATTTTCGAGCAAAATATGAATAAAACGGATGAAATTTGGTGGGAAAACATTAAAAAATTATCGTTTTTCCTTATAAAAATCACATTTTTTCGTAAAAATCTACTGAAAAACAAAAAATTGAATGTGAAAATCGGTTCTAAACGTCTTTAAAGTTTCAAAAATCATGGAAAATTAAAAAAATAAAACTAAATTATGTGGGAAAATATTGAAAATACTCGTTTTTTATAGAATTTCCTCATAAAATCACATTTTTTCGTAAAAATCTACTGAAAAAGGATCAATTGACTATGAAAATTGATTCTAAACGTCTTGTCTTTAAAATTCAAAAAATCATGGAAAATTGAAAAAAAAATAGCAGGAAAAACGAAAAAAATTGACGAAAAATCACAATTTTGAGCTGCTCTTGGCTCCGCCCACTTCTAACCGAGCTCCAAACCCGAAAATCAAAAAACCTACGAATAATATCGACGACATCTCTCGTTCCCTGCTTCTTGCAGCTCGCCAACATCTTCTCCACGTATTCCAACGAATGCACGGGCGATTTGTGCATCTGGAGCTGCATCGCCGTCCTTTTATCCGCCGCCGTTCCCTTCGAAATAACCGAGTAGAGCCACGACGCCTCGGAGCCGTTCTCCGCCTTCTCCTTTGTCTGGAGCAACGCCGCGTCCTGAGCCAGAATGTTTCTTCCCTCTTCAAGAAGCTTCTGAATCTCCGACGACGTCATTTTCTCGGTTTTCTCGTCGTGAATCTCGTCGATCTGATAGGAATACCATTTGGAGCCCTCTTGGTGCTTCACGAGGAGCCCATCCTGACCGAGCAACTTTTTGAGCTGTCGCTTATTGGCTTCGGTTTGTTTTGGTGGAGGGGGCGGCGCTTGAGCCACTGAAGAGCCGTTCTTTTGGGGTTTCTTCTTCTTGTCAGTGGAAATGGCGCCGCTTTCGAATTGAGCCATCACTTTTTCCGCCTGGAAAAAATTGATAAGTTAAAAAAACTTTTAATGTATTTTTCAATACAAACATTGGCCAAATTCGCATCCTTCTGCTTCTGTTTCTGCTCTTTTCCGAGCTTTGCCGCCGGCGCAGCAGGCTTGGCTTTCAGCTTCATCGGACGTTTTTTCAGCTTCATCTGGAACTAGGATTATAAAAACGAATGCGAAAAATAGCTATAAAATAGATAAAAAGAGCTCAAAACTCATAGAAAACATATCGAAAAATTGAAAAATCGATAAAACAAAAACAAAAAGTTCTTATTTCGGGTGAATATAATACAAATTTTTACAACAACTCGTAAATTGGAATTTCATGCTTTTGGAGGCGAAAAACGGGAGAAACTAGTAGGAAAATCGGATAAATTATGAGAAATCAACGGGAAAAAGAAGAAAAATCAAGCAAAATAAGAGAAAATCCTTGAGAAAATGAGCAACTTTTTGAGAAAAAAATCAATGAGAAGTGAAATACTCCTTGGCGAATTGCTCGGAGCCAATGGTCACATTAAAGACCGGATTCACTTCGGCCAATGTGTTGGCTGGCCCTCCCAAAATCGATCCCTCGCGAGCCAAAGAGTACTTTTGAGCAATCGAGAGCCCCGAGAGCACGTAGCAAGTGTGATACAGGTCCACCGCTATAAGTATTGGCGGAATTTGATCTGATTTTCGTATAAAAAAGATAATTTTTCATTAGTTTATGGGTTTTGGGTGTAAATTAAGTTTTTCAGCAAAAAAAATTTCAGATTTTTCCACAGATATAGGAGTCCACAGCTATAAGTATAGAGGAATTTGAACTGATTTTGAGTAAAAATTGATTTTTTTTTCATTAATTTTTGGAATTTGGGTGTAAAATAAGTTTTTCAGGAACATTTTTTGAAGTTGTTCTATAAATCAATACGTTTCTCATCGGAAATCACAACTTTAGCACTTTTTTTTTCACTAATAAGTCATAAACCAAGTTATGGGCTCCAAAGTGCTGAAAAAGTCATTGCAATTAAAGTTATATGCTTGAATACCAACAACCTAGAAAACTCGATCAAATTCCGTAAAAAAACGTCAATTTTCCTTGTAAATTTCGATTTTTTCTCAATTTTCGAACAAAAACTTGAAATTTACAAGGGAAATTGACGTTTTTCAATGGAATTTAGATCGAGTTATTTAGGTTGTGGGTATTCAAGCAGATAGCTTTAATTGCAATGACTTTTTCAGAACTTTGGGAGCCGATAACTTGGTTTATGACTTATTCGTGGAAAAAAATGTGCTGAAATCGTGATTTCCGATGAAAATGCGTCGATTTATGGAAAAAAAATTTGAAAAACTTGCTGAAAATCATAATTTTCATCGAAAATCCATCTAAAATACATTTTCCAGTCGCTTTCACCCTGAAAACCTCAAAATTCCGAAAACCTACGCTTATCAGGCTTGTCCTTGAAGCCTCCATGAACCGACTGACAACCAACGAGCACGTACTCCTCGAGCATTCTCGCCTCAAACAGTCCCTTATCCAGGACACGCCCCTCTCTCTCGAGCTCTCCGTCGAGCAGGGGGAAGATGGCTCCTTGCCAGAAGCTGTAGCATCCGTCCACCAACTTGTTCGTTCTTCCTTGGAAGCCACCCTCGTAGCGCATCTGACGACGTGTCGCCCAACGTATCAGTGAGTCCACGTCGACGAGACGGAATCTGGAGGGATTCAGAAGACGTGAGAGGAAAAAAAAACATAAGTTCAGATTAAAAAGATCACTGGAAACCCAAAAAATTGAACAAATGTCCGAAAAACGTGACAATCATGTGGGAATCACGTGCTGATTACTCTTGACTCCGCCCCTTTTTTTCTTTTTCTTATTTTATCAGTCTTTCTACGAAAAACTTTGATAATTCCAATTTTCTACAGTTTTTCAAGCTTAATTACTATAACTTTTACTTTAACTTTGTCCATAAAAGCTCCCAGAAAAACGGAGCAATTAGCATGAGAAAGCACCTATAACTCTGTTCTCAAAAACTGCATTCTAGACCTGGAAAACGGTGAAATTTCTCTTGAAATGATGTAAAATGTCGATTTTCAGAGTTTCGAGCAATTTTTCGGCATTTCAATGTTTCAAAATGCTCCAAAATAATGTCACACTCAAAAATACCTAATTCTAGTAGTAATTTGGCAAAAACTTTTGCATTTCGCAAGCAAATTACTGCTATAATCAAGTATTTTCAAGTGTGAAATTATTTTGGAGCATTTCGAATCATTGAAATGCTCAAAAATTGCTCCAAATCGAGAAAATCGACATTTTTCATCATTTTTCGTGAAATTTCAGCGTTTTTCAGGTCTAGAAACCAGTTTTTGAGAACTGAGTTATAAGTTTGAAATGGTGCTCTTTTATACTAATTGCTCGGTTGTTCAATAAACTTTTTAGAGTTTTGGTGAGCTCTTTTGTGAGTTTTGCGCCTTAATCAATCAGAAAGAGCCCAGAGCGCTTTTAGACACTTTAACACCCTAAAACTCGCAGTTTACATTGAAAATATGCTCCAGCTCAAATCTTATCATAAAAACCCACTGAATTCCCCCTAATTACCTGTTCAACAAGACCAATGAAGCCACTGCACAAAAAGTATAACCTCCATGAGCCTCTGTATACGGCTCCCCACCAAAACCACCCTCGTAGCTCTGGCAACTGATAATCCACTCGGCCACGCCCTCCGACAACTTCTCCATCGGCAGCCCGACGATCTCGCACGTGGCGAGAGCACAGTACGCGCTTCTCATGTCCACCTGAAGAGCACTGATTCTTAGAGGATGACAGAGCTCAATGAGCACCTACCTCTCCCCCCTCATGCATCTCAAAACCACCCGACTCCTTCTTGCACTTGCTCAGAAAAGCGAACAACGTCTCCTTGTTGATAGAAGCCAACGCCTTCTCGCTTTGAAGGGACACCAGACACATCACCGCCGCGTAGGTCGGAGCCAAATGAGCAAGTTGGCCGGGACCTCCTCCATAGCCGCCGTCTTTGTGCTCACAGGACTTGAGGAAGGTGATGAGATCCTCCTGGACGTCGTTGGGAATCTCCGCGTCGAGAATTTTGAGCGCATTCACCGCCCAATAGCAGCACCAAGAGCGCGAGGCGTCCAGGGTCTGAAATTATTGAAAAACTCGTTAAAAAGAGATAACTATGATAAAAATCAACATTTTCCACTGACTGTATAGCTCGCCGGGCACCTCTTCAGATACTTGAGCAGGTAATCCTTATGTCTTTGACGCAAAATGGTGAGATCCGCCAGATCCTCCTCGCCAGCCGCCAAACAGGGCTCTACCACCAGAGTGTGATAGTTATCGCTGAGCATTGACTCGATGCGCTTCTAAACACTCGAAATATTAAAAAGTTGCTCCAAAATCGGCAAACCTGCTCGGTAGAAGAGAAGGTGAAGTGGTCGTCATCGTTGAACGCGTACTTGTCGTCGAACGAACGGAACGGGGTGAACACCATTGTTTTCTGCGAATTTTCAAGATTTTCCATGACTTTTTAACTGAAAAATGGTGAAAATAGATGAAAACTAGCGAAACAAAAACGGAGAAAACAAATAAAAAATTGCAAAAAAAAAGTTTTTCGCCTCGCTAAACACCGAGCACTGCGGGATTTCGGAGCGTCGTTGTCGCCCCGTCTAATTTTTCGCATTTCGCCGAACCTCTTTCTCGCCCCATTTTCGAATGAAAAATCACAGTTTTTATCATTTTTATCAGTGAATTATCAGTGAAAAATTCAATGATTATCGTGGAGAGTGGACAGAAATCAGGCGAGTGACGGTAAAATGTTGCAAAAACGGTTTTTCGAGCGTATCTGATTTTTTCATGAATTTTGTTGGTTTTTCATGGAATTTGAATGTTTTTGAGTGAATTTTATGATAATTATCAATGAAAAATGTTAGTTTAAAGCTATTTTATAAAGTTTTCTTAGTTTTATTGGAAAACATTGGAAAGTCTGACAGAATTAGAAAATTTCCTCATTTTCAATGGAAATTCGAGATTTCCAATGCAAAATCTTCATTTTTCGAAGTTTTTCATCCGAATACCGACTATTTTCAAGGGTTTTCATCTATTTTTCCATATTTTCTGCAAAAAATGCTCCAAAATATGGCTCGGAGCACAAATTATGAACATTACGAGCCCCAATGTAAAAAAACTACTTTTCCTATCAATTTCCCTCTAAATCACCTTCTTTTGCCATTTCTCATCATTTTTCTCACTTTTCCGCTTCTTTTCTCCCCAAATTTCTACCCAGAACCATCAATTCCCCCTATTCAGGTAATGTCAAAGTTCCCGGTGCCGTTGAGAACGATCGGAGGCCTCCGTCCGTCGGCCACCGCCGCCATCTCCGCGGCCAACATCGGCTTCTCGCAGCCGAGCCGCACGCTGAGCACGGCAGCCGCCGCCAAGACCGGTCTCGTCGGCCAGGTGGCTAGAAAGTACCCAAATGCGGCCGCTTTCAGCATTAAACAAGTTCGGCTGTATAGCAGTGGTGGGTTTTTCGATGGAAATTGATGAAAATCAAGGAAAATCAATCTTTAGGAAACCTGCCAAAACACAACCGCGTGGCTCTCCCCGCCCTCTCCCCGACCATGGAGCTCGGCACAGTGGTGAGCTGGCAGAAGAAGGAGGGAGATCAGCTCAGCGAAGGCGACCTGCTCTGCGAAATCGAGACCGATAAGGCTACCATGGGCTTCGAGACCCCTGAAGAGGGATATCTCGCCAAGATCCTCATCCAGGAGGGATCTAAGGACGTGCCCATCGGAAAACTGCTCTGCATTATCGTCGAGTCGGAGGCCGACGTCGCCGCATTCAAGGACTTCAAGGACGACGGAGCCGCGAGCTCCTCGGCTACAGAGAAGGCTCCAGAAGCTCCAAAGGCTGCGGAGGCTCCAAAAGCACCGGCTCCAGCTCAATACCAGGCTCCATCGATCCCCAAGTCGGCGCCACCACCACAATCCAACCGTGTGGCCGCGTCGCCATTCGCCAAAAAACTGGCGGCGGAGCAGGGACTCGATCTGTCGGGAGTCTCGGGCTCCGGACCCGGTGGGCGTGTCCTCGCGTCGGATCTCTCGCAGGCTCCGGCCAAGGGAGCCACGTCGGCTCCAGTGCCTTCTGGAGGCGACTACACCGACATTCAGCTGTCGAACATGAGAAAGACGATCGCGAAACGGCTCACTGAGAGCAAGTCGACCATTCCACATTATTATTTGACCAGCGAGATTCAACTGGATACGCTTCTTCAGTAAGGGGTTTTAGAACAATCAGATTAGAGAGGGCTAGGGACCCTAGCCTAGGGTAAAAAAGAGCAGAATCTTGCTCTGAAAGTGTAGAAATAGACAGAGGTGTCATCTGGAGCAAAATTTAGCTCCATTCTCGAGATCTTTGAGTCGGTTTTCAGAATAGTGCTCTAGAATCTTGATATTGAATAGATTTTGCTGAAAAATTAGTATTTTAAACTAGATTTTGAGTTCTGAGGACTTTACCATATTTTCAGAGTCCGTGAGAAGCTGAACGGACTTCTCTCGAAGGGCACTTCTGGAAACGCGACGAAGATCTCGATCAACGACTTCATCATTAAGGCCTCTGCCCTGGCGTGCCGACGAGTCCCCGAAGCGAACAGCTACTGGATGGAATCGTTCATCCGCGAGAACCACCACGTCGACGTCTCCGTGGCCGTCTCCACACCCGCCGGCCTCATCACCCCGATTGTGTTCAACGCGCACGCCAAAGGACTCGCCACCATCGCCTCGGAGGTCGTCGAGCTGGCTCAGCGAGCCCGCGAGGGCAAGCTCCAGCCGCACGAGTTCCAGGGAGGCACGTTCACAGTGAGCAACTTGGGCATGTTCGGCAGTGTTTCTGACTTTACCGCCATCATCAATCCACCACAGTCGTGCATTTTGGCGATCGGTGGAGCCGCGGATAAACTGGTGCCTGATGAGAATGATGGGTGAGAAAAAGAGCTCTTGAATTTGGAGCAAAACTCATTTTTCAGATACAAGAAGATCAAGGTGATGAAGGTGACGCTGTCGTGCGACCATCGGACCGTCGATGGAGCCGTCGGAGCCGTCTGGCTGCGTCACTTCAAGGAGTTCCTCGAGAAGCCGCACACGATGCTCCTCTAACGCCTTCTGACGTCTTCTTCTCTTCGCACCGCCTCTCACACCTACCATTTTGACACCTTCTCCCCCACTTTAAACTTCCTTTTTTGTCCCAAGTGATAGCGTATGAATAGGTCATAATTTTATTATTTTCTCTCTCTCAAGCCATTTTCTCAACAAATTTTTGACTTTTTATTATCCGGTAGAGCTCTCTTTTCGTCTTTAATGTTTCGGTTTCAATAGTAGCAAAAAATAATGATTTATTCAATACCTCGTATTTTTGGGGGAAGGGGGATAAGCGAAACTTTAAGAATAGAATGAGCAAATCGGAGACCCTAAACATCAGAAAATTGACGAAATCAGTGACGACGACAGAATCCGCAAGTCCTGGCACAGAACGCGCTGAGATAGCGTTGATGCGACGGAGACGTGCAGAATTGACGCCATTGAGAGCAACGGCCCTGGGGATCGCGATCCGAGCATTCTGAAAAGCAGGACAATGATGAAGGAAATTAGCTCATTTGAGAAAATGTCGAGAAATTGAACTTTTCGCATTAGAGCAGCTTTCCTGACCGATGAAAGTGCGCTCCAATGAGAAATTCTCAATAGAGCGCGCTTTCAAAAAGTAGAAACTCACGTCCACCGCCACCTCCAACAGCGAGCTGTGGCTGCACATTCTGTCGAGCAAAACTCTGGCCACGCCTCCTTTGGAATTGATTGTTTTGGAACACCGAGTTTGGTTGTTGGGCAATTATTCGCTGACGGGGGCGCTTAATTGTGAGTTAATTAGGAAGTTAATTAGGTGGGTAATTAAGTGGATATAGGTAATTAGGTTAATTGACCAATTAACTAATTATCAGGTCGATTTTAATCGATTATGTCGACAAATTAGTTATTGAACTAGAAAAATAAGGTAATTAGGTGAAAATTAGGTAGGCAAGTAGTTTTAATCACCCTTAATTAGCTAATTAATTCAAATAACTAGGATAATTGGCTAACTAGGCTAATTAAGTTAGCTAATTACACTAATTGATAATTAATGATCACCCTAACTAATTAGCCAATCAAAAATTACGAATTTTTTTTTCTTGCATTGCAATTATATCTGGAATTAATTACCCTCAACAATTAGCCTACTAACTAATTACCTAATTAGCTAATTATCTAATTAACTACTTAATTACCCTAATTACAACTTAATGAATTACCGGTGGAATCTGACGGAATGGAGCCTGAGTGAACGTCCTGAAAACACTACTATTTCCAAAAAAAACACCACCAAAACGAACTGTTGGGTGAATGGTGGCTGCGTTGGTGCGGGTGTCGTCGTGGTGACCTGAGCGTCTCCAGATGATCCTCGATTGAAGCCGTCTGAAGAAACTTGAGACTAGAAACTAGAAACTAAAAAAAGAAAACTTCTATAGCAACTAGGTATAGAAAAAGAAGAAGAAAACTCAAAACCACTTGTCCACGAGAAGTACACCAATGTGGTGTACACCATGGTGTACTCCACTCGGACAACAACCAAACAACTTCCTAGCTACGCGTCACATACGTCTATGCATGATTTCCATACCTGCCACTGGAATAATTCGCGACATGTGCGGCGTCGTCGACGAGATTGGCTGAATTTTATGGTGGATTTGGTGGATTTGGGGTGAAAAGGGTGAGGTGCTGGTGCAATTGGTGTGGAAAATGTCTGGAAATGGGGGGAAATCTGAAAATGACCTGGGGTTGTGGTTGCTGCTGCTGTTGGGCCTGCTGTTGCTCGAGCGCTTGGGCTCCCTGAATAATGGAAAAGTTGGAAAATAAGTAGGGTTTTTGGTGGATAAGCAAGTGCGCTCTATGGAGAATGTGAAAGTATGGAAAATGAAAAAAAAAAGGTTAAACTGGTAAAGAGAGGAAAGAGCAAAGAGCATTCTGTACTGTAAAAAGAGTAGTTTAATGATAAGTACCTGGTTATCAAGTAATTAACTACTAATTAAGACTAATTAGATCTAATTAAAACTAACTATAGATGCATAATAGTCGCTGATAAGGTTAATATTATATAATGAAAGCAACAAAAATGAGCAAGCAAACTCAAAAACAAAAAAAATTTTATAATCAGTGCATAGCAAGCAAATATCAAACTGAAAACCTATTCAAAAAAGCAACACAATAATTAGTATTCAGCAGTGAGATCAAATCAATCAGCATTCCAACGAAAACATAAACAAAATGCCACTCGATCTAATTCTGAACTCTCGGCCTACGCACAATGCTGTCGAACACGCGGAACGTCTCCATTTTGAACTGCTTCACTTGTGGGGGCACCGATGGCATTGGGGCCTGGTAGTTGGGGAAGCCGTCGCGATTCAGACGGCATGGGGGGATGGGGCGGGATCGGACGGATTTCACCCAGAATTGGGTTTGGTGCTTGACGACCGTGGCGCTGGAAATGGAGAGATTGTCCGAGAGAAGTACACGGAGATAGTTATCAAAAGAGGTGTTGTCCACGAGAAGTACACCACCTTCCAATCGGAGATCAGTCATTCTCCTATTGGTCAGCTGTGTAGTTCTCGTGGACAAGATTGTCCTTCACGAGAAGTACACAACCTTCCAATCATCCTCTCATTGGCCAGTTGTGTAGTTCTCGTGGACCACTCACTAGCTTTCAACTCCACGAGAAGTACTCTCTTCTCATGTTCATGACCACTGATCAGTTAGTGGTCAGAGAGAGTAGCAGTGTTGACACCATTTTTATTTTCTTTTTTTTTTAGAGTCACGTGAAAAGATGACAAATTTGAACGATCAGAAAGTCTATTACAAGACAAAAGAAAGTGGGGGACCAACTCACACGAACTGCACAGTATCCCTCTCGTCGTCAATCTTCCACCACATCTTCATGTGCTTCTTCTTCTCGTCGTGAGAGTGGGTGGCGGAGACTTGGTATCTGGAAAGGAGGTACTAGTTTAGATGGATTAATTGTAAGTTGTGAGAGTGTTTGGAGTTCAATAGTATCATATTTATAGAGGTTTTATGATGATTTAGAGTTAATTTCTAGAGGTAATTTGAAAACAAAAAAGAACATAATTTCAGTGAATTCTTTTGTGAATTTCGGAGCTTGAATACTGTTTTAGAAATCAAGGAGATATTTTATTTTATTTTTTACCATTATAATATCTTGACTTTCCTCTAATTTTCCCCCTTTTTTCTTGATTCTCCACCCTGTTTTCCCCTACCAACTAATTAGCCCTACCACCTTTCTATTCTACCCCTCATAACTCCGCCCACTTTTTCTCTATTCATCTCAAATTTTCCAAAGTTGCTCATTAATATCAGAGCTACAATTGATCAGTTGAACACTTTTCATGAAAATCCACCAGAACTTGGATATTTTGATTTTTCTAAAGTTTGCAAAATGTTCAAACTTTTCGAGGACCTTTCGAAAAACTGCGAATATCTCGATCAGTTTTGATTTTCATGAAAAGTTGTCAACTGACAATTTGTAGCTCTAGTATCAATGAGCAACTCCAGAAAATTTGAGATGAATAGAGCAATTGTGGGCGGAGGTAGAGCAAGTTGAAATTGACGCGGGGTTTCTACAGTAATATCCCCTAGAAATTGACGATCCCGATTTGAGATTTGATAAAACTATTGTTAATTTCAAACCTTTTCGCACTGTTTTCGGGAAAATGTGCATTTTTTGAGCTCATTTTTATGTTTCATGACAAGTTTTCAACTGACAATTTGTAGCTCTGATATCAAAAAATAGCTCCAGAAAGTTTCAGCAAAAAAGAGCACAAATGGGCGGAGCTAGAAGGGCTCCACTTTAAAAATTAAAAAATTTTGAGTTCCTTCCAGAAAACTCAATTTTCAGCGGTCATTTTACATTTTCATAAACAGTTTTTAACTGACAATTTGTAGCTATGATATCAATGAGTAACTCCAAGAAATTTGACCCAAAAAGAGCAAAAGTGGGCGGAGTTATGAGGGCTCCAAAGTGTACTTGATCTTAAAGCGGACTATTCAGTTTCCTACAATTAGTTTTCCAGTTTCCTCTATCAGCACTATAATAAAACTAATCAAACTCTTTTCAGTAACACTTTAACCCAATTCAAATCATTCCAACCTGAAGCACTGTTGCTGCCAGGAGCCATTATCATCGAGCCGCACGAGCTGTCCGATTCTCTCTCCCAACTGATCGTTGTTCCATTTAAACGGCTGGATTACAAACCCCTTGAACCAAATGGATTCGTTGTGACCTTGTAGGGTTACTGGAAACGAAAAGGAAAATAATTGGAAAATGTTTCCAATTCAAAAAAAAACTCACACCCAATCGGCTGATTCCTCCAATAACACTTCTGGTCCACAGCGATCTCATAAGGGGGCGTGGTCAGCTGGAGCCCACCCTGATGCTCCACTGCTTCCAGCGGGTTCATGCTCTCGAAGGCGGCATGGACGCACGGGGCTCCGTCCGGCCAGGAGAGCACGGGAGAGATGAGAAGGGGTATGAGGAGAGCAAGGGACTCAAGCATTGAGGAGGATCTGGAAGGAATTCGAAGGTTTGAAGATTCTTTTGGATGAGGGACAACGAACTCGATAGGTGGGAGAGATAATGGAAAGAGGAATGGCATTGGAACGGGAATGGGGAAATTGGTTTTTGAGACCTTGACAAATCCTAATTGGAATTCAAAATTCGGTAAGAATCGAAAGCGCAAACTCTGTAAGACTGAAGATTGACAGTTATCTCCAAGATCTAGAGGTCAATTAGATGAACTTTGAACATTTCAAGCATGAATTCATCGTCTTTCAGATTGCTACAGAAGACACAAGTTTGTTACATAACTAGTCAAAAAGGAGAATGCGAAACGATTAAAATCATTGGGGCAAGTTGAAAAAGAAAAGACAGAAAAACGAAAAGAAGTGGGTAGTAAAATGTAAATGTAAACGGCAGAGAAGGGGGAAAAAACTAACAGATGGTCATCTTTTAGGTGGCAACGGGGAGAGATTGAGATCTGAGAAGGAGGTGGGGAAGCTGGAACTGTGACACGTGGTTTGTCTGATTTACAATTAGAGAGACTTTTAGGAGTTGGAGCTCTTCAGAGACTTCATAACTCCGCCCACAATTGCTCTATTCATCTCAAATTTTCTGGAGTTACTCATTGATATCAGAGCTATAATTTATCAGTTGAACACTTTTCATAAAAATGTAAAATAACCGCTGAAAATTGAGTTTTTTTGGAAGGGACCCAACATTTTTACATTTTCAAAGTCTTGTGGCTTTGAGCCCTTTTAACTCCGCCCATTTGCTTTCTTTCAGGTTCAAACTTTCTAAAGTTACTTATTGATATCAGAGCTACAAATTGTCAGTTGAACACTTTTCATGAAAATCAGCCAGAACTTGGATATTTTGATTTTTCTAAAGTTAGCAAAATTTTCAAACTTTTCGAGGACCTCTCGAAAAACTGCGAATATCTCGATCAGTTTTGATTTTCATAAAATGTGATCAACTGGCAATTTGTAGCTCTAGTATCAATGAGCAACTCCAGAAATTTTGAGATGAATAGAGCAATTGTGGGCGGAGTTAGAGCAAGTTGAAATCGACGAGGGGTTTCTACAGTAATCTTCCCTAGAAATTGTTGATCCCGATTTGAGATTTGATAAAACTATTGTTAATCTCAAAATATCAATGCAATCAGTTCTAAACCTTTCAAGAACTGTAAACTTGACAAAAATAAAACGCGGAAACGGATACCACCACATATTATTCTCTCACTCTCCGTATCGTACTCGAAAAAAGAAGGAAGTGGCAGTGTAAAGACCTTCAGAGAGAGAGAGACGCACGTTTGAAAAAAGAGACCAAAACCTCAAGAATGTTACACAAGTCAAGATGACGAGAAACTGAACGGTCTCTTTTGGCAAATGGGGGGAAAAGTTGGCAGGAGGGAAACGGGGAGGAGGAAGGAACGTTTGGGAACATGTCCTCGTAAAATGCATCGTTTGGAATTCTCAGGGATAGGGATGGAATGTTGCTGGATAACTTTGGGGATGTGAAAGTAGAAGGGGTTGTTTTGAAAAAGTGAATTTTGATGAGGAACTGTTAAAATAGCTTCTGAATAGTTGAAGATTACAGAAAGTCGGTTGGGGCTCCTAAACTCAAATTCTCTGAAAGATGACAATGGAAAAGTATAATAATATTAAAAAATGAGGGTTTTTGAACAAGAAAACTGACAAATTCAATGAAATCTATTCCCGGTAAACTTTATCGGTACCTGGGAAGTTATTGTGCATAGTCTAGCTGCTCCTATCTTTGAGCCTTTTTAACTCCGCCCACTTTTGCTCTTTCTGGCTCAAATTTTCTGGAATTACTCATTGATATCAGAGCTACAAATCATCAGTAGATGACTTTTTATGTAAATGTAAAATGATCGCTGAAAATTGAGTTTTTTGGAAAGGACTCAAGATTATTAAATTTTTAATTTAGCTCCGCCCACTTTTGCTCTTTTTGGCTCAAACTTCTTGGAGTTACTCATTGATATCAGAGCTCCAACTAATCAGTTGAACACTTTTCTTGAAACTCAAAAATGAGCAAGAAATTGAGCACTTCCCCACAGAAATGACAACTTTTTTGAGCCTTGAGCCCTTGAAAATTCACATTTTCGAGCTCAATTTCAATTTTCATAAAAAGTGCTCAACTAACAACTTGTAGCTCTGATATCAATTATTAACCACCTAAAAAATTATTCCAAAAGAGCAAAAGTGGGCGGAGTTATGACGTCTACAAATTCTTCAAGATCGGAACAAAAGTAAAGTGTAAAAGAGAGATAGTGCCCTTTTGCAGAACCTTTTTTCTGTTCTTCTTCTCCTTTCTCTATCCGTCATTTTCGAAAACCTAATCTTTTTGACACAGACAATGGCAGATTTCAAGGGCATTAAAACTATTTGAAAACGGAGGTAGAATCTTGAAAAGCAGAAGAAGAATAAGAAGAGGAGAAGATCCCGTAAATCCACATGTTTCTCATTAATCCGGAGGAGATTATTAATAGATTAATGTCATTAAAAAAGGGCAACTCGAAACACCTGTTGCCAGATGACACACCTGGGAAACACTTTAATTGGCTTATTAGCATGTTTATTTTTTTCTTGGGAGAAAGTATCATATTCGGGAGGATTCAGAAGCAGTTGAAACCAAGACAGAAAGGTCTTAAAAACACTCTATAAGTAGGAGTGGAGTGTAACAAGCAGCGATACGAAAAAATGACCATGCCATTTTTAATTGCGGGAGTGTGATGCCCCCTGTTGCCAAACCGGTTGCGCTTCAAGATTCGCTCTCGAAAATATTTACTTTTTCAGTTTGGGAACTGAAATTTTCGGCTAGAAAATGGGATGGAGATACAGGGAATGTGCAATAGAGCACACTTACTGTTTCCTAGTATTATAAAGGAAAAGCTCTGGAAACTCTACAAATTCCAGAAGATCAAGTGCTTTTCCATAGAGAAAAACTGTTAAACCACGCAAAAAGTATGGTCCATACTGTATGGAAGCTGATGAGAATGACAACGAATCCATCGAGAAAAGAAGAAAAAAGAAGACGTTCGGAAAAAGCGAGAGCGGGTTAATGGTACCTAGACCACCCCACCCACAAAATCCATTACTCAAATATCTGTCGAGATTCGATATATTCTTGATGTCGTTAATGTCGGATTCAGATGACATGTCATGACATGCAAGTGTTCAGGAAAAGTCGAGAATCTGAAGTTGAGTTGTCCACGAGAAGTACACCGCTCATCAAAATCGAATAATGGTTTTCTAGGCCATGAATGCTAGTTGATTTTAAGTAATGGAAGAGGAAATTCTAGGCCATATTTTAATTGGCTGTTTTTCTGGAGTTGTGTACTTCACGAGGAGTACTTTTTGCAAGCCTAACACTGCGCCGAATCCAGCAGATTTCAAGTAATGGAAGAGAAATTCCTAGGCCACCTATCATTGGTTGACAACCTCTAGTTTTGTACTTCACGAGGACTCCCCCACCCCCACCCCACCCAAAAGCCCCGATTCTTCCGCTAAATTTGGCTCATCTCCCTGTAATTTGGTCATCTGCTCCTCACAATTATCATCGGAGCACCACTGGAGCATGTTGTCACCACCCCACCAATTCCGCGAATCCTTGCCGCTCTCTTGATATTCGACCCCCTTTTCTCGGCACCTTGCCTAATCCAGTATCCAATAACATTTGATCGTCTCTTTGTCGGCAAGACGCCCCAAGGGATGGTTTGTTTGACACGCTGCTTCTGTGTCTATCAAAACAAACAAGTACTTCACCATTGTTTCTTTTTCTTTTTTATCCTTGGTTGGATACCCCCACATTCCCTTATTGACACCCCTTATAAGGAACACCAAAAGTACCGCCTCTTATGCAATCCTTATGCGTTTACAGGTCGTTTAGCCGCAAAGGTCACTGACCTGTCAAGCCACGGATAATAGGTCCATTGTCTTGGTGTAGGCAAAAAAGTAGGCGCTTCGCACAATGGTGGGTGGTATAGCCATAATCACTGCTAATATTATGACAAGTGTGGAATTCGAGCTGGTTGACCCGGGGGCTAAAACGGTACTAATTTCGGGCTAATAGGTATGGGAATGAGCAAGTGGAGGATTGTTATGCAACGCTTATTGTCAAAAATTGTTAGTTTTGTATAAGTAGGGGTTCTGATAATGATAATTGTATTGTAATGCTCATAGTTTTGATCTACTTAACATACTGGTACCTATTTGTATAGTTTTGACCCACTATTTCAAGTTTTGATCTACTTCTCGTAGTTTTGACCTATTTTTTGATAGTTTTGGTGTACTGTATCATAGTTTTGACCTATTTTTCCAAAATTTTGATCTACTTTTTTAAATTTTTATCTATTGTTTCTAGTTTTGACATACTTTTCTCAATTTTGATCTACTTTATCATAGATTTGATCTAATTCTCTTAATTTTTACTTAATTTTCATAGTTTTGACCTACTTTTCCAAAATTTTGACCTCCCTTTATCAATTTTGATCTACTTTTCATAGTTCTGACCTACTTTTCTTGATTTTGATCTACATTTCTTTAATTTGACCTACTTTTCTCAGTTTTGATCTACTTTATCATAGTTTTGACCTACTTTTCTTAGTTTTGAACTACTTTTCATAGATTTGGCTTAATTTTTCTAGTTTTGATCTACTTTTCTTTATTTCGACCTACTCTTCCTAGTTTTGAGCCCTCTTTCCTAAATTTAGACCTACTTTACCTATTTTTTTATCACTTTTTTTAGTTATGACCTACTTTTTTTTTTAGTTTTGACCTACTTTTCTACGTTTAACATCCCTTTCCTAAATTTTGACCTACTTTACCTAGCTTTCACCCAATTTTCCCATCGTTTCTGTCATTTTCACCTCCTTCTCAATTAGCTCACACTATACGAAATTAATAAACACAAGTACCCCTCTAATCCACACCCAGCTAAACAATCAACTCGACTTTTTGAGGTAAATCACACTTGACTGTTTACCCAATTAGGTGACTGCTTACCCACCTGCTCAAATGAGCACACTTGAGAAGCTCAATGGCATCTAGGAAGCTCTATTAGAGGGTATGGTTAATAATTAAAGGCCCGACCTGTTGGAGTATGGCTTCCGACACACCACTAATCCCCCGGCTCTTTTGTCGGTAATTGGCGTGAGGAGATAATCTTTTCTTGATCCACTTGTTTATAGGTACTGTTTGAAAGGTGCCGACTGGTTGCGTCAGAATGCTTGATATGCAAATCAAATATGGCGGCTTAATTGGATTGCGTCACATATTGCACTTGAGGGTGCATTGATAGGTGTGAGGAGTGTGCCAGTAGGTGAGATAGTTAGTTAGTATGGTAGTTTTAATGATTTTTATTGTCGGCGCAAAAAAATGAGTGTCCGGAGGGGGTCTGCAAATGCGCTCCATTGGACTGCGGCCTTTTTTTCGAGTTTTTCCAGCTTGTGTTATAAAATAAATGACGGGAATTGGTTAAAAATAGTCAATTAATGTATACAGATTTTATATTTGAGGCAAAAAATGCGAAAAACCAAAGATAAAAGCATCGATTTTCCCATTTTGTGCAAGTTGGCGCCAGTTACTGCGCAGACACCGTGCACTCATTTTTTTGCGCCGACAATAACTGTCAGTTCCTACTTCTCTAATTATAATAACTTTTCTAATTTCCAAAAGCTTCGCAACTCATCGCTATCTATCTCAACATCTTCCTAATCCCAAGATAATTAATCATCCTCTCCACAACCATCTATTACGTAACACCTGGCACCAACCATCACCTGCCACCCTCGTTTTTTCTAATTTTACCGCAAAATTCAATGGATTAGAAGATTAGTATTGATAAGAATGTTAAAAAGTTCAATTTCAGTGTAATTTTCATTCTGGTTGTGTGAAATTTGTTGGGGAAGTATTTTCCGAGCTATCAAAAATTTCTATACTGATTTGTGTTTTTAGTGCTTTATATCACTATTTTTATCATTTTTAGCGTTATAATCATTTCATAATCAATGGTTTTGATCATTTTTAACTATTCATACCAAAATCCCTCTTTTTACCCTCAAAAAACACTCCAGAATTGCGCCATATCTTACGCCACACCTCTCACACCTTCCATCTCCTTCTACCAACCCTTTTTTCTCATATTTTTCCAACTTTCTCAATTAAATCCTCCACTTCCTTCCAATTATCGTTTCCCAGAGCTTCCTCCCCCCCCCCCCCCCCCCCCTCTTCCGGAGCAATTTGACACCACGACACGAGGGGGCGTGGCCTGTTGACAAGTGGGCGTGACCAGGCGAGAAGCCCGTCGCTCATTCGCAATCAAAACATTGGTCGAGTAAGGTTGCATCTGATGGCTCTATTGTTTTGTTTTTGTTTCACTGAAAATTGAAGCAATATGTTTGTTTTTTTATCGATTTTTCCTTTAAAACCAGAAAAAAACAGTTTTCGTTCCAAAAACAAAAATTTGTCTTGGCGAGAGAGAGAGAGAGAGGGAGAGAGAAAGAGTGCGCCGAACCGAGAGAGTGCCAGACGGTTAGACGAAACAGTTTTCTGTTTTCGAACGCTCCGCCCACTCCTCATTTCCATTCTTTCAACATTTTCTAACCATTGCTCGTACTTTTTTCGCTTCTTTTCTTATTCTTTACTCATTCTTTCCTTATTCTCAACGCCTTCCAACCCTTTTCTCTTCCAGATGCTCGCATTCACCTCATTCCCATCCACCTCTTCCTCCGATCTCTTCGCCTTCGACGTCATCGCCCCCCGAAAGATGCTCTTCTGCTCCGACTTCACGTCTTCTGACGATGTCCATCCAGCCGATGATTCGGGATTTTTTGGTGAGTTTTTCTTTACTTTCCTTTTTCATCGAAAAACCAGTACCTAAAAGCCTAAAAGTACTATTTTCCAGATGACTCCACCCACCCATCCACCAACATCGGCTACACCATCGGCCGCCGGCTCGCCGAGCTCTGCGACGACTTTGACGCCGAGCTGATGTCGTTCCGTCGCCCTCCGCCACCCACCAACCTCTTCGCCCGAATCCTCGAGTTCTTCCACTACTGATCGCCGCCGCCGTCGCTGCTCCCAACGTCTCCCGGTCGCCATTTGTGATATGATTGATCTCCACCACCCCCTTTTGTGCTATAGTCCCCTATTATAATGTACTATGTATATTATGCAACATATTTAGTAATAAATATGGTTTTTTATATGGAAAAGTTGTGTTTTTCGGTGGTTGTATCGAAGCGAATACTGGAAGTTGAAACAAAAAGTGAGAAAAGTTTATAAACGATCGTATATTCTATACGACTCTTCATCCGCCAGATGTCTCCGAAAAATGAGGGAGAATGTTGCAAAAAGTCGGTCGGATTCGGTGCAATTAGACACTTTTAGTGCTAATGCACATGAATTATATACGAAGGTGTCATAACTCGTGGTGTAATGGCTCAAATATGCTCGGAGTGAAGGTTTGGAGCATTTAGAGTGCGAAATTGATGGAGGAAATGGGAAATTTGAGAGAAAATCATGAAAAATGCGGGAAATTTGTGTTTTTTGGGTTTATGAGTGATGCAAATGCGCTCTATTGAACAAAACGTGAAAAGTATAGAGAACTGAAGTCAAATCGGAAGATTGTGGCTGGGGGACGAAAAACTGGAAAGCTAGACCATCGTAAATCGCCTATTTCTACTTTTTCCAGATTTTCCTTGATTTTTCGTCAAATTTTATGATTTTTGAAGGTTTTTTTCACAGAAAGTTGATCAAAAACACAAAAATAAACAATTTTCATCGTTTTTGCCGAAAAAATCGTCAAAATCGAAGAAAAACGGGAAAAATGGCCTAAAATTTCAATTAACCCGTTCTTTTTTCAGATTTTTCTTGATTTTCCTCGATTTTTCATCGATTTTTTGGTTTTTGAAGGTTTTTTCACAAAAAATCAATGAAAATCATACTAAATTTTAAATTTTTACCTTGATTTTGCTGAAAAACTTGAAAAATGACCTAGATTTTCGGGTTTCTCGTCCCCAGCCACTACTAAACGCAATCACGGACTCCAAAAACAGAACTTAAAGAAAATCAATGTTGCAAACGCGCTCCACTGAACAATCTCTGTTTTTTCTCCTAAATTCCACCTTCTCCCACCAAATCGAACGTCTTCGCGCATCAATTATTCATTCTTTATGTCCCTGGAGACGTGTAAACGATTGCGTCAAGCGGCCGCGTGCCGAAAAGGAGCCGACACTGACATAAAACAGAGTAATTATATACGAAAACACACACACACGGCTTCTCGTTTTTGTAGACACATGAATTATATATTGTGCATCCGCCACTTGGTGAGCGATGGCCGTGGAAGAGAATGAAAAACAGCCATGCGGCGGTTAGGCCACCTTCTGGCGGCCACCATTTTATTTAATTTTTATTTTTTCGTTTTTGTCTTTTTTTTCTTAAAAATTGCCGTTTTTGAGCGGTTTTTTCTCACTTTTTTGCTTTAAAAATGAATTTATCATCAAAAATAACATATAATTTCATGTTTGAGTGTTTCTTATCACCTTTTTTGTCGAAAATCCCACTTTTTTCACTTTTAATTGGAAAAAAAATAAATTTCCCAAAGCGTTTCAATTTTCCAAGTCCTTTTTTCTTTTTTCTATGCTTCTTGATAGTTTTCCCATCTTTTATTTCGAAAATTTAACATTTTTGAGTTTCAGAATCCCTTTGCGCCACTCGACGGACGAAAATCACTTGACGGAAGAGAAATAATGGAAGAAAAGTAAGAAATCTTGAAGTTTTTGAAGAAAATCCCGAAGATTTCTCAATTTTCATGGATTCAAGTGCTGAATAAGGGAAAATATTGCAATTTCCAGGTCTCGTGAACAAGAAGCGCAAGTCGTCGAGCACGCGGAGCCTGCTTGGAGCTGAAAACGGAAGAGATGTGCTCGGAGCCGCGGAAGAACAAGAAGGCTCGCCGAAACGGAATCTATCAATGGAGTTACCACACGATTAGGCTGTATTTTTGTGAATTTGCGTAAATTTGTGTGTATTTGTCGATAACTTTGAAGCCATCACTTTGATTGAAAATAAAAATTTATTAATTTGAACTTCTGATTTTGTAACACAAATCGGAATGAATTCCCATCGACTGATCCGTTACGGCGAGTCTTCTTGTTTCGCGTCTTCTCGTTCGTCCGCGGCTCCGAGCACATCTCTTCCGTTTTCAGCTCCAAGCAGGCTCCGCGTGCTCGACGACTTGCGCTTCTTGTTCACGAGACCTGGAAATTGCAATATTTTCCCTTATTCAGCACTTGAATCCATGAAAATTGAGAAATCTTCGGGATTTTCTTCAAAAACTTCAAGATTTCTTACTTTTCTTCCATTATTTCTCTTCCGTCAAGTGATTTTCGTCCGTCGAGTGGCGCAAAGGGATTCTGAAACTCAAAAATGTTAAATTTTCGAAATAAAAGATGGGAAAACTATCAAGAAGCATAGAAAAAAGAAAAAAGGACTTGGAAAATTGAAACGCTTTGGGAAATTTATTTTTTTTCCAATTAAAAGTGAAAAAAGTGGGATTTTCGACAAAAAAGGTGATAAGAAACACTCAAACATGAAATTATATGTTATTTTTGATGATAAATTCATTTTTAAAGCAAAAAAGTGAGAAAAAACCGCTCAAAAACGGCAATTTTTAAGAAAAAAAAAAGACAAAAACGAAAAAATAAAAATTAAATTAAATGGTGGCCGCCAGAAGGTGGCCTAACCGCCGCATGGCTGTTTTCATTCTCTTCCACGGCCATCGCTCACCAAGTGGCGGATGCACAATAGCAATTTTGTCCTCGAGAAGTACACAGGATAAGTTGTAAATTCTGACACTGTTGTTACACTGTGGCTATCGGATGACTGTGCAGGTGTCTTACAACACGACATCCGATATTCCGGATGGCAATTACGAGTTGAGAAACAGGTGCTAATCACGGAGCACTTCCCTCGTTTCCTAATTAGCCGGATGATCGTTGGGTAAACATTTAGGTGGGGAGAAGCTTGTTGGCACAGGTGGTGTCGACTGTTTGTACACACACACCATTAGGGTGTGACACACACCAAAAGTTACATTTTTCGGGTGAATAGGTTTTCAGATAGCTGCAAACGCGCTCCATTGAAATAATGTGTAAATCCTAGGAAAATTCACTTTTTTGTTGTATTTGTAGGTTTTTGGCATAGATTCACCTTTAAAATTATGCGAAAATTACTAAATTTACAAAAAATTGAGAGCAGGCTGCGGTGGCACAGAAATTTTCACTTCCATGATGATTTTCTCAATGGTGCGCGGGTTTTCGATAGAATTTTCAGCCTTTTCATCAAATTTTCAGTTTTTGTCGGTTTTTTGATTAATTTTTTGAAAATCAAGCTATTTTTTAGATGACAGCTTTATGAAAATTCAAGAAAAAGTGAATTTCTTCTTGTTTTTAAAGGGTTTTGATGCAAAAACCAGAAAAATCTCCATTTTGTCGTCAAGTTTGATGTTTTGCTCTGCATTTGCACTTTTTTGTCAATTTCAGTACTGTTCGTCCATGAAATCATGCAAACGTGCTCCATTGACAAAAGGGGCGTGGCCTATTTTTTTTTTCAATTTTCTCATTGAAAAACTCGATTTTTTGTTAGATTTCACTAATTTTTTTCACTTTTTCCAGGAAAAGAACGTCGCCGATGACTAATTGATTGATTTTTTCGGTAAGTTCAATGTTTTCAACTCAATTTGTCAGTTTTTACCGCCAATATCGATTTTCTGATCGGCAACTCGGTTTTCGCCGTTTTTTCTTTATTTTTACAGAAGATTTCCAGTTTGAGAACTTTATGCAACCTTCAAATCGTTCTTTCATCCATTTTATGCAAATTTAAGCGAATTTTCGCGAAAAAATCTGATTTTTCCATAAATTTCGCCGATTTTGTTCCATTTTCATCGCGACGGACCTATTTCGTACAATACGGCATGAATTCAGGACTATTTCAATTATGTAATTCATGAAATTCGATGAAACTATCGAAAAACCCGTGAAAACCGAGTTGCCGATCAGAAAATCGATATTGGCGAGAAAAACTGACAAATTGAGTTGAAAACATTGAACTTACCGAAAAAATCAATCAATTAGTCATCTGCGACGTTCTTTTCCTGGAAAAAGTGAAAAAAATTAGTGAAATCGAACAAAAAATCGAGTTTTTCAATGAGAAAATTGAAAAAAAATAGGCCACGCCCCTTTTGTCAATGGAGCACGTTTGCATGATTTCATGGACGAACAGTACAAAAACTGCTAAAATTTCATCAAAACTGCAAAATTGCTGCATTTTGTCGTCAAATTCAGTGCCAAAACTGGAAATTCCACTAAACCTGCACAGTTTCTGCATTTTGTCGTCAAATTCAGCGCCAAAACTGAAAATTAGACTGAAAATTAACTTTTTCTGCATTTTTCCGTCAAATTACATGCAAAGTCCGCATTTCCCTCCGTTCTACAGTACTCCTTGAACCCATCATTTGTCACTTGTTAATTTATACACATCGCAATATCTCGGTGTTTCTCTTTTTGCCATCCATCTTTTTGATGCGTCGGAACCTCTTCCCCATTTCACTAAAATTAACATATTCCTCCAAATTGATGATCTTTTGTGTAACAATTAGGGACGGACAGACAGACAGCTGCACACGTGGAAGTGACGGAAGTCGCATTCAGACTCCATGAATGAACATTTTCGCGCATTCAATGAGTAAATATTAGGAGAGATTGAATAAGAGCCACCTGCAGAGGGGCCGAGAGAGTGTGGCGAGAGGGGAGACGCAGAGAGCAGCTTAATCCGCTTGTTAGCTTTTTGGTCGAGTTGTTCTTCCTGAGATGCTGTGTGTGCCATTATTATCCTAATTGGGTTGACATTAAGAGGGATCATTATTTCAGGATGAGAAGCCACTTCATGTCAGTTACACGCGGATTACGGTAGCTAGGAAGTGGACTAGACGGGGAAGTGCAAAATTGTGGAAAAAGTTAAATTCAGTAGAAAGTTCTTGATTTAGCAAAAAATGCATTCGACATGACGAAAAAATGCAGTAAAAGCAGCAGATTTGACGGGAAGATGCAGAATTTTTAATTTTGGCACATTTATGTTAAGAAAACATTGAATTTGACTACAAAATGCACACTTTTTTGATTTTAGAAGCAGAAATTGCTGATATAACGGAAAAATGCCGAATTTTTAGCGTTTCGACATTTTTTTATTAGGAAAACATTGAATTCAACTCTAAAATGCAGATTTTCTCAATTTCATCAAAAATGCATGGGATTTGACGACAAAATGCACATTTTTCTGAATTTTCACATAAAAAACATCAAATTCAACTAACGAATGCATATCTTTCGCTATATACACATGATTCTACGACAATATACAGATTTTTCCATCTTTTCCACCCATTCCAATTATTATACTCGCCGCACGCATCAGTAAGTGCGCTCCACTGTACAACTGGAGTTTTCTAGGCCACGGCCACCATCTCGAAATTCGCGCCACCGTTCAGACAATTTCGCGGTGAAAAATCGATGGCCGCGGCCTAGAAAACTCCAAATTTCTCTTCCATTTCGTCCATTTTGCAGTGGAGCGCACATACTGATGCGTGCGGCGAGTATACCATACACAAAACACCATATCTTACGACAATTCACACTTTTTCCATGTTTTCATCATATTTCCCCACAAAACGGATCAATTAAGAAGCTAAAGGCAATTCCCACGCCTCTCGTGAATGACTCGGCTTCCTCAAAGCCACACCAATTTCCGGTGTCCGTAATATCTGTCATCTGTCGCACATCATCATAATATTGTGTTGTGCTTCAGACGAGCAACGACCTTCAACTCGAGGATCCGAAACAAAAGGCAGATGTGTGGATAAGTAGTTGTGTTACATGTCAACTAATTTGTACGCAAGATTTATGCGCGAGTTTGCCGAAAAGGGGAAGTGGAGGGGAAGATTCGCGCAAAAACCGCTAATTTGGTGATTTATTGTCACAATTTTCACTATTTTACGCTTTTTAGCTGTTTCGCTTTACTCTTTTGTCGGCGAGTTTAGCAACAAGTTTGGAGGGGGTTTTGGTATTGGAAGATTTTATATGGACCACCCGGTGTACTAAAAAGGGGACCAGAACAATGGGTGATAAAATGTAATATTCATATGGACGATTAACCAGATTGTATCGGAATTTGCATGTCTAGTAAAACTGAGCAAGGGATTTGCAAGCTCTTCAACAGAAAAGTTTGCAAATTTGCTCAAAAAGTTGTTTTCCCAAACCAAAACTATGCGCGCAGACATTGCAAAAAACCATGCGGCAGTTGCAACCCTGGCCACGCCCCTTTTCACAATTTTTTTTGTTTCCTTTTTTCGTTGTTTTTTCGCGATTTTCGAGCAAATTTCTACTGAAAGTTGTCAAAATAATTCAAAAATAATCAAAATTATTTATTTTTATCAAATTTTTCCAGAACATTTATCGAAAACCCCTGGAAATCTGACAAGAAAGTTTATATCCAAAAATATTAGTTTCTTCTCGTTTTCCCATAGCTTTTCAATGTATTTTCTAGAAATTCCCTTTATTTTCCGATTGCAGAGAATATGGCCGACAAATCGACAGCAGTTGAGAAGGCCATCGATCCGATTATCGACTTGGGTAACCTGTTGTTCATCGATCGAGAGCCGATTCAGGGGGATGCGAGGTAAAAATCAATAAAATTAGAGAAATTGTACGAAAAATGAAGGAAACGACAAGATTTCAATGATTTTCTATAAAAATTTAGAGATTAGACGTCCAAACTTCTAAAAAATCAATTTTTCAGTGAAAATCTCATCGAGCGAGCCCGTCAGAACACTCAGCTCCTCTTCAACAACATCTGGCAGCTGGAGCAGAAGCGAGTCGAAGAAGCGATCATTGTGACGCTCCCCACAGCGACTTACCGCCTTCCTCGTGAAAAACGACTTCCGGAGAAGAAGGAGCCCACGAAATGGGAGAAATACGCGGCCGAGAAGGGAATTGCGAAGAGGAAGAAGGAGAAGAAGGTGTACGACGAGGCGAGCAAGGAGTGGAAGCCGACTTATGGCTACCGTCGTGGAAACGACAACACCAAGGACTGGCTGATCGAGATTCCGGACAACGCCGAGGATCCGAACAAGGACTTCTTCGCGGAGCGGCGCGAGAAGAAGAAGGAGCGCGTCGCGAAGAACGAGATGCAGCGGATGAAGAATCTGGCGAGACAGATGAAGACGACGGTCAAGTCGGGCCCGTCGACGGAGAAGATGATCGGCGTGGGAGTGGATGCGAAGGAGAAGACGAAGCAGCAGGTGCGGTTCGCTGTCGATCGCGCCAAGTTGGCGACGGCCAGCGCTGGAAAGTTCCAGGAGGGATTGAAAGGTAAAATTGGAGCAGGTTTTGGGCTCAATGTGCTGTTTTGAGAGCCTTTTAGCTTGTTGTGTGCTCAGAATGGGCGGAGTTTCGTGTTCTTGCTCTCTGATGTCGTTCTAGATAACATGAAGCGCTTGGAACAGATGTCGTGGCTGGAAGATGACAAGGACGAGTTGGAAAACTTGAAAACTGAAAAGCTAGGCCATTTAGAATAGTTTAATTTCAATTTTTATTCGAATTTGATGGTTTTCACCTCAAAATTTGAAGAATTATTGAAATTCGGTTATTCTAAATGGCCTAGCTTTTTAGTTTTCAAGTTTTCCAACTCGTCCTTGTTATCTTCCAGCCACGACATCTGTTCCAAGCGCTTCATGCTATCTCGAAGATCATCAAAGAGCATAAACACGAAACTCCGCCCATTCTGAGCACACTGAAAGCCATTTCCATCTTCATGCACAATTCTATTTTCCAGGAGAAAAAGCGAACATCAAAACGGGAAAGAAGAGAAAGTTCGAGGCGAACGAAGCTCCAGTCTCCGGCGAAAAAGAGCGTGCGCTGAAGATCCTGCAGACTATGAAGTCGAAGAAGGCGAAAATCGTCGAGGAGAAGGTGGCGGCAGTGGCCGGACCGGCTCGCGAGACCAAGGAGCGCAAGGAGAAGAAGGGCGGTCCGACGCGCCAGAAGAGTCAGATCCACCGGCAGCAGTGGTTCAAGGCGAAGGTGGACGGCAAGAAGAGCAAGAAGTCGACGGTGGGCAGTGGCGGCAAGAAGAAGGCCGGCAAACGATGAATTTTTTGATTTTTCTTTCCATGTTTTCAAACTTTTTGTTGATTTTTATTGTTTTTCACCATTTTTATGCTATTTTTTCATGATTTTCTCGTCTTTTTTATCCTTCCCACCACCAATAAAGTCGTTGCTATTGTTTGATTTTCGAAACTTTTTCAATTTTGGAAGTTTTGCCACGTGGCGACCTGGCCCTTGGCGGTCCACTGCCCTGACCCTTCTGACCCTTCCAAAGTCGATATGGGGAGGCTGTCGGAAAGAGAATCAGTTCTCGATTCTTCACTACTCTCCAGCAACCTCCTCTCGGGGACTTCGGAATTCGGAAAGTGAGTTTCCCCATCCTCGCCCGATGCCAACACGCTCCATTGTGCCTCGAGGAGAGAGTACTCTTTTCTGGGAGACGCAGACAGTCTGCGTCTCCCAGAATGGTGTACTCTCACTCGGGATGGAGCGCGTTGGCATTGGGAAAGGACGGAGAGTGTTTGATGTGTACAAGAGATACGTTTAGATTGTGAACGATTGAATCGACTGGCTATTCGGATGAGCATCAGGACTCTCGAAGGAATGCGTGAGTATTTTCTTGAAATACCGTGTCAAATGCTCCTCATTAACAAACTGTACATTGGCCAAGTGCTAGTATCAGTGACTAGTTGAGCAATAGGAAAGTTTGACAGTTGTATTCATCTCATAAAACTATGTCTCAATATAAGAAGCTCCTCAAGTACACACTGTTTACGGCCAAGTACTGACTCTACTGAATATTTCAATGTCAGAGGCTCCCGTAAACATGCTGTACTTTGGCCAAGTGCTTGTATCAGTAACTAGTTGAGCAATAGGAGAGTTTGACAGTTGTATTCATCTCATAAAACTATGTCTCAATATAAGAAGCTCCTCAAGTACACACTGTTTACGGCCAAGTACTGACTCTACTGAATATTTCAATGTCAGAGGCTCCCGTAAACATGCTGTACTTTGGCCAAGTGCTAATATCAGTGACTAGTTGAGCAATAGGAAAGTTTGACAGTTGTATTCATCTCATAAAACTATGTCTCAATATAAGAAGCTCCTCAAGTACACACTGTTTACGGCCAAGTACTGACTCTACTGAATATTTCAATGTCAGAGGCTCCCGTAAACATGCTGTACTTTGGCCAAGTGCTTGTATCAGTAACTAGTTGAGCAATAGGAGAGTTTGACAGTTGTATTCATCTCATAAAACTATGTCTCAATATAAGAAGCTCCTCAAGTACACACTGTTTACGGCCAAGTACTGACTCTACTGAATATTTCAATGTCAGAGGCTCCCGTAAACATGCTGTACTTTGGCCAAGTGCTAATATCAGTGACTAGTTGAGCAATAGGAAAGTTTGACAGTTGTATTCATCTCATAAAACTATGTCTCAATATAAGAAGCTCCTCAAGTACACACTGTTTACGGCCAAGTACTGACTCTACTGAATATTTCAATGTCAGAGGCTCCCGTAAACATGCTGTACTTTGGCCAAGTGCTAATATCAGTGACTAGTTGAGCAATAGGAAAGTTTGACAGTTGTATTCATCTCATAAAACTATGTCTCAATATAAGAAGCTCCTCAAGTACACACTGTTTACGGCCAAGTACTGACTCTACTGAATATTTCAATGTCAGAGGCTCCCGTAAACATGCTGTACTTTGGCCAAGTGCTTGTATCAGTAACTAGTTGAGCAATAGGAGAGTTTGACAGTTGTATTCATCTCATAAAACTATGTCTCAATATAAGAAGCTCCTCAAGTACACACTGTTTACGGCCAAGTACTGACTCTACTGAATATTTCAATGTCAGAGGCTCCCGTAAACATGCTGTACTTTGGCCAAGTGCTAATATCAGTGACTAGTTGAGCAATAGGAAAGTTTGACAGTTGTATTCATCTCATAAAACTATGTCTCAATATAAGAAGCTCCTCAAGTACACACTGTTTACGGCCAAGTACTGACTCTACTGAATATTTCAATGTCAGAGGCTCCCGTAAACATGCTGTACTTTGGCCAAGTGCTAATATCAGTGACTAGTTGAGCAATAGGAAAGTTTGACAGTTGTATTCATCTCATAAAACTATGTCTCAATATAAGAAGCTCCTCAAGTACACACTGTTTACGGCCAAGTACTGACTCTACTGAATATTTCAATGTCAGAGGCTCCCGTAAACATGCTGTACTTTGGCCAAGTGCTAATATCAGTGACTAGTTGAGCAATAGGAAAGTTTGACAGTTGTATTCATCTCATAAAACTATGTCTCAATATAAGAAGCTCCTCAAGTACACACTGTTTACGGCCAAGTACTGACTCTACTGAATATTTCAATGTCAGAGGCTCCCGTAAACATGCTGTACTTTGGCCAAGTGCTAATATCAGTGACTAGTTGAGCAATAGGAAAGTTTGACAGTTGTATTCATCTCATAAAACTATGTCTCAATATAAGAAGCTCCTCAAGTACACACTGTTTACGGCCAAGTACTGACTCTACTGAATATTTCAATGTCAGAGGCTCCCGTAAACATGCTGTACTTTGGCCAAGTGCTAATATCAGTGACTAGTTGAGCAATAGGAAAGTTTGACAGTTGTATTCATCTCATAAAACTATGTCTCAATATAAGAAGCTCCTCAAGTACACACTGTTTACGGCCAAGTACTGACTCTACTGAATATTTCAATGTCAGAGGCTCCCGTAAACATGCTGTACTTTGGCCAAGTGCTAATATCAGTGACTAGTTGAGCAATAGGAAAGTTTGACAGTTGTATTCATCTCATAAAACTATGTCTCAATATAAGAAGCTCCTCAAGTACACACTGTTTACGGCCAAGTACTGACTCTACTGAATATTTCAATGTCAGAGGCTCCCGTAAACATGCTGTACATTGGCCAAGTGCTAGTATCAGTGACTAGTTGAGCAATAGGAAAGTTTGACAGTTGTATTCATCTCATAAAACTATGTCTCAATATAAGAAGCTCCTCAAGTACACACTGTTTACGGCCAAGTACTGACTCTACTGAATATTTCAATGTCAGAGGCTCCCGTAAACATGCTGTACTTTGGCCAAGTGCTAATATCAGTGACTAGTTGAGCAATAGGAAAGTTTGACAGTTGTATTCATCTCATAAAACTATGTCTCAATATAAGAAGCTCCTCAAGTACACACTGTTTACGGCCAAGTACTGACTCTACTGAATATTTCAATGTCAGAGGCTCCCGTAAACATGCTGTACTTTGGCCAAGTGCTAATATCAGTGACTAGTTGAGCAATAGGAAAGTTTGACAGTTGTATTCATCTCATAAAACTATGTCTCAATATAAGAAGCTCCTCAAGTACACACTGTTTACGGCCAAGTACTGACTCTACTGAATATTTCAATGTCAGAGGCTCCCGTAAACATGCTGTACTTTGGCCAAGTGCTAATATCAGTGACTAGTTGAGCAATAGGAAAGTTTGACAGTTGTATTCATCTCATAAAACTATGTCTCAATATAAGAAGCTCCTCAAGTACACACTGTTTACGGCCAAGTACTGACTCTACTGAATATTTCAATGTCAGAGGCTCCCGTAAACATGCTGTACTTTGGCCAAGTGCTAATATCAGTGACTAGTTGAGCAATAGGAAAGTTTGACAGTTGTATTCATCTCATAAAACTATGTCTCAATATAAGAAGCTCCTCAAGTACACACTGTTTACGGCCAAGTACTGACTCTACTGAATATTTCAATGTCAGAGGCTCCCGTAAACATGCTGTACTTTGGCCAAGTGCTAATATCAGTGACTAGTTGAGCAATAGGAAAGTTTGACAGTTGTATTCATCTCATAAAACTATGTCTCAATATAAGAAGCTCCTCAAGTACACACTGTTTACGGCCAAGTACTGACTCTACTGAATATTTCAATGTCAGAGGCTCCCGTAAACATGCTGTACTTTGGCCAAGTGCTAATATCAGTGACTAGTTGAGCAATAGGAGAGTTTGACAGTTGTATTCATCTCATAAAACTATGTCTCAATATAAGAAGCTCCTCAAGTACACACTGTTTACGGCCAAGTACTGACTCTACTGAATATTTCAATGTCAGAGGCTCCCGTAAACATGCTGTACATTGGCCAAGTGCTAGTATCAGTAACTAGTTGAGCAATAGGAGAGTTTGACAGTTGTATTCATCTCATAAAACTATGTCTCAATATAAGAAGCTCCTCAAGTACACACTGTTTACGGCCAAGTACTGACTCTACTGAATATTTCAATGTCAGAGGCTCCCGTAAACATGCTGTACATTGGCCAAGTGCTAGTATCAGTGACTAGTTGAGCAATAGGAAAGTTTGACAGTTGTATTCATCTCATAAAACTATGTCTCAATATAAGAAGCTCCTCAAGTACACACTGTTTACGGCCAAGTACTGACTCTACTGAATATTTCAATGTCAGAGGCTCCCGTAAACATGCTGTACTTTGGCCAAGTGCTAATATCAGTGACTAGTTGAGCAATAGGAAAGTTTGACAGTTGTATTCATCTCATAAAACTATGTCTCAATATAAGAAGCTCCTCAAGTACACACTGTTTACGGCCAAGTACTGACTCTACTGAATATTTCAATGTCAGAGGCTCCCGTAAACATGCTGTACTTTGGCCAAGTGCTAATATCAGTGACTAGTTGAGCAATAGGAAAGTTTGACAGTTGTATTCATCTCATAAAACTATGTCTCAATATAAGAAGCTCCTCAAGTACACACTGTTTACGGCCAAGTACTGACTCTACTGAATATTTCAATGTCAGAGGCTCCCGTAAACATGCTGTACTTTGGCCAAGTGCTAATATCAGTGACTAGTTGAGCAATAGGAAAGTTTGACAGTTGTATTCATCTCATAAAACTATGTCTCAATATAAGAAGCTCCTCAAGTACACACTGTTTACGGCCAAGTACTGACTCTACTGAATATTTCAATGTCAGAGGCTCCCGTAAACATGCTGTACTTTGGCCAAGTGCTAATATCAGTGACTAGTTGAGCAATAGGAGAGTTTGACAGTTGTATTCATCTCATAAAACTATGTCTCAATATAAGAAGCTCCTCAAGTACACACTGTTTACGGCCAAGTACTGACTCTACTGAATATTTCAATGTCAGAGGCTCCCGTAAACATGCTGTACATTGGCCAAGTGCTAGTATCAGTAACTAGTTGAGCAATAGGAGAGTTTGACAGTTGTATTCATCTCATAAAACTATGTCTCAATATAAGAAGCTCCTCAAGTACACACTGTTTACGGCCAAGTACTGACTCTACTGAATATTTCAATGTCAGAGGCTCCCGTAAACATGCTGTACTTTGGCCAAGTGCTAATATCAGTGACTAGTTGAGCAATAGGAAAGTTTGACAGTTGTATTCATCTCATAAAACTATGTCTCAATATAAGAAGCTCCTCAAGTACACACTGTTTACGGCCAAGTACTGACTCTACTGAATATTTCAATGTCAGAGGCTCCCGTAAACATGCTGTACTTTGGCCAAGTGCTTGTATCAGTAACTAGTTGAGCAATAGGAGAGTTTGACAGTTGTATTCATCTCATAAAACTATGTCTCAATATAAGAAGCTCCTCAAGTACACACTGTTTACGGCCAAGTACTGACTCTACTGAATATTTCAATGTCAGAGGCTCCCGTAAACATGCTGTACTTTGGCCAAGTGCTTGTATCAGTAACTAGTTGAGCAATAGGAGAGTTTGACAGTTGTATTCATCTCATAAAACTATGTCTCAATATAAGAAGCTCCTCAAGTACACACTGTTTACGGCCAAGTACTGACTCTACTGAATATTTCAATGTCAGAGGCTCCCGTAAACATGCTGTACTTTGGCCAAGTGCTAATATCAGTGACTAGTTGAGCAATAGGAAAGTTTGACAGTTGTATTCATCTCATAAAACTATGTCTCAATATAAGAAGCTCCTCAAGTACACACTGTTTACGGCCAAGTACTGACTCTACTGAATATTTCAATGTCAGAGGCTCCCGTAAACATGCTGTACTTTGGCCAAGTGCTAATATCAGTGACTAGTTGAGCAATAGGAAAGTTTGACAGTTGTATTCATCTCATAAAACTATGTCTCAATATAAGAAGCTCCTCAAGTACACACTGTTTACGGCCAAGTACTGACTCTACTGAATATTTCAATGTCAGAGGCTCCCGTAAACATGCTGTACTTTGGCCAAGTGCTAATATCAGTGACTAGTTGAGCAATAGGAAAGTTTGACAGTTGTATTCATCTCATAAAACTATGTCTCAATATAAGAAGCTCCTCAAGTACACACTGTTTACGGCCAAGTACTGACTCTACTGAATATTTCAATGTCAGAGGCTCCCGTAAACATGCTGTACTTTGGCCAAGTGCTAATATCAGTGACTAGTTGAGCAATAGGAAAGTTTGACAGTTGTATTCATCTCATAAAACTATGTCTCAATATAAGAAGCTCCTCAAGTACACACTGTTTACGGCCAAGTACTGACTCTACTGAATATTTCAATGTCAGAGGCTCCCGTAAACATGCTGTACTTTGGCCAAGTGCTAATATCAGTGACTAGTTGAGCAATAGGAAAGTTTGACAGTTGTATTCATCTCATAAAACTATGTCTCAATATAAGAAGCTCCTCAAGTACACACTGTTTACGGCCAAGTACTGACTCTACTGAATATTTCAATGTCAGAGGCTCCCGTAAACATGCTGTACTTTGGCCAAGTGCTAATATCAGTGACTAGTTGAGCAATAGGAAAGTTTGACAGTTGTATTCATCTCATAAAACTATGTCTCAATATAAGAAGCTCCTCAAGTACACACTGTTTACGGCCAAGTACTGACTCTACTGAATATTTCAATGTCAGAGGCTCCCGTAAACATGCTGTACTTTGGCCAAGTGCTAATATCAGTGACTAGTTGAGCAATAGGAAAGTTTGACAGTTGTATTCATCTCATAAAACTATGTCTCAATATAAGAAGCTCCTCAAGTACACACTGTTTACGGCCAAGTACTGACTCTACTGAATATTTCAATGTCAGAGGCTCCCGTAAACATGCTGTACTTTGGCCAAGTGCTAATATCAGTGACTAGTTGAGCAATAGGAAAGTTTGACAGTTGTATTCATCTCATAAAACTATGTCTCAATATAAGAAGCTCCTCAAGTACACACTGTTTACGGCCAAGTACTGACTCTACTGAATATTTCAATGTCAGAGGCTCCCGTAAACATGCTGTACATTGGCCAAGTGCTAGTATCAGTGACTAGTTGAGCAATAGGAAAGTTTGACAGTTGTATTCATCTCATAAAACTATGTCTCAATATAAGAAGCTCCTCAAGTACACACTGTTTACGGCCAAGTACTGACTCTACTGAATATTTCAATGTCAGAGGCTCCCGTAAACATGCTGTACTTTGGCCAAGTGCTAATATCAGTGACTAGTTGAGCAATAGGAAAGTTTGACAGTTGTATTCATCTCATAAAACTATGTCTCAATATAAGAAGCTCCTCAAGTACACACTGTTTACGGCCAAGTACTGACTCTACTGAATATTTCAATGTCAGAGGCTCCCGTAAACATGCTGTACTTTGGCCAAGTGCTAATATCAGTGACTAGTTGAGCAATAGGAAAGTTTGACAGTTGTATTCATCTCATAAAACTATGTCTCAATATAAGAAGCTCCTCAAGTACACACTGTTTACGGCCAAGTACTGACTCTACTGAATATTTCAATGTCAGAGGCTCCCGTAAACATGCTGTACTTTGGCCAAGTGCTAATATCAGTGACTAGTTGAGCAATAGGAAAGTTTGACAGTTGTATTCATCTCATAAAACTATGTCTCAATATAAGAAGCTCCTCAAGTACACACTGTTTACGGCCAAGTACTGACTCTACTGAATATTTCAATGTCAGAGGCTCCCGTAAACATGCTGTACTTTGGCCAAGTGCTAATATCAGTGACTAGTTGAGCAATAGGAAAGTTTGACAGTTGTATTCATCTCATAAAACTATGTCTCAATATAAGAAGCTCCTCAAGTACACACTGTTTACGGCCAAGTACTGACTCTACTGAATATTTCAATGTCAGAGGCTCCCGTAAACATGCTGTACTTTGGCCAAGTGCTAATATCAGTGACTAGTTGAGCAATAGGAAAGTTTGACAGTTGTATTCATCTCATAAAACTATGTCTCAATATAAGAAGCTCCTCAAGTACACACTGTTTACGGCCAAGTACTGACTCTACTGAATATTTCAATGTCAGAGGCTCCCGTAAACATGCTGTACTTTGGCCAAGTGCTAATATCAGTGACTAGTTGAGCAATAGGAGAGTTTGACAGTTGTATTCATCTCATAAAACTATGTCTCAATATAAGAAGCTCCTCAAGTACACACTGTTTACGGCCAAGTACTGACTCTACTGAATATTTCAATGTCAGAGGCTCCCGTAAACATGCTGTACATTGGCCAAGTGCTAGTATCAGTAACTAGTTGAGCAATAGGAGAGTTTGACAGTTGTATTCATCTCATAAAACTATGTCTCAATATAAGAAGCTCCTCAAGTACACACTGTTTACGGCCAAGTACTGACTCTACTGAATATTTCAATGTCAGAGGCTCCCGTAAACATGCTGTACATTGGCCAAGTGCTAGTATCAGTGACTAGTTGAGCAATAGGAAAGTTTGACAGTTGTATTCATCTCATAAAACTATGTCTCAATATAAGAAGCTCCTCAAGTACACACTGTTTACGGCCAAGTACTGACTCTACTGAATATTTCAATGTCAGAGGCTCCCGTAAACATGCTGTACTTTGGCCAAGTGCTAATATCAGTGACTAGTTGAGCAATAGGAAAGTTTGACAGTTGTATTCATCTCATAAAACTATGTCTCAATATAAGAAGCTCCTCAAGTACACACTGTTTACGGCCAAGTACTGACTCTACTGAATATTTCAATGTCAGAGGCTCCCGTAAACATGCTGTACTTTGGCCAAGTGCTAATATCAGTGACTAGTTGAGCAATAGGAAAGTTTGACAGTTGTATTCATCTCATAAAACTATGTCTCAATATAAGAAGCTCCTCAAGTACACACTGTTTACGGCCAAGTACTGACTCTACTGAATATTTCAATGTCAGAGGCTCCCGTAAACATGCTGTACTTTGGCCAAGTGCTAATATCAGTGACTAGTTGAGCAATAGGAAAGTTTGACAGTTGTATTCATCTCATAAAACTATGTCTCAATATAAGAAGCTCCTCAAGTACACACTGTTTACGGCCAAGTACTGACTCTACTGAATATTTCAATGTCAGAGGCTCCCGTAAACATGCTGTACTTTGGCCAAGTGCTAATATCAGTGACTAGTTGAGCAATAGGAGAGTTTGACAGTTGTATTCATCTCATAAAACTATGTCTCAATATAAGAAGCTCCTCAAGTACACACTGTTTACGGCCAAGTACTGACTCTACTGAATATTTCAATGTCAGAGGCTCCCGTAAACATGCTGTACATTGGCCAAGTGCTAGTATCAGTAACTAGTTGAGCAATAGGAGAGTTTGACAGTTGTATTCATCTCATAAAACTATGTCTCAATATAAGAAGCTCCTCAAGTACACACTGTTTACGGCCAAGTACTGACTCTACTGAATATTTCAATGTCAGAGGCTCCCGTAAACATGCTGTACTTTGGCCAAGTGCTAATATCAGTGACTAGTTGAGCAATAGGAAAGTTTGACAGTTGTATTCATCTCATAAAACTATGTCTCAATATAAGAAGCTCCTCAAGTACACACTGTTTACGGCCAAGTACTGACTCTACTGAATATTTCAATGTCAGAGGCTCCCGTAAACATGCTGTACTTTGGCCAAGTGCTTGTATCAGTAACTAGTTGAGCAATAGGAGAGTTTGACAGTTGTATTCATCTCATAAAACTATGTCTCAATATAAGAAGCTCCTCAAGTACACACTGTTTACGGCCAAGTACTGACTCTACTGAATATTTCAATGTCAGAGGCTCCCGTAAACATGCTGTACTTTGGCCAAGTGCTTGTATCAGTAACTAGTTGAGCAATAGGAGAGTTTGACAGTTGTATTCATCTCATAAAACTATGTCTCAATATAAGAAGCTCCTCAAGTACACACTGTTTACGGCCAAGTACTGACTCTACTGAATATTTCAATGTCAGAGGCTCCCGTAAACATGCTGTACTTTGGCCAAGTGCTAATATCAGTGACTAGTTGAGCAATAGGAAAGTTTGACAGTTGTATTCATCTCATAAAACTATGTCTCAATATAAGAAGCTCCTCAAGTACACACTGTTTACGGCCAAGTACTGACTCTACTGAATATTTCAATGTCAGAGGCTCCCGTAAACATGCTGTACTTTGGCCAAGTGCTAATATCAGTGACTAGTTGAGCAATAGGAAAGTTTGACAGTTGTATTCATCTCATAAAACTATGTCTCAATATAAGAAGCTCCTCAAGTACACACTGTTTACGGCCAAGTACTGACTCTACTGAATATTTCAATGTCAGAGGCTCCCGTAAACATGCTGTACTTTGGCCAAGTGCTAATATCAGTGACTAGTTGAGCAATAGGAAAGTTTGACAGTTGTATTCATCTCATAAAACTATGTCTCAATATAAGAAGCTCCTCAAGTACACACTGTTTACGGCCAAGTACTGACTCTACTGAATATTTCAATGTCAGAGGCTCCCGTAAACATGCTGTACTTTGGCCAAGTGCTAATATCAGTGACTAGTTGAGCAATAGGAAAGTTTGACAGTTGTATTCATCTCATAAAACTATGTCTCAATATAAGAAGCTCCTCAAGTACACACTGTTTACGGCCAAGTACTGACTCTACTGAATATTTCAATGTCAGAGGCTCCCGTAAACATGCTGTACTTTGGCCAAGTGCTAATATCAGTGACTAGTTGAGCAATAGGAAAGTTTGACAGTTGTATTCATCTCATAAAACTATGTCTCAATATAAGAAGCTCCTCAAGTACACACTGTTTACGGCCAAGTACTGACTCTACTGAATATTTCAATGTCAGAGGCTCCCGTAAACATGCTGTACATTGGCCAAGTGCTAGTATCAGTGACTAGTTGAGCAATAGGAAAGTTTGACAGTTGTATTCATCTCATAAAACTATGTCTCAATATAAGAAGCTCCTCAAGTACACACTGTTTACGGCCAAGTACTGACTCTACTGAATATTTCAATGTCAGAGGCTCCCGTAAACATGCTGTACTTTGGCCAAGTGCTAATATCAGTGACTAGTTGAGCAATAGGAAAGTTTGACAGTTGTATTCATCTCATAAAACTATGTCTCAATATAAGAAGCTCCTCAAGTACACACTGTTTACGGCCAAGTACTGACTCTACTGAATATTTCAATGTCAGAGGCTCCCGTAAACATGCTGTACTTTGGCCAAGTGCTAATATCAGTGACTAGTTGAGCAATAGGAAAGTTTGACAGTTGTATTCATCTCATAAAACTATGTCTCAATATAAGAAGCTCCTCAAGTACACACTGTTTACGGCCAAGTACTGACTCTACTGAATATTTCAATGTCAGAGGCTCCCGTAAACATGCTGTACATTGGCCAAGTGCTAGTATCAGTGACTAGTTGAGCAATATGAGAGTTTGACAGTTGTATTCATCTCATAAAACTATGTCTCAATATAAGAAGCTCCTCAAGTACACACTGTTTACGGCCAAGTACTGACTCTACTGAATATTTCAATGTCAGAGGCTCCCGTAAACATGCTGTACTTTGGCCAAGTGCTTGTATCAGTAACTAGTTGAGCAATAGGAGAGTTTGACAGTTGTATTCATCTCATAAAACTATGTCTCAATATAAGAAGCTCCTCAAGTACACACTGTTTACGGCCAAGTACTGACTCTACTGAATATTTCAATGTCAGAGGCTCCCGTAAACATGCTGTACTTTGGCCAAGTGCTTGTATCAGTAACTAGTTGAGCAATAGGAGAGTTTGACAGTTGTATTCATCTCATAAAACTATGTCTCAATATAAGAAGCTCCTCAAGTACACACTGTTTACGGCCAAGTACTGACTCTACTGAATATTTCAATGTCAGAGGCTCCCGTAAACATGCTGTACATTGGCCAAGTGCTAATATCAGTGACTAGTTGAGCAATAGGAAAGTTTGACAGTTGTATTCATCTCATAAAACTATGTCTCAATATAAGAAGCTCCTCAAGTACACACTGTTTACGGCCAAGTACTGACTCTACTGAATATTTCAATGTCAGAGGCTCCCGTAAACATGCTGTACATTGGCCAAGTGCTAGTATCAGTGACTAGTTGAGCAATAGGAGAGTTTGACAGTTGTATTCATCTCATAAAACTATGTCTCAATATAAGAAGCTCCTCAAGTACACACTGTTTACGGCCAAGTACTGACTCTACTGAATATTTCAATGTCAGAGGCTCCCGTAAACATGCTGTACTTTGGCCAAGTGCTAATATCAGTGACTAGTTGAGCAATAGGAAAGTTTGACAGTTGTATTCATCTCATAAAACTATGTCTCAATATAAGAAGCTCCTCAAGTACACACTGTTTACGGCCAAGTACTGACTCTACTGAATATTTCAATGTCAGAGGCTCCCGTAAACATGCTGTACTTTGGCCAAGTGCTTGTATCAGTAACTAGTTGAGCAATAGGAGAGTTTGACAGTTGTATTCATCTCATAAAACTATGTCTCAATATAAGAAGCTCCTCAAGTACACACTGTTTACGGCCAAGTACTGACTCTACTGAATATTTCAATGTCAGAGGCTCCCGTAAACATGCTGTACTTTGGCCAAGTGCTAATATCAGTGACTAGTTGAGCAATAGGAAAGTTTGACAGTTGTATTCATCTCATAAAACTATGTCTCAATATAAGAAGCTCCTCAAGTACACACTGTTTACGGCCAAGTACTGACTCTACTGAATATTTCAATGTCAGAGGCTCCCGTAAACATGCTGTACATTGGCCAAGTGCTAGTATCAGTAACTAGTTGAGCAATAGGAGAGTTTGACAGTTGTATTCATCTCATAAAACTATGTCTCAATATAAGAAGCTCCTCAAGTACACACTGTTTACGGCCAAGTACTGACTCTACTGAATATTTCAATGTCAGAGGCTCCCGTAAACATGCTGTACTTTGGCCAAGTGCTAATATCAGTGACTAGTTGAGCAATAGGAAAGTTTGACAGTTGTATTCATCTCATAAAACTATGTCTCAATATAAGAAGCTCCTCAAGTACACACTGTTTACGGCCAAGTACTGACTCTACTGAATATTTCAATGTCAGAGGCTCCCGTAAACGAACTGTACTTTGGCCAAGTACTAACTTTTCTTTTCCTAAAACATAGTTTTGTTTTTTCTAATAAAATCAATCCATTTTGCACTGAAATCCACCATTTTTCGTCTCAAAAAGCTCATTTTGGCATTGTGCCATGGGGGTCAGAAAGTGCGCTCCACTGGACTCGCCTTCAAATTTTGTCATCCTTTTCCATTTTTCTCATCATTTTTTCCGCATTTTCTCTTGTTTCTTCTCATTTTTTCACAATTTTCCCCTGTTTCCAGTAAAAATTCAGTTTCAGAAGATGACGATCAACTTTATCTCGCACGACGACGACTTCTGCGGCTACTGCGGCGCGATTCTCGAGTTGCCCGCGCAGGCGCCGTCCGCGGTGACTTGTAAAGTGTGTGCGACGAGGTGGAATGTTAAAGGTGAGGAATTCTGGAACAGTTTCAGAAGAAGAGTAAAATAAAATGGAAGATTTCAGAGCGAGTCGATCAGGTGGTGAGTCGGGTGGAGAAAATCTACGAGCGAACGGTGGCGGACACGGATGGAATTGAGAACGACGAGTCGGCGGATGCGGTCGTCGATCATATTTGCACAAAGTAGGGATTCAGAAGACATTTTTTGACGAATTCGAGAAGATTTTCATGTGAAAAATTGATTTTTCATGAATTTTCAGCAATTTTAGGTGAAAAATAGGGAAAATACATGGAAATTGATGATTTGAGACCCATTTGATCTAGATTTCGCTTAAACTTCAAAGTTTTACACTCAATTGTTGATTTTTAGTAATTTTCAGCTAATTTTCAACCAATTCACACTGAAAACACTGAAAAATTGCGCTTTTTTCAGATGCGGCCACGGAAAAGCATCATACTCGACGATGCAAACGCGCTCTGCCGACGAAGGACAGACAGTGTTCTACACTTGTCTCAAATGCAAAAAGAAGGACATTGAGTACTCTTGATTGTTTATTTTTTGTTATTTTTGCAATTTTTCAATTGTTTTGTTGTTGATTTATCCGGATTCTTCCAGGAGTTGTTTAGAAAATTGAAGAAAACCTGATTTTTTACATTGTTTTCTGCATTTTCCAAGGATTTTTACTGGTTTCGGCCAGTTTTTGCTATCTTTATCATGTGAGCTTCATTTGAGAAATCTTTATGAAAAATTGCAGATGTCCCGTGGAAGCAGCGCCGGATTCGATCGCCACATCACCATTTTCTCGCCAGAGGGGCGTGTCTATCAGGTGAGCATAAAACTCATGAGCATTGTGAACAAAATGCTCCACTTTCGGGCTTTTTTCCGTCGAAAAATGCTCAATTTTGAAGAAACACTGAACATTTTGATAATTTTTTGAAACTGTCCCAGCACAAAATCACAAAGTGCAATAATTTCTTGCTCCATTTTCCAATCACCCTATTTCCAGGTGGAGTACGCGTTCAAAGCGATAAACTCAACGAACCTGACGGCAGTCGCCGTGAAAGGCACCGACACCGCCGTGATCGCGGTGCAGAAGCGCGTGCCGGACAGTCTGATCGTCGCCGACACGGTGACCTCCGTCTACCAGATCTCGCAGACCGTCGGATGCTGCGCCATCGGAATGATTCCGGACGCCAAGTTCCAGGTGAAGCGTGCGCAGGGAGAAGCGGCCAGCTGGAAGTACAAGAACGGATATGATATGCCGTGTGAGCTGCTCGCCAAGAAGATGGCCGACCTCAATCAGTACTACACGCAGAATGCCGAGATGCGCAGTTTGGGATGTGGTGAGTGTGCCATGGAGCAATGAGGGGCTCTTTATCAGAGAATAAACTTACAAGGGTTGAACCTGAGCTCGCTGAGCACATTGGGATCAGATTATGCGAAATGCTCCGGAGAGCCGAGATATAGGTCACAATAAAATAATAGTGGAAAAAAGTACCTTCAGACTATTTTTCACAGCTATTTTAGACTTCTGTGACCCATATCTCGGCTCTCCGGGACATTCTGCAAAATCTGATTCCATGAATGTGCTCACGGAGCTCTCGACTACCTATCATATCAATTTCTATAAAAAAGTTCAACCCTTGAGGTTAAACACTCCCTTTTTATTGTTTTCCACGAGAAGTACACCAAAAAGTGAATTCTAGGCCACACGATTTCAAAAATTGCCTTTGAAACCCCGCCCATTTCCAGGTCTCCTGTTCATCTCGTTCGACGACGAGAAGGGTCCCGAAGTGTACCGCGTGGACCCGGCCGGCTACTTCCGCGGCATGAAGGGCGTGTCGATGGGCGTGAAGCAGGTGCCGGCCACCACGTTCCTCGAGAAGAAGATCAAGAAGAAGTCGGAGCTCACCGGCACCGAGGCCATCGAGCTCGCCATCGAGGCGCTCCAGTCGTCGCTGGGCATCGACGTGCGCGCCAAGGACCTCGAGGTGGTGGTGGTCAGCAAGGACAACGCCAAGTTCACCAAACTGAAGGACGAGCAGGTCGAGCACCATCTCAACCAGATTGCCAATCGCGACTAAGGCTCCGCCCCCTTTTCTTCGGCTCGAATTTTGTATTCCTTTTAAATTATCATTAAAATTATCCCATTCTCTCTCTTTTTATGCTCTCCGGTTTTCTCCCCGCCCCCCCCCCCCCCTTTTATTTATTTGTCTGTGTCTTTATATTTATTCAGTAAAAATGGATTGAACAACTCGATTTGATATGATAATCATCGTTTTTCCAACGATTTTATGTTATTTATCACGAAGCCCCGCCCCTTTGGAGTCATTTGTGCTCTCTCTCTTGTTGACTCGTCACAGGGATCACAAATCACATCACAACCTCAAAAATCAAGGTTTCGCAATTTCGTTTTCTCGACGTTTTCTAACCCGATTTTATCGCCATTTAACCGGAAAATTTCGCGGTTTCTTCGAGGTTACTTCCATTTGATGAACATTTTTATTCGATTTTCTCTTGAAATTAGTTAAAAAATCAATAATTCAGCTCGAAAATGAGCACAGAAGGCGAGGAATCTGGAATGTTTCTATCAGTGGTGCTCTACTCGGCGGTGGCCTTTACAGTGTTGTATTTTGTCAGGTAAGTGCGTTTGATTTTCTAAATAATGCAAGTGTGCTCTACTAATAGTGTGCTCCAGACGCTACTTCAAAGGCGGTCAGTTCACTGAAAGGGTCTCGGCGAAAGGGCTCGTCGCCGTGGTCACCGGAGCCAATTGTGGCATCGGATTCGAGACGGTCAAGGAGCTCAATCTCAGGAAGGCCGATGTGAGCACACTTGTGCTCTTTTTCATACCAAATGCTCCCTTTTTAAGGTGTACATGCTCTGTAGAAGCGAGCAAAATGCGAACGAGGCGAAACGGAAAATGGTGCGAATGGGGTGCGACGCCACCCGCCTTCACTCGATTCAGTGCGATCTGACAGACTTTGAATCGGTGCGAAGAGCCGCGAAAGAGCTCCAGGGCTCGACGGACAGGATCGATATCCTGGTGAACAACGCCGGCATCATGTTCCAGCCAAAGCACGAGCTCACCAAGGACGGACATGAAAAGACGTGGCAGAGCAACCATCTGGGACCGTTCTTGCTCACCGAGCTCCTGTTGCCGAGCATCAAAAAGTCCGAGTACGCGAGAATCGTGAATCTGTCTTCGAAATTGAACCTTCGCTCCGGGAAGATCAACATTGGCACTGTGGACGAGAAGAAGGCGTTCGGAATGATGAAGGCGTACAATCAGAGCAAACTGGCGAATGTGATGCACGCGAGGGCTCTCACGGAGCAGCTGAGAAGGGAGCAGGCAGAGCACGTTACTATCAATTCGGTCCATCCGGGAGTGGTGTTCAGCTCGTTGGGAAGGAACTTGGAGCTGCCTGTGTTGAAGCAGATCTCTACTCCGTTTAGGTACGGTAGTCTCACGGTGTTTGCGGACTTGAGAGCTACAGTAATCCCGAAAATGGGAAAGTTCAGTCCATTTTGTGGCTCTTTAGCCCTTTTTTCCGTTTAGGTAGGAAATTGAAGGTTCCTGATTTTGTAGTGCGTCGAAACACGCACCATTGTCTTCATTAATGGGATTACTGTACTTTCGTATGTCTGCAAACACAAACTACACGGAAAATATCGTCAAAACACGCTCCAATTGGATTACTGTACCCTCAAAAGTCTGCAATCACTTTTTCCAGATGGTTCTTCATGAAAACGTGTCGTGACGGAGCCCAGACCACCCTCCACGTGGCACTGAGCAAGAAACTGGGCGGAGTCAGTGGAAAGTACTTTGCGGACTGCAAGCTCGCCAAGGAGAACCCGCTGGCTCTCGACGACCAGGCCTGTCAGGACCTCTACAACTACTCCAAGGAGGCCACCGGGCTCAGCAAGTGATGGGGCTCTTTGATGATTCATAATCATACCAATATCATAACTGTGTGCTTTAGAAAACAAAAGAAATCAATATATGTGTGCTTTATCAATGAACTATCAATTCTGCAATAAATTCTGTATATTTCTCTACTTCTCCTCATTTGGTTTTCTTATCATTTTATCATTGTTATCATCATACTGCATAGTTTTCAAAGATTTTTTCATCATTCTCTGATCTTTTAGATGGACGTCTCGGAAGGCGAAGAGTCCGGATGGCTCCCCTCCATTATGCTCTACTCGGCGGTCGTCTTTATCGTTTTGTACTTTATCAGGCAAGTGTGCTCTATTGATAAACAGTGAAAATGTGCTCCAGACGCTACTTCAAAGGCGGTCAGTTCACTGAAAGGGTCTCAGCGAAAGAGCTCGTCGCCGTGGTCACCGGAGCCAATTGTGGCATCGGATTCGAGACGGTCAAGGAGCTCAATCTCAGGAAGGCCGATGTGAGCACATGCTCTTTTTTATACCAAATGCTCCCTTTTTAAGGTGTACATGCTCTGTAGAAGCGAGGAAAGAGCAAATGAGGCTCTTCGCGGCCTAGTTCGCCTTGGCTGCGTCGCCACTCGCCTCCATTATATTCAGTGCGATCTGACAGACTTTGAATCGGTGCGAAGAGCCGCGAAAGAGCTCCAGGACTCGACTGATAAGATCGATATCCTGGTGAACAACGCCGGCATCATGTATCAGACGAAACACGTTTTTACCAAGGACGGCGAGGAGATGACGTGGCAGAGCAACCATCTGGGACCTTTCTTGCTCACCGAGCTCCTGTTGCCGAGCATCAAAAAGTCCGAGTACGCGAGAATCGTGAATGTGTCGTCGATGCTGCACAAACAATCGGGGAGAATCAACACGGCGACGGTGTCGGATAAGAAGGCGTTCGGAATGATGAGAGCTTATAATCAGAGCAAGTTGGCGAATGTGATGCACGCGAGGGCTCTGACTGCGGTGCTCCGAAGAGCCGGAGCACAGCACGTGACTATCAATTCGGTCCATCCGGGAGGTGTGGACACTCCGCTGATTCGACACACTTTTGTCTATTTGCCGGGGATTAAGCAGATCACTGCGCCGTTCAGGTACTGTAGTGCGTCAAAACACGCTTTTCTATGCTTTTACACAAAAAACGAGCACTAGTTTTGAGTAGTGCGTCAAAACACGCTCCAAAACTGAAAATACGCACTAAAACACGCTTTCTGTCGTCTCAATGCGTCAAAACACGCTCCACTGCGAAATGATTGCGTTTTCGAGCTTCAGTAGTAAGATTACTGTAGTTTCGTATATCTGCAAACACAAACTACACGGAAAAAAGCGTCAAAACACGCTCCACTGTCCGTCAAAGACGACATGGTAGAGAAAATGCTAGGCCATCGGCCACGGAATTTGCACAGTGGGTTGAGACGACGAGCGCCGCTTCACATTTTTTTCAGAAACAGGGTCTAAAATTGAAAATCGGAGTTATAAAGTTGGTTGTCCATGGATTTTTCTACGGGTATTGGTGTAAATTTCTTCAGAATATAGGCCTGTTCTTATATGTTCTTCGTTTGAAAACTGAAGATTTTTGAACTGAAGATTTTTGATCGGAATTTTCTCAAAAATAAGGTCCAAAATTGAAAATCGAAGTAATAAAGTTGGTAACAGACATTTTTACCCGTATTCAACATTTGTTTAATTTTAAAAATACTTGCTCCCTGGCTCAGGAAAGTTCTCCGAAATTTACAAAAAATACGCTGTACCAGCGTTTTCTCTTCCATCTTCAGTATATTGATTTTTTTAATGTCGGCAAGCAATGTTTTTGAAAACTACTTGGACAATTTATTGTAAATGTGCTTTTTTACATTTTCATCAAATAGTTTCACAAAAAAGCTGATAATTTCGCCAAAAAATGCAGAACTCGAAAAATATGCGTGATCCTAGGCCACGACTTCTCAGAATAAGGCACAATTTGCTTGCGAAAACGCGTGCCGGTCTTGCCAACTCGGACCACGCCCATCTTTTGGCTTGGCTTGGACGCAGTGAAAAAATTGCAGTGCGCTCCAATTGGATTACTGTACCCTCAAAAGTCCGCAATCACTTTTTCCAGATGGTTCTTCCTGAAAACCTGCCGCGACGGAGCCCAGACCACCCTCCACGTGGCGCTGAGCAAGAAACTGGGCGGAGTCAGTGGAAAGTACTTTGCGGACTGTCAGCTCGCCAAGGAGAACCCGCTGGCTCTCGACGACCAGGCCTGTCAGGACCTCTACAACTACTCCAAGGAGGCCACCGGATTGAGCAAGTGATGGGCTCTTTAATTTTATTTTTTATGATTTTTTAATGTTTTTTTAATGAACGGGAGATTTTGGGATTGCAATCGATTGAAAAAAGACTCGAAAAAAAACTCGAAAAAAATTACTCAAGGACTACTGTAGTCGTTAAAAGTGTGTACATGTGCGTGAGGTGTAGTGTACTGCTGCGCGCGCGAAAGTTTGAATTTCGAATTTTTGAGACTTTCCGGCCTATGGCGCGCGCGCGATTCCTCAAATTTACCGACCAGCCACCATTGTTTACTCGTTCTTCTTCTCATTTCTCGTCCCAAATTTATCGATTCGCGTGTCTATCAGCTGCTGAAAACGATGACGGAGGCGTGGATCACACTGGCGACGAACGATCACTATGCTCAAGGAGCTCTGACACTTCTCAACTCGTTGCGCTCGTCGGGAACCACCAAGAAACTGCACTGTCTCATCACCAGTCAGGTTGGGAATTCTGAATTCTAAATTCTGAATTCTAAAACGAATTCCATGAAACAGGTATCCGCAAATGTTCGCGAGGAGCTCGCGAGCAAGTTCGACGAGCTCACCATCGTCGACGTCTTCAACAGCAACGACGCGGAGAATCTGGCGCTGATCGGCCGACCCGATTTGGGCGTGACGTTCACCAAACTGCACTGCTGGCGCCTCACCCAGTACACCAAGGCCGTCTTCCTTGACGCCGACACCATGGTGGTGCGCAATGCGGACGAGCTCTTCGAGAGGCCCGATTTCTCGGCGGCCGCTGATATCGGATGGCCCGATATGTTCAATTCGGGCGTTTTTGTGTTCGCGCCGTCGCTTGATACTTATCGTTAGTAATATTGAGAAAAGGGGCGGTGCTAGTGGGTGAATTTCAGTTGATTTTTGTTGAAAATCATAATTTTTCCTAAAAATTCAACGAAAATTCGAAGTTTTGTGGCTATAGTTTAAATTCCAGACCGGTTTCTTCAATTCCGATGAAATTTAGCAATTTTTTTGCTGGAAAACCACTGATTTTGCAATTTTCGCCCCATTTTCCAAGAAAAATTTTAAAAATCAGAGAATTTCAACAAAAAAGTAAAAAATATTCTGATGGCCTAGCTTTTCAAGTTCTACACTAGCCACTAACAAGAATATGACCTCAAGGATTGAAATTTTCACCAAATTTATACCAAAGATAGCTCCGAGCTCCCTGAGCACATTCATAGAATCAGATTTTGCGGAATGCTTCTGAGAGCCCAGATATGGAATACAGAAGTCCAAAATAACAGTGAAAAACTATCGAAAGGTACTTTTTCACTGTTATTTTGAACCTATGTAACCCATATCTCGGCTCTCAGGAGCATTCCGTAGAATCTGATACCATGAATGTGCTCAGGGAGCTCGGAGTTATCTATGGTATAAATTTGGTGAAAAGTTGAACCCCTTTGGTCAAACTATTGTTAGTGGCTAGTGGAGAATTTGAAAAGCTAGGCCATCAAAATTTTTTTGATTTTTTTGTTAAAAATCGCTGATTTTTAAGATTTTTCTTGGAAAAGTGGGTCGAAAACCACAATAGTTTTTCATCGAAATTGAAGAAACAGGCCTGAAATTTCAGAAAAATGATATAAATAAAAAAAATCTTCCAGGTGCTCTCGTCGCGCTCGCCACCTCCACCGGCTCGTTCGACGGCGGCGACCAGGGACTGCTCAACGAGTATTTCGCCAACTGGCGCGACCTTCCCTCGGCTCACCGACTGCCCTTCATCTACAATATGACGGGCGGCGAGTTCTACTCGTACGCAGCGGCCTACCGTCGCTACGGCGGCGACACCAAGATCGTGCACTTCATCGGCGCCGAGAAGCCGTGGCACGCGAGCTCGACGGGTGTGCACAAAAGCGAGCACTATCAGCAGTGGCACTCGTTCAGTCAGCAAAGCCACACGCCGGCTCCGGGAGCTGGAGCCGCGACGAGCACTCTGCCGAGAGTTGATGATGACGCGGAGATGCGTCGAGTCGCGTGGGAGGCGGGGCATCCGGACTACCTCGGAAAGGACGCCTTCAAGAACATTCAAAAGGCACTCGACGAGAGCATGGCCGAGGAGAAGAGCACATGAAAATCTATATGTACAATTTGCACACTTATGCAGAGTAGAAGACATGTTTTATTTTTACTGATTGCAAATTTTGAAATATATATTTGAATAAAGATGAGTTTTATGAGAAAGCAGTGTAGATAAATTGGGAAAATCGGGGAGTGGGTATGATGAGGAGAACCGCGATTTTCGACAGATTAAGATTTTATTTTTTTTGGTTGTGGCTGGTGGACGAGAAAACTTGGAAAGCTAGGCCAGCTTTTCAAGTTTTCCACCACGGCCACGGCCACAGCCCTCGTCCCCCAGCCACACCACTTTCTATTGAAATTCAAAATTCCCGCCACTATCTCCACATCGCAATTCTCTCTGAATCAGACCCGCCCATCCGATCAAAACAATTGGGAATGTTTTATGATTGGGGGCCGAGTATCATGGGGGAAACAGTCGAGTATCAGTTAGTGAGTGGCACATTGAAAGTGAGAAAAGGGGGAGCCATTAGGAAGGGGGAGCGTTAAAAATTAGGGAAATTTGAAAAATTTTCGGGTAACTGGGACCCGATTTATAACAAAAAAAGTTTGTGGTCAAGGGAGGAGAGCCCTTGGAAAGGGGGGAGCTCTTGAAAAAGGGGGAGCCCTTGGGAAGGGGGGAGCTTTAAAAATTCGGAAAATTAATTTGATGAAAGGGAAACTGCACTCCCTTTTCGATTTGATTAGTGGGACATTTGAAAAGATGAAAAGTTATAAGTAATCGGGAATATCATGGGAAAACGGGGAAGGTGTAAAGGGGCCTAGAAAAATGAGGTCGGATTCTAGGCCAGCTCGATTTTTTTCGTTTTTTTTTTATTTTCATGGTTTATTGAGGTTTTTTGCTTTTGCGAACCAATTTTCAGCGAAAAAACCTCGAAAAATCATGAAAATTAAAGAAAAACGGGAAAAAATCAAGCTGGCGATATTATGCGTTCAAAAAATCCTGTCAGTCGCCCGCAACGATGCTCCGCTGATTCCGCCTAGTGTAGTGCACTATGCGGTATCACCGGAGCTTAATCACCTCGCCTAGTAGGTCACGATGCTTAGCCAGTTGATTTTTGATATAATTTTTTTGAAAATCGGCTTGCTAAACAACGTGCACTAGGCGGAATCAGCGGAGCGTCGTTGCGGGCGACTGACAGGATTTTTTGAACGCATAATAGTCTCTCGCTGTCAAGTGAGTATAGGTTATTAGAAAGTGTAAAATCAGAGAGAATCACCATCTCATGGAACGTCTTTTCATCACGTTCCGATTGAAATCCACCAACGGGCGATCTTTCGGAACTCGATCAGCCGGCGCGCAAAAGTACTTCAGCAGCTCATCGTCCTCTCGCTCAGTACGGTAAATGACGACTTCGATCTCCTCGCCAATCTTCGGAAACTCGTATTTCGCTGGAATGGTGTGGCCGACGCGGAAGAGGTGTTTGCCCGCCAATCCGTCCGTCTTGCTGTCCAGTCCGAGGGGCAGGGTGATGAAGACGCCGAAAGTCGTCACACAGCGTACTATTCCGATGAGCTTCGTGTTGAGGGGATAAAGGATGGGCGCCAATGGTGAGGTCTGGAAAATAGTAAATTGGACGGAAATTGGCTCAAAATCATCGAATATTTTAGTTTAAGCATTGATTTTCTCAATTTGTGCAAATTGTCGTCAGTTCTTGCGCAGACACGCCTGTGAGACGCAGATCGTCAGACAGTCTGCGTCTCACCGAATCGTGTACTCTCTCGCTCGAGAAACTTGCGTTTTTTCTTCAGTTTTCATAATTTTTCAACGCTTTTTCGACAACAAAATCGAAAAAGACTCGAAAATGATGAAAATTGAAGAAAAACGGAAAAAATCGACGAGCTGGCCTGAAAAACTTGAAAAACTCACCAAACACTTCGGCTCTGGCACACTCTCCGGCACCTCTCGGATCAACTTGATGTAGTTGAGCTCTTCATCGGAAAGTCCGTTGACCAGGTGCTCTGTCGTTTGGAGGTATTCCACTGACCAAAAGTTATCGTCGAACATCCTGTAACGTTGACAATAAAGAGGAAATTCCAGAACACTTACCTCTCACAGCGCTCATAATCATTGGGATGAATGAAAGTGTTATCGAGCGGATTCTCTCCGTTCTCAATCTTCAAAGAGCCGGCGCACTGCTCGAACACATCCTCCGTCACCCCTTGCACATTCTTCAGCTGCACGCGGCTCTGAAATGCTCCGTGCTCCTCTCGATAGCGAACGATATCTCTGGCGAGTTGCTCATTGAGCCCACAGACGTGTTGGAGCACGTACATGCTCGCCAAGTTCAGGTCGACGCCGTCGAGGGAGATGCGTTCGCGGAGCGCCTCGCCCATGTTCTTGACGAGTTCGGGTGCCGGCATCGAGTTCTGGTACTGGCCCAGCGAGAGTTTGTGCGGTGCCAGTTTGCTGTATTCAGATTTAGGGGCTTGAAGACGTCGCGCGATGGAGGCGGCCGAGATTTGGCCGGGGCGAGTGCTGGGGGGAAACTCGTTGATTCCAATGTCGGAGACACTGTGCCAGGAGGCGCCCGTTTCGGAGACGAGGCTGGAAAGGATGATATGATGGTTGGGGGACGATTTCGAGAATCTAGGCCAGGAGGAGCTATACTTTGTGGGCTGATCTAATTATTTGCAAAGTGCGGCACCAGTAGCACCAGTACCAGTATATAGTACACCAAAATAATATCATCAAAATTTCATTGATTTTTCCAATTTTTGCTCATTTTCAGGCGTTTTTCTGTCAGAATACATGAAAATGAAAGGAAACTATCAAAATATCACTAGAAATCACCCAAAAATCAAATTTTCCACTGAAAATGACAAGAATTGTTCGATTTTAAGGTGAATTCTAGTGATTTTCATTTGCAATCAATTGGATCCACAAAGTTCCGCGTACAATTTATCATTCGAAAGCTATTGTTTTGGCGAGTTTAGAACTATATTCAATTTTTTCCACCGAGCTCTGTGAGCCGAGATATGGAGCTCCAAAGTTGACTAGTTTACAGTTCAACTTTGGAGCTCCATATCTCGGCTCACAGAGCTCGGCAGGAAAAATGGAATACAGTTCTGAACAAGAGCTTTCATATAGAGAATCTCATAACTCACTACACATCCGCATCGACTCCCACGAACATGCCCCTCGCCTTCATACTCCACACGGCCTTTTGCACATGGCAATGGTTCTTCCCATCACCCACAGCGAACACCACATCCCGCCCAGCCGCCTTCGCCATCTCCACCCACTCCACAATCACCACCTCTCCCTTCTCTGTGAATTTGGTCTCTTCGAACGGCAGTGTGACTTCCAGTCGGAAATTCTTTCCGCCCATGTACTTTCCGTAGTGATCGATGAGCGCCGCCTTGGTTTTGTCAAAGCCCGGATCGAGTCCGATGACATAGGTGCCTCGGATTCCGCGCTGTTGGAAGAGCTGGAAGAGGTTCTCGCGGTGGATGCGGCATCCGTGATATATCGAAAGGTCTTGGAGATGGGATCTGGAAAGTTTGGGAATAGGGGGTTTTCATATATTAATGAAAGCTACTTTTATGAGGATTACGAATCTGTTTTCGATTTTTTCAGAATGGCTCTAGGAAACGAGATACTGCCGTCAAACTTTGAGCGATCTTGCTTCGGAATTGATATTGTATTTAAAAAATCAATAATATAATCCAATTTGTCTTCTGTTTTCCAAACGATGCAGAATTTCAAGACAAATTGGAATATATACTTGGTTTAAAATTTTTACAATATCAATTCCGAAGAAAATTATGAACGCTCAAAATTTTGAAAGTTTGGACTTTGGCTGTATCTCGGCTCCCAGAGCCATTCTGAAGAAAAATCGAAAACAGATCTGTAATCCCCATAAAATTAGCTCTCAGAGCACTAACTTTGCTTTCCGCGCGATGCGATTCGCAAAATACGCGAGAATCTCGCAGTCCACAATCTCGTCGAACCATCGCTGCATTCTCTCGTTCACCTTTCTGCCGAACATCGGATGCAGCTCCTTCACCTCCTTCTTCGGCACGTCGACTTCCCAGCGCAGCTTCTGATTCTCCACACCTCGCTCCAACTTTGAGATGACGTGGATGTCGTCTTCCGATGGGATGCGTAGTTGAGAATCGATGCGGCTGGCCAGTGTACCATCGGCGCGCGTTTTTGTTTTGTAGATGATGATCCAGAAGATGTTAGACCAGAGTTTGTCGACAGCGCTGAAAGTGTTCGATGGAAGGGCGGGAAAAGGGGGAGGTATTGAAATTTGGGGGGGGGGGGCAGCCCCAAGTTGGAGAAGGGGGAGCCTATGAAATAGGGACAGCCTTAACAGTTGGAAATGGGGCATCCTATGAAATAGGGGCAGCCTCAACAGTTGGAAATGGGGCATCCTATAAAATTGGGGAAGCCTATGAAGTAGGGGCAGCCCAAACAGTTGAAGAAGGGTGAGCCTATGATATAAGGGCAGCCCTAACATCTGAAGACGTGGCAGCTGATGAATTTGGGGAAGCCCATGAAATCGGGGCAGCTTATGAAACAGAGACAGCCCAAACAGTTGGAGAAGGGGAGCCTAAAAAATTGGGGCAGCCCAAACATCTGAAGACGGGGCAGCCTACGAATTTCGGGGCAGCCTATGAAACAGGGGCAGTCCAAACAGTTGGAGAAGTGGGAGCCTATCACATCGGGGAAACTCAAACATTTGAAGACGGGGCAGCTGATGAATTTGGGGAAGCTTATGAAATCGGGCAGCTTATGAAAAACGGGGCAGCCTATGAAATCGGGGAAGCCTATGAAGTAGGGGCAGCCCAAACATCTGAAGACGGGGCAGCTGATAAATTTGGGGAAGCCTATGAAACCGGGGCACCTCATGAAAACGGGGCAGCCTATGAAATCGGGGAAGCCTATGAAGTAGGGACAGCCCAAACAGTTGAAGAAGGGTGAGCCTATGATATAAGGGCAGCCCTAACATCTGAAGACGTGGCAGCTGATGAATTTGGGAGAGCCCATGAAATCGGGGCAGCTTATGAAACAGAGACAGCCCAAACAGTTGGAGAAGGGGAGCCTAAAAAATTGGGGCAGCCCAAACATCTGAAGACGGGGCAGCCTACGAATTTCGGGGCAGCCTATGAAACAGGGGCAGTCCAAACAGTTGGAGAAGTGGGAGCCTATCACATCGGGGAAACTCAAACATCTGAAGACGGGGCAGCTGATGAATTTGGGGAAGCTTATGAAATCGGGCAGCTTATGAAAAACGGGGCAGCCTATGAAATCGGGGAAGCCTATGAAGTAGGGGCAGCCCAAACATCTGAAGACGGGGCAGCTGATAAATTTGGGGAAGCCTATGAAACCGGGGCACCTCATGAAAACGGGGCAGCCTATGAAACAGGGACAGCCCAAGCAGTTGGAGAAGGGTGAGCCTATGAAATCGGCGCAACCTATAAATTGGGGGCAACCTATAAAATAGGGTAAGCCCTAACACTTGCATAGGGGGAACAAATGGAGAGGGGGAAGCCTATGGAAGAGGGCAGCCCCAAGTTGGAGAAGGGGGAGCCTATGAAACAGAGGCAGCCCAAATAGTTGGAGAAGGGGGAGCCTATCAAATCGGGGAAGCTCAAACAATTGTTGAAGGGGCACCTTATGAAAACGGGGCAGCCTATGAAATTCAGGGAAGCTCTTCACTTTGAAGAACGGGACGCTCAAAACTCACACTTTCTTGGCCGCCACTTTCACTTCTTCATCCATGTTCACAATATCCGCAATAAGAACTCTCAGATAGCTCATGAACTCGTCTAGATCTAACTGGAACTCGGCACAAGTCGCTCTTGAGACAAACTTCCCATTCAAAATCGACTCGGCCACTGGCTCTAAGCCAAGAGCTCTGAAAACGACAAAAAACAATTATTCAATCAAATAAGTACTACCTGGCTTCAGCGGCTCTCTTGCTGATTTCGCTGGGCTTGTTGAACTCGCTCTCCATGAACTCCAAGTCCTCCTTGTTCGTGATGTTCTCCATCCTTTTGCGCACGACACGCCTCTCGTCCCGATTCGCAATCCCTGGCAGCACACGGCTCATCAAACTGCTCACTCCTCGATTCAGATTCCGCGCAAAGTTGTACTCCTCCTTGGCGAAACGGAGTTGCTCCAGCTGGAGATGCTCGTGGTTTTTGAGCTTGTACCGGTAGATGTACGGCACTTCCTTGCCATCCTCGAAGAAATCACAAAGGAATTGCACGTCGTGGGTGTGGAGGCCGGTCTGAGGAAATTTTTTTTTGAATAATCTGGGTGAAAGTTATATCATTCGATAGGAAATTTTATGCCGATAAAGAAAATCTCTTACCACTTTTTATGAAACTTTCATTGAAAGCTAGAAAACTCAATTTTCCAGTTTGCTACAGTAACCTGTTAATCTTAAAGGCGCATGTATACACAGAATGTGTAAATTTCAGGATTTTTTGTAGTTTTTCTAAAATTTTTGAATGTCTAGAATTATTTTCATTTGTTTTTTCGACTTATTATAAAAATATTGGAATTTTTTTTGAAAAAAAAAATTTTTTTTTCTCGATTTTTATATCAATCAAAAGCAAATTTAACACTGATAAAGAAAGTCTATTGCCACTTTTTATGAAACTTTCATTGAAAGCTAGAAAACGCAAATTTCTAGTTCCCTACAGTAACCTGTTCGTCTTAAAGGCGCATGCACCTTCTATTGTCAGTTTTTGAGTTTTCGAGCTCAAAATTTCGAATGATTTTTATCACTCGGACTAAAAACTACAAACTTTACCAACTCACCTTTTCCGAAATCAATTTTTCCAACGAAATGCCAATCACCCATTCCGATCGCAGGGAATTTGGTCGATTTGAATTCCAGGGCATCATTGGCACTGGAAATATGAGATTTTCAGAAAAGAAAAGCTTTATAATGGAAAAATTGCATTGCAAAAATATATGAAAATTGAAAACTGTGGAGGGTAACAAAAGCACTTTACATTCTCTCTTTTTACACAGGTCAAGAGGGAGAAGAAGAAGAAGGAGAAGAAGGAGAAGCCGACGGAGTTGTGAGTAACCAAGGACAAATATCAGGGGTACTGTAGAAACGGCGAAGGTTGCGAAGAAATGTTGTGGGAAAGAAATGGAGGGACTTTTTGTGTTGTGAGAAATTTCTTTGTTGGAAAATATGATTCAAAAGTGTTGATGAGTGTTGAGTGCCGTAAGCCTTGAAAAAGATTGAAAAAATTCAAAAATACCTCCAAAAACAAATCAAGTACGCAAACACCGCGACGATCGAATGCACACTTGTAATGGGTCTCGCCACGATTACAGTAATCGGGGAGATTTACGCGATTTTTTTCGAAATTTTTTCTTTTTTTTTCTGAAAAACGCTCTTTTTTTTTTAGTTTTTTTCTGTTTTTATCAAAAAATTTCAGCTATTTTCCACATTTTTTGTTTCAGAAAAATGTACTCGCCTCGCTCCCGCGCATCACGTGGCGATCGAAGATTGGAAAACTCGGCAAAATCGGGGAAATCAGGAAAATCGCCAAAGCCTCCAAAATTGGCGCCCAGTTTGAAAGTGATGGAAATCAAGCTGGTGCAGGAGGTGATGGACGAGCGCTTCGACGCCGGCTCCAACTCGCTGGACCTGTCGAATTTCTCGAGGGATTCTGAATTTATAAAGAACGGCGTGCTGATGTGTCTGACGAAGGCCACTGTGATGACGGCGGTGACGCATTGGATTGGGCTCAAGTACTCCAAGATTTCAGGGCTCTCGTTATCGGTGAATATTCGACAAATATTGATTTTTCAAGTTTTGTTAAAATAAAATCTTGAAAAACTTGCAGAATAACCGCCTCTGTCACTTGAACCACCTGATCCCGTTGGCTGGAATTTTGAAAAAATTGAAATCGCTCGACCTCAGCCACAATCAAGTATGAACCCCTGCTCCACTGATAATTTTTCAAAATTTCAACTTAAATTTTGATTTTTTACGATTTTCGAGCCATAAAAGCGCTAGTTTTGTTCTAGATTTCCGATGGAGAAGAGCTCGACAAACTGCGACGATTGCCGGTGGAGCGCGTCATTTTTGAGGGAAATCCGGCATGTGAGGCGTTTTCGAAGCTGTCGGCCTACGCCAATTTCATCTCGTCCGTCTTCCCGAGGTGCATGAATTTGGTGCGGAAAATTGCAGATTTTCGTTGAAAAATAAAGAAAAAACTGCTTTTTCAGGACGGGATAGATGTGATTCCGAAGGAAAAGCCGGTTGCGAAAAATTTGAAGTGTAAAAAGGATATTCTACCATTTCGAGTACTTTTTATTGTCAAAATCTCCAGTTTTTCAGTGATTTCCTTTCAGAGAGGCTACTATGAGACAGAAGAGATAAAGTTGCTCGTGGAGCAGTTCGTCGTCACATTTTACAAATTATACGATGGGGTGCACGGGCAACAGACCCGGAAGCAACTGGTGAATGCCTATGATGAGGATAATGTAGGGGGAAAAGGGAAGAAATTTCATTTTTTGTGATTTTTCAGTCGACGTTGACACTGACAATTTCGTGTCTGTGGGACGAGTCGAAGAAAGTTCGATTTCCAGACAGGTGAATTTTTGCGGTGATTTCGTGGCCGGGAGCGAAAAATTGGGAATCTAGGCCATGATTTTTCGTTTTTCTTAAAAATTGGAGGCTTTTTTCAAGAGAATTTTAAAGTTTTCAATGAAAATAACCATTTTTTCCAGTTTTTTCACACTAAAATGTTATTCAATGAAAAAAAAACCTGAAAAATGACCAATTATTCGGATTTTTGAAGATTTTGTCCGTAGAAGACGAAAAAATCATCAATCTCGAAGAAACACACAGCTGGCCTAACTTTTCCAACTCGGCCACCACCAATCCGCCTTTCCAGCGACAGCTACCGTACCTACCTGCGCAACTCGCACAACCTGTTCCACCAGGAGTTCTTCGCGAACAACCGCACCGCGCGAGTCTCTCACGGCGCCATGGACATCGCGGTCACCCTGTCCCGCCTTCCGAACACCGTGCACCTCTTCGACACCTTCGTCGTCGACCTCTTCCTCACCTCCCCTCACTTGCTCGGCTTCACATTGCACGGGCTCTTTCGGGACGGACCGTTCATTGAGAAAGAGTCAACGAAGTCGGCGCCGGACAACTATTTCACGAGGACCTTCTTGATTACGCCGAGGGAGCACGGGTTAGAAATTATCGGTTTTCTGATTCTGAAACTCATCTTTTTGCAGAAAAATCGCAATTCTATCGGATCAACTGTTCATCAGCTCCCTTTCCGAGAAACGAAATGAGCACTACCGGAAAATGCTCTCGGAGGCGAGTGGATAATTTTAGATTTATGGTTTTTCAATTTTGTTCTGTTCTTTCATTCACTATTGCATTTTTGTCATTTTTGACATAAATTTTCAAAATTTTTAATAAAAATTCTTCTTCTTTTTTTTGTTGTAATCTTCAATCAGTCAATAATTTATTTGTACGGTACAGTATCCAGTCTATCTCTGAAACTGTCAATTTTCAAATTGATATGATCAAAAGTGGCGGCTCCGAACCAGGCGGCCGCGAAGCCAACCGCGTTGCTCAGAAAGTAGATGGCGAAGAGGCGGCGGCTGGAAATTTTCGAATTTTGGCGGGAAAAACTGAAATTTGAAATAATGACCTTCTCACTGTAGTTTCAAGTTAGGCCATCAAGATCTTTTTCGTGGCCTAGCTTTTGCACAGTTAGGCCACAACATCTGATGGCCTAACATTCGATTTGATATACTCGCCGCACGCATCAGTAAGTGTGCTCCATTGCACAACTGGAGTTTTCTCGGCCACGGCCACCATCTCGAAATTGGCGCCACCATTCAGAAAATTTCGCGGTGAAAAATCGATGGCCGCGGCCTAGAAAACTCCAACTTTCTCTTCCATTTCGTTCATTCTGCAATGGAGCGCACTTACTGATGCGTGCGGCGAGTATAGAAATCTAGGCCACGTATCATCAAAAACTCACGAATTCGGCACCTTATTAGTGGGCATTGGAGGCACCCTCCTCCATGGATAACCCTCAGAGCTTCTCGTATCCGGGAGCATTTTCCTCCTTTCAAAACTTGTCGGGATTCGCGAAATTCCATCCAAATATGGATCTGGTGTGTATTTTGTGTGCATTTTTTGGATTTCTGAAAGCATTATTCAGACTATAATGTGCTCATTTTGCAAAAATGCTCCAAATCTATAGGAAAAGTAGAGGGAAAATCGAAGGAAAAGTAGGAAGATGTTTAGAAAATTGGCGCTTGTCGAGAGGAGGCGAAGAGCAAACAAAAATTACGGGGTGCTTTGAGAAGTGAGGAAATTTTGGGAAACGGAAAACATGAAATCCTCTTTTTAGTTTATTTTTTCCTCATAAACACACTTTTTTGCAAAAATAAACATGTTTTTCTGTAAATACTGTATCAAATGATCAAAGATTACTGTAGAAATCACTTCTCTCTGCGAAACCCGACTTTCGCCTAAATTCAGTTTGCACATCTGAAAATCAATATATTCTTCCGCACTGATAAGCTTCCTTTTTCCATTTCGCCCATTTCCTGTGCTCATCGGAGCATTATCATATTCATGACATCACGGTCTCGTTTTCCGTAGGGTTTAATGTTTTGCGCGTCAGTCTGCAAACACTTTGCACACTTTTCGATTCCTCGTTTTGAGTCAGTAGTCACGAGATCCTCGTTTCCGACCTGTTTTCGAACATTTCATGATCGATATTGTTGTTTTTCTCAAATAACAACTGCAATTTCGAAATTTTTATAATTCGAACAGCGAATTATTTCGAAACAAATGGAAAATTACTCTAAGTATCTGATTCAGATGATAGGGGAATACATTTTCCATTTTTTTTTTGAAAAAATTCACCTATTTTCAATCACAATCTTCTTGTTTTTTCTGCATTTTTTTAGTAGTTGTTTTCGTGGCAAGACCCAAAGAAAATTTAGGTTATGCGCCTTTAACCTATGGTAGCAGAAGTTTTTTTTTTTCGAAAAATTTCGCAATATTTTTCGGTTTTCTATCGATTTTTATCAGTTTTTAACTAGTAAGTGAAGTTCTTGCAGAAATGAATCGAAAACAATTCGGAGGACACCGTTCGGGCAACGGCGGACATCGGGACGCGAAACAGCTCTCGCGCAACAAGAATCGCTTCGCCAGACTTGACCCAGACACGCAGAGTCGATATGTGGATGATGACGACGAGCCGGCAGTTCCAGGTGAGTAGCAGAAGGAGTTTAGTAGTGGAAAAGAGAGAATTATAGTAGAGGGAGGGGAAAGTCAAAGGAAAAATTGAATTTCGTTATCAAAAGCAATGAAAATAGCTAAAAATCGATATTCCACCATTAAAAATCAAGTTTTCCCACCAGTATACCATTCAAAACCTCAATTTTCCTTGCAGTCCGTGTGAATCTCCCCACAAACGCCACCAGAGGACGTGGCGGAGCCAAGCCGAGCGTCTTCTCGCGCACCATGAACTCAGTGGCCAACACCGGCGTCAAAAACGCCGAAATCGTCAACAAAATCCGCGCGATTGGAGCCGCCCGCCGCGTCGACGCCAAATGGCTCATCAAGCAGCTGAATCAGAAGATTGAGAACTTCAAACCGCTTCTTTGGGAGGAGAATACTCGTGGAGACTTTGAGTTCTTCGTTCGGGACGATGATATCGCCGCGACGATCAAGATTAACAGCCGAAGGATCTTTCACAAGGAAACGGGCACTCGAATTGAGTTCCACACGAGCAAAGTGCCAGCGCCGTGGATGAAATTGAAGCCCTCGGAGGTGGAGATTATTCAGGTAAGAGCTCATCAGAATCAGAATCTGAATTTAATCAATATGAACTACAGAGAACCGTCGACAAACGCTACAATCCGGAAGCACGTCTTCTGAACCTGTCCAACTTCCACGAGGACGAAGAGTTCACCTCAAAGGACATGCTAATGAATCTCACGAAGGGCAACGTGATGCTGACGGTGGTGGATCGGATCGACGACCGATTCGGAAACATCACGTCGCTTTCCTTGGCCAATAATCGCATTCGTCATCTCGACTACGCCGCCGCGTTGGTCTCCATTGCCAAGTTTGTCAAAGAGCTCGATTTGAGCCATAATAATGTGAGTTGGGGCTGGAATGAGCAAGAATATCCTTATTTGTTGCTCATTTTTCGAAAATTTCAGATTTTCCGTAAATTTGGAGCATTTTGATCGTGAAACTTGCTCAAAATCAACTATTTTCATTGTGCATCCATGTGATCGTGGCTGGCGGACTAGTCGAAGTTGAAACTGCAAAACCTAGGCCAACAGTAATCGCTGATTTTCAATTTGTCCATTTTTCTTCAATTTTGGTGAATTTTGATGATTTTTTGGTGTTTTCCCGACGAAAATTCTCAAAAAAGCATCAAAATTGAACAAAATTGAAAAAAAAATGGACAAATTGAAAATCAGCGATTACTGCTGGCCTAGATTTCGCAGTTTCAATTTCGACTCGTCCCCCAGCCACGATCATATGGATGCACAATAAAAGTAGCTGATTTTGAGCAATTTTCTCGATCAAAATGCTCCAATTCTGGGTTAAATTTCATTTTTTCGACGAGAAACTCAAAAATGTATCCAATTTTTGCAGATCTCGACGGAATCGGACATTGAGAAGCTGTCGGGACTTCCAGTGGAGCACCTCTTCTTCGAAGGAAACCCAATTTGCGAAACATTCTCCAAAAAATCGGATTACATCAGGTTATCCGCCATTTTCAGCGATTTTCAGCAATTTCAGACCGGTTTCCTCTCGATTTTCGTTTTCCATCAGTTATTTGTTGAGATTTTTGTGATTTTTGAACTTTATTTGATAACTGTCAACAACCGTTTGTCAATTCTAACCCCGCCCCCTTTCCGTTTTCGTCCATATCCAAATTCCATTTCAGCTTTATCCACAAAACGTTCCCGAGATGCTGCTTATTGGTGGGTTTTTAATGGAACGAGATTTTTGGAACTTGAATTTTCTTTAGGATGGTGTGGCAGTGCAACCGATTCAAGTGGGACCGGAGATGAATTTTGATGAAGTCATGCCGTTTAGAGTTCGTTTTTTAATGATTTTTCAGCTTTTGGATGCATTTTTTATTGAAAATACATGATTTGATTCACAGGCGGGCTACTACCCGAACGGAGACATTCGTCAACTCGTCGAGAAGTTCGTCGTCGCCTTCTTCGAAGTGTACGATGGTCCAGACGGACAGAGGAATCGAAAGAACCTCCACAATGCGTATGACGCCGACTCGGTAAGAGTTCTTGAACATTTTTTGTTCGGTTAGACGCAGATTTCATGCTGAGTACTCTATTTTCCACTAAAATCCCCTTTGAGCAAGTTATAAGCTCTCAAAGTTACGTATTATCACTTTAACTCTACTGGACACTTTGATGAATGATTCTGAATTAGATCGAGTAAATTTTGAGTCAGATACTACACGAACCCAGTAGATCAAACTCAAAATTTACTCTATATAATCCAGAATTGTTTATCAAAGTGCCCAGTAGTGTTAAGGTGATAATACTCAACTTTCAGAGCCAATAACTTGCTCAAACGGGATAATTGTGAAAAATAGAGTACTGAAGCCGTTTGCTGATCAATTTGCGAGATTCATATGAAATGATTCTCAGGTAATTTTTGGCAGCTAGTGGGCATCGTAGTGGCCAGCTGCCCACGAAATCGGCCAGTTGCCCGTCTTTTGGGCAGATCTGCCCAGGGCATCTATACGGCCGGGCTTGGGCTGCTTTTGGGCAGCGCTGCGGCAGCCAGTGGGCAAGCCACTCGGGGAGGCGGACCATGGCCTAATACAAAGTATAGCGGTGGTCGGAACCCGCAAGTTGTCGGTACACAACTTTATAGACCTCCCGCCGCTTCATCTGCTTTTGGACTGAAATTGAAGTGGAATCACCGCTCATACCAGTCTGGCCTTGCGCACACACTTGCATTTCAATGAATGCAACATGATTTTTGTAATGTTTTTCCCCCGAAAACAAAAATTGGAAATTTTAAAACCTTCTAATTCCCGATTTTCTGATGTCAATTTTCACAGGTGGGCAGGATGTGGGCAGCCATTGGGCAGATATGAGGCAGAACTTGGGCATACCCAGCGGCCAGCTGCCCGCAAAAGGGGCCAGTTGCCCAGCAAAACGGCAGCCATGCCGACTGGCTGGGGCCCGCCTGCCGTTTTGCTGGGCAGCCGGCCCTTTTTGCGGGCAGCTGGCGCAAAATTACCTGAGTTGAGAATATCATGCTGATCACCACTTTCAGAGTAAAATTCTAATTATTTCCAGTCGCAATTCACGCTCACCATCGACAACCTGAAAGGCTCGCAACACGCGCGATACCCGAGCGACGAGTGCTACACTCAGTACGTGCAGACCTCGCACAACGTGCTCACCCAGGAGTACTTCTCTCGCAACCGCTCCGCCCGCATTGCTCGCGGAGCCATGGACATTGCGGTGGCGCTGTCGAAGTTGCCCACCTCGCGACACATGATGGACACGTTCATCGTCGACGTCTACCTCTTCACCAGCGAACTGTTGGGATTCACCGTGCAGGGGCTCTTCCAGGACGGAGATCTCACCAAGGACGACATCCCCACGCCCAGCTTCTTCTGCAGATCTTTCCTCGTTTCGCCCAGAGCTGAGGGGTGCGTTTTTTATTGATTTTTTTTTCAGAAATTGCGGTTTTATAGCTATTTTTCAATTTTTTCTTCGCTTATTGAGCTCTCGAGCATTTCGCAGCCATCCACACAAATGACTGGAATATATGTCTGGATTTTGATGAAACTCATCTTTTTTTTCAAAACAAAAGAGATCTGACATGAAAAAAATTGAAAAAATTAGAAAAAATGTCGATAATCATGTTCAAAACGTCCAGTTTTGTTGTAATCTATGAAAAAACATCAAAAACCACGCGAAAATCGAGTCAAAATGAGACAAAAATGGCTGCGAAATGCTCGAGAGCTCAATGAGCACAAAAATTGTGAAAAATCACAAAACAATTGATAAAAACCTCCAATTTCCCCATTATTCCAGAGCAGTCGCCGTGCTCTCCGACCAGCTCTTCATCTCGTCCGCCTCAAACGACCGTCTCACCCGCTACAAACGCCTTCTCGACCAATCAGCGACGAACGGAGCCGCCGTGGAGCAAGTGTCCGCCATCCAGGTGGCTCAGATCGGCGTCAACGGGCTCGGCTTCGATGGAGCTCCGGCTGGCGATCTGAAGACGCAGATGGTGAAGGCGTTCTGCGATTTCTCCGGAATGATCGTGCCGTACAGCGAGAAGTGTCTCGCGGATTTCGGATGGAATTTCGACGCCGCCTGTGCCAAATTCCCGGAAGTTCGACATTTGGTGCCTGCCGAGGCGTTTGCCACTTGATTTTCTAATATTTTTGTTTCCATTTTCCTACTTGTTCATGTTGTTCTCCTTTCTTTTTATCCTTCTATTGTTACTCTCAGTTTAGCTCGAATGTCTCACTAGCACCGCCCCCTTTTCAAGTTTCTCTACGATTCGCTGGAAGAAGTGCTCCAAAAGTGCTCCAGAAAGAGCTCATCGAGCCCCTCACCTCCCTCTCAATCCTCAGCATCAAAAAGATACATGCTAGAAGGTGGACGTGCAGAGCTGCTCCCTCTCATGCTCCAAGTGCTTGTGCTCCACTCACCTCGTTGCTCATTTTGTCGAGAGGTGCCACGTGCCGCTGCTGGAGTCGTTCTGCACGTTCTGAAGGCGGTTTTGATGACGTGGATTTCTTTTTGATGATGATGATTCGGAGCTGGAGGTGTTGGGCTCTTTTTCAACGGATAAAGTTTCCGAGCGGATCGTCGGGGGATTTTTTAAAAAAATTTTCCTAAAATCTTTAAAATCTCATGTCTTCCTTTTCCATCAAAAAATTTTCGTAGAAAATGCCATTTATTATCATCATCATTATTATGTCGTAAATATCATTATCATTTCGTCGATTGTCATTCCAAATCACCCATCAGTTTTGCAACAATTTGCAAATTTTCTTGGTCTTGGGCGCGGCGAGCCTCTCGCGGCACTTGAACAAGAAGCGGATTCCTTGACACCTGAAACATTATAACGATAAGCCACGCCCCCTTTTTCCTGTTTGTCTCTTTTCACAAAATTATTATCCTGTCATTCATCATTTACCTCCCCTACCCCCTTCCCCCCTCTCCATTCTTTTTTTGATTATTTCTATATGTCTGATAAAACGATACCTTCCGTAGATGAATGGATTGATGACACTATTCAGCACCACCAACGAATTCAGAATGTAATTCGAGTCGAGATTGGCTCGATACGAGTCGAAGTGGAGCACCATCCACCAGGAGAGCAGGTTGTAGGGCAGCCACGTGACGGCGTACGTCAGAATTAGGAGCAGTGTGATTCGGAGGCTCCGCACTTTGGCTCGACGGAACTTTTCCTGGCCGCGCACGGTGCGAGTGGTGAGGGTCACTGGAAAATTGTTTATTTCGGAGTTAGATCTAGTTTGTTTAAAGTTAGAGTCTTTTTAGTAAAATTGTGATGCGTTGCGGTTACGTCGCGGTTTTTGTAGTTCATTATTGGGTTGTGTTGGGTTACTGTAGCACTAATTTCAACTGTGTCTTGTGTTTCGTAGTTAGATCTAGTTAATTGGAGTCTTTTTAGTGAAATTGTGATGCGTTGCGGTTGCGTCGCGGCTTTTCACAGTTAGATCTAATTCAACTTTACTTGGATCACAGTTTTCTTTTTGGATTACTGTAGCAGTTGCTTCAACTGTGAACTAGTTCGTTTTGCAGTTAGATCTAGTTTATTCATAGTTAGAGTCTTTTCAGTGAAAATCTGATGCGCTGCGGTTGCGTCAGTTCACAGAGAATGTGAAATATTCGAAACTAGATCTAATTCAATCGGTAACAAGACAACTTGATTTACTTTGGATTACTGTAGCACTCATTTCAACTGTGAACTAGTTCGTTTTGCAGTTAGATCTAGTTCATTCATAGTTAGAGTCTTTTCAGTGAAAATCTGATTCGTTGCACTTCTTATTTTATCGTTTTTCTTTATAAAAAAACAAGTTTTTCATCGAAAAACTCATATTCAACTCACCAAAGCTCTCCTGCTCCTTCTTCTGAGCCGTCGTCTTGCCGCCAGTCTTCGACGAGCTCATTTCGGAGAGATATGCGGCTGAGGAGCATTCGGTGTCCGTGTTCAGCGTTTTGTAAATGTCCTGCAAAAATTTTCCGTTTTTTCGAAAAGATTATAGTCTCTGATTCTCAATGGAGCACGTTTGCATCCTGGAGGATCCAAAGAGCAGAAAAAAGAAGAGCTCACCTTCAAGATGAGCACATAGCACGCGACAAGAATCATCAATGGGATGTAGAAAATGATGATGGCGTTTTGAATCGAGTAGAGTTTCATGTTGCGAAGTTGAGATTCGGTGAGTGTGTTTCCAGTGTTGATGATCTCCGTCCACACTGTCACACATTGGGTTATATGCGAGAATTTCACCTGGAAATTTGTCTTGAAATGAGCTTAAAACTGAAAAGGAGCTCAAAGATGCTCCATAGCCAGTATAGGAAGTTTGGGGGAAAATTATAAGATAATGAGTGCTTCAAAATCGCAAAAAAATGTGAGATATTGAGCTCCAAAATGCTCCAAATGCTCCAAAACCTAATGGATTACCTCATTCCAAACGAACATCTGTGGTAGCATAGTGATCACTGCGAGAGCCCACGCCAAAACGAGCATTCGAGGGACTCTTGAATGTCCCACTGCATTCACCCAAAGTGGATACCGGAGAGCTGATAATCGGTACAAAGCGATGCACACCATTATATTGGAACTGAAAATTTGGCATTGAAAACTTGAATTTTCGCTCTTCTGATAGCTGATTTTTATCTCATCTTTGAGCCCTGATAACTCCGCCCACTTTTGCTCTTTTTAGCTCAAATTTTCTGGAGTTATTAATTGATATCAGAGCTTCAAACTATCAGTTGAACATTTTTCATGAAAATCAAAAGTGAGCTCAGAAAATGCACAATTTCGCAGTTCACTTTTCGTGGTCAATAGGGATCAGAAAATGCTCCATTCTGAGCTCAATTTTGATTTTCAGAAAAAGTTTTCAACTGATAACTTGTAGCTTTAATATCAATGTACAACTTCAAAAAATTTCAGACAAAAAGAGCAAAAGTTGGCGGAGTTATGAGGGCTCCAAAATGAGCATAACATCAAGTTTTGATTTCCGACGAAAAAGTTTGGAGAAGCGCATAAGCGCATTTTCGACAGAAGAATAATATTAAAACTACTACACTGAAGCTCAATTTATGCTCTACTCTAGGAAACTTTGAAAATTCACATTAGAGCGCACTATCACTATCACTCTAATGTCTGATCTCTATTAGTTGTTCGATCCCTTCTCATTTCCATTCATACCTGATCGCAAATACGAAGGCGTCCACAAATCTCATAAATTTGCATAGATATTCGCCCCCACGCCACTCGAGAGTCACCAGCCATCCAATGAGCCCGGGAACGTAGAGACCAAGCACCTAGAACATTTGCATTTTGTCTGACTCTCTGCGTCTACTCTTTAACTTTTATCTCTCTCTCTCTCTTTCACAAAGTTAGAGATGCATCTCAGGGAGTAGACGCAGAGAATCAGAACTTACCAGAATATCAGAAATATTCAAATTGATATGGAGCAAAAGGAGGAACGATTTGGCGTGTCGATAGCGTTTCAGCATGTAGATCAACGTGGAAATGTTGACGGGAAGGCCGATTAGAGCGAATATTCCATACAGGAGCATCTGGGCGTAGTCAGAGGGCTCGTGGCCGAGCGTTTCCTCGGCCATCACCTCGTCGGGAATGGTGAGGAGCGAGGAGGTGTTGAGAGGCATCTGGAAGGTGTGGATTTACGGAAAAATGTGGGTTACTGTAAAGAACAGGAGGTAGGTCAAAAAGTGAGGTAGAAAGTACTGTAAGTGTGGATTTACGGAGGGAAATTTGGGTAACTGTGAAAAGGGGAAGGGAGGCAGGTCAAAAAAGTAATGGTTACTGTAGCAGTTTGGTTAACTGTGTGTAGATTTACGGGGGAAAAGGAGGTTACTGTAGAGAGCCGTGAGTAGATCAAAATAAAAAGGTAAAAGTTACTGTAGGTGTGGATTTACGAAGGGATTACTGTAGTTAAGAAAAGGTAGAATAAAATACACTGTTGGTGTGGATTTACGAAAGGATTACTGTAGCACAGATTACAGTACATAAATCTACTACACAAAGGTTACTGTAGGTGTGGATTTACGGAAGGATTACTGTAGATCAAAAAGCAGGTAAAGATTACTGTAGCACATTGGTTAACTGTGTGTAGATCAATATTGGTGTAGATTTACGAGGGGGTAATGCGGGTTACTGTAGATCAAGAAGGGATTACTGTAGCACGGATTACTGTAGGTGTGGATTTACAGGAAGTCTTCCCTGAATCACAACCCTACCTCACAAAAACCAAAATAAGGATGTCTTTATAAAGGATTTCGTCGTGCACTATGCACAAAGAGCCATGTGAACAACACGGAAGTCTGAAATTCAGAAAAAAGAGCAGAAAAAGAGCACAGGAGAAGCCAAATTTCGAGGGTCAAAGCACAGACGAACTAAAAGTCATCACTTTCAAGATGAACTCCACTTTTTTCGGTATTCGATTGACATTCATAAAGGAATAAATATTCAGAAGAAGGATGATGATGATGAGGATGAAGAAAAATTCAGATGAGCCGGGGCGTTTCCATTCAGAAGACGTCGAGCGTGGCGAGAGAGAGAGAGGGGAGGAGTTTTTCGATGGAGGAGCATTTTTAATTGGTACTGGACTTTGGGGACAGTTTCGTGGGGAGGGTGAGTAAGATTAGTTAGAATTCGAAGAGGCTGGAAGTGCGCGCTATTGATATTGGTAAATTGGAAGCGGTAAAAAGCGAGGAAAAATAGTATTGGAAATTGGAAAAAAAAATTTTTTTACTAAAATTTTTTACTAAAATTTTTCTGTACTGAAAAAATTTTTTCAAAATTTTTTTTCAAATTTTTTTTTCAATTTTCAACATCAACTTTTATCATTATGCTCAAATTGATTGAAAAAGTGCTGAAAATTGTACAAAAACATTATTTTTCCATGATTTTGAAAAATTTTTACTTAAAAATTTTTACTAATTTTTTTTTGTACTGGAAAAAAATTTTTTTTTTCAAATTTTTTTTCCAATTTTTAACATTAATTTTCATTATTTTATCTTCAAATTTACTAAAAAAAGCATTGAAAATTGTACAAAAACATTATTTTTCCATGATTTTCCAAAAATTTTACTAAAAATATTTTTACTAAAAAATTTTTTAGTACTGAAAAAAATTTTTTTTTTTTGAATTTTTTTTTCAATTTCTAGCATTATTTTCTATCATTTTGTGCTCAAATTCATTGAAAAAAGCATTGAAAATTGTACAAGGAAAACAATATTTTTCCATGATTTTCCAAAAATTTTACTAAAAATATTTTTACTAAAAAATTTTTTAGTACTGAAAAAAATTTTTTTTTTTGAATTTTTTTTTTCAATTTCTAGCATTATTTTCTATCATTTTGTGCTCAAATTCATTGAAAAAAGCATTGAAAATTGTACAAGGAAAACAATATTTTTCCATGATTTTCCAAAAATTTTACTAAAAATTTTTTTCCAACCACCACTATAGAAAATCCAAAAATAAGCCCAGCTTGATATTTTCCATTTTTATCCTTTTTCCATTCAAAATCTGAACATTTGATTCTTTTTTTATATTTTTATGAATACACCCTATTTAGTGTATTTTGATCCCTTATGTGTAGGCTACGATTTTTTTGTTCATTGATACTAAAATTAATATGAGAAAAAGTTGATGAGGATTAAGAATGTCTGGCCGTTTTGTATTGGAGATCATGAAAATTGAAAAAAAAATTGAAAAATTGAAAAAAAATTTTTGAAAAAATTTTTAAAAATTTCAAAAAATTTCAAAAAATTCTAAAAAAAATTCTTAAAAATCGGAAAATTCTAATTTTCTGAATTCGAATGCCCTTCTAAAAAGATGGAGCTCAAACAGATCTCTAGACGACTATTTGCTCATTTTAAAAGAGTACGTGCGAATTGAAAACTTTTTTCGTATTTTTTACACTTTTAATGAATGGGTTTTGAGTTTTATTTAATTTAATTAATTGCAGAATGGAACAGAATATCACAGAAAAATAGCTAAATTTGAAAAAAAAATTATGAAAAAATGTTACAAAAATTTTACTATTATGATATTTTTAGGCCTGGATCCTCATTTCTAAAATGACCAATTCTGTGCCTTTTTTGAAACTACAAAAACTACAAGCTCCAACTAACCTCCAGTAACTTTTAACCTACTTCCAAGTACCCAATTTATATACTTTCAGGTATTAGTAAAAGTGGGTGGGTACATAATTTACGATCGCGTGCGCTTCAAGTATAATACACCTTTTGACAAATTGCCATGTCCAAGAGCACGTTTCTTGCTCTTTTTCTCAATGTTTTTCTATCATTTGATCTGTCATTTTCAGTACAGAAGTCGTTTCAAGTAGAGAAGCGATCTTTGAAAAATCAAGAATCCGTTTGAAAACCGAAGAACTGAATGAATGAATGAATGCATGAACATGAATAAGTAACCAAACTAATTTACACTAAAAATAGGAGAAAAACAATAACTGAGAGCACGAGCTGAAACTGAAAAAGGAGGAGAAACTGATGAGGGCACCTGGACTTTGAGGTAATTGTTGGGAGAGCATCGAAACAGTTGGGAGCCGCGACGCGACCGCAGCGCAACCACTACAAACAACAAAGAAATTGGGTGCGTTGCGGGTGCGTCGCGTGCTTGAAAGTCTCACTGGTTATATGGAACCGCGACGCGACCGCTACGCTTCCAATCTTCAGTAGATCAAAATCGTTGATTCAATAGAAACCGCTTCGCAACCGCAACGCAACCACTTTTACAATCAACAAAGATATTGGGTGCGTCGCGGTTGCGTTGCGTGCCGCGACGCAACCGCAGCGCACTCCATTTTTAGTAGATCAAAATCGTCGACCTTCTAAAATCCGCAACCGCAACGCACCTACAGTTCAAAACGTTCAATTACAATAGCTTCTCAGACATTATAAAAAGTGTGTGAATCCACTGCCATGTTTCCATAAAAACTTGCTCTTTTGCATTGCACGCAACCTCTTCTAATTATGCATGCGCATGATAAAAAATCACAAAACCATCGCTGAAAGATTACGTTTTTTGCAATGACGCAGATAGTCAATTCCAATATACAAATTGCATAATTAATCGGCAAGAGCTGAAAATAGATGAAGAATGAGCAAAGAATCTGCTCCAGGAGCACATGAATTTATAATTGTGGTGTGTGGAGAAAGAGCAAGAGCACAAAGTGCCAATTAGTAGAGGGATGACGTCTTTGAGCTGGATGGTCTTGTCCACGAGAACTACACAGCTGTGGTGTACTTCTCGTGAACAAAATTAGTTTGTTGAGTAATTGGGTGGAAAGTTGAAAAGTAGGTGAACTTTTATCCTTGCTAATTGAGTTTTTTTTGGAAATTGGAAAGGTTTTTGATTCTTGGAATCTGAAAACAAAACAAAATAACAAGCCTGGGATTAACTTCCAAATCTCAAGCACCTCAAGTACATCTTAGTATGCAATCGCGCTCTATTGATGACTGTCTAGTTGTCTGCGTCTACTATCAATTCTCTCTCTCTCTCTCTCGCTCTCTCGCTCACCAGTGATAGAGTGTGCAGTATTGAGAGACGCAGACGCTCTGACTGTCTGCGTCTCTTGCACTCAATTTCTCTCTCTACTCCAGTGCCAAAGAGCGCGATTCCAAAAAATACTGAATTTGAAAACGAATACTTTTTGAATAAGAAATCTAGTAAACGCGTAGGATGAGAAATTCATAATCATATTACCCTAATGTATTCATAAAAAGTGTACTTTTACCTTTTTATATGATGAAGAGATGTTTCAGTTGTTAGTGTAGATTTACTATGGTTGTGTAGATTTACGAGGGTTTTTGTGGATTTACGGAAGGTTAGTGTAGATTTACGGGGGTTAGTAAAGATTTACGGGAGGTTAGTGTGGATTTACGGGGGTTAGTGTAGATTTACAAGGGTTTGTGTAGATTTACGGAGGTTAATGTAGATTTACGGGAGATTATGTGTAGATTTACGGAGGTTAGTGTAGATTTACGGGAAGTTCGTGTAGATTTACGGAGGTTAGTGTAGATTTACGGGGACAAAAAGCCAAAAATAAAATCAGTGATACCAAGAAAAGTTCGAGCACGAAAACAAACTAAAAATGCGTCCCAAAATGCTCGGAAATGTCACGAAACCTTGTTCCGGGTCCGCAAAAAAAGAGATACCTCTCGAAGGTCACATGTTTCTTTTTCGCAAAAAGAAATGTTCTCCTTTTAAAGAGTATCGGGTGAGCTCATCTAAAAGAGCACACACATTTTTCCAGAGTGTTTTCAGTTTTCAATTAGGTGCTCGAGATTAAATGGGTGCATGAATGGAATGGAGAAGGGGAAAAGGAAAAGGGAGGTGGTCGGGTATTAATTGAGCATCTCTGGAAAAGGGCTGAAATTGAGAAGAGGATGAGTCACGACGTCTGGAATTATGAAGACGTTGAAGATTCCGAAGAAATCTTCAGTCTTCTGAAGATTCAGGATACTCCACACCCACCGACCGGAAAAGGAAGTAATCGAGACGTAGAAGGTATACTTTTTTGGGGAGAAAATTGGTTTTTTGGTTTTTTCTAGTGCCCTGGCGCATTTCCAGTGCCTTGGCGCAATTCCTGTGCCTTGGCGCGATTCCAGTGCCTTGACGCATTTCTGGTGCCTTGACGCATTTCTAGTGCCTTGACGCTTTTCTAGTGCCTTGACGCGTTTCTAGTGCCTTGACGCATTTCTGGTGCCTTGACGCGTTTCTAGTACCTTGACGCATTTCCAGTGCCTTGACGCATTTCTGGTGCCTTGACGCGTTTCTAGTGCCTTGACGCATTTCCAGTACTTTGACGCATTTCTGGTGCCTTGACGCATTTCTGGTGCCTTGACGCATTTCTAGTGCCTTGACGCTTTTCTAGTGCCTTGACGCGTTTCTAGTGCCTTGACGCATTTTTAGTACCTTGACGCGTTTCTAGTACCTTGACGCATTTTTAGTACCTTTGCGCATTTCCAGTACCTTGACGCGTTTCCAGTAAACCCTTCCAAAAGTCTAATTGTATTTCAAAACGTTCCAAAATCTGACAAATCCTCAACTTCCCGTATCCCTTAGAAGCTCCAGACTCACTCAACAATTCAATTTCCGTCGTCGCATTTCACTGGAACGGAAATGCAACAGAGTACGAGAATAGTGCTCGGCGAGCCCGTGATCCCTCAAGGCTCAAGGGACTCATGATCTTAAAACGAGAGAAAGAGCATGAATATATCATTCGGAATTGCCCCGAATTTCGAGCAGATGATGCTGATACTGAGGGCATCAAGAATAAGGCTGTACCCTTTCGGAATAAACGCGATTCAAATGAACCCAATTGAGAAGCGGATACAGATGAACAAAAATGATGTGAGCCTTGTTTTCAAGTGCTCCAAGTCTACGTAAAATGAGCACAAAGAGAGGGGCTCTTTTTTGGGGGGAGAATTGGATAAATGATGGAGTACACTGATTCGATTGGGAGCCCGGAAAAGTGGAAGATCATGAAGGGATCGTTGACCAGAAAGAGGTAATTGGAAACATGCGGTGGTATTTGATTTATGAAAAAAGTTAATAAATATGGCTTGATAGGGTCAATGCTCCAAGGCTTATCTTTGAGCCCTCATAACTCTGCCCACTTTTGCTCTTTTTGGCTCAAAATTTCTGGAATTGCTCATTGATATCAGAGCAACAAATCACTAATTGAACACTTTTCATGTAAATCAAAAATGAGCACGAAAAATGCACATTTTCACTAGTCAGTTCAATAAGGTTCATGCTCATTTCCAAGCTCATTTTTGATTTTCATAAAAAGTGTTCAACTGACAACTTGTAGCTGTGATATCAATAAAAAATTCCTGAAATTTTGAGCCAAAAAGAGCAAAAGTGGGCGGAGTTATGAGGGGACAAACTAAAAAGTGGGAGTCAACCAGAAATCGGCTTGTGAGCTTGAACGTTGTGAGCAAGAACTGTGGAGCACCAGATTATCCAGATAAAGTAAGCAGAGTTATTTGAAATTTCTTTAAATCAGAGATGTATCAAGACGAGCAAACTAACCAGAAACTACGAATTATTATAAAAATAATTATTTAACTTTAAACCGGCGTAACTCCGCCCATAATGCTCATTATGGTTGTAATTTTTCACAATTGCTCATTGATATGAGAGTTACAACTTATCAGTTGAACACTTTTCATGAAAATAAAAAATGAGCTCGAAAAATACACATTTTCAAATGGACTTCAAAATGTGCTCATTTCTATGAGGTTCATGCTCATATTTAGCTCATTTTTGATTTTCATGAAAAGTGTTCAACTGATGAATTGTAGCTCTCATATCAAAGAGTAGCTTCAAAAAATTTGAGCCAAAAAGAACAAAAGTGGGCGGAGTTATGATGGGTCAAAAAGAGCCAAAATTTATCATTGTCTAGCTTTAAACTCTAACAGCTTCAAAAGATCAGAGAATGAACCTTGATGTGAATAACTAGTGAAAACACAACAAAACTCTCAACTTTCCGTTCGAGAGAGAGAGAAAAGGATCGCATCCGCCCATTAGCGGCCTCATTTTCTCCGTCGAGCAATGCAACTGACGTGTTTTGGGCGGCGAATGGGATTTGAATGTTCCGTTCCGAAAGTTCAACTCAATTTTACCAAGGTGATTTGCATAGAAAATCGAAGGGTGGAGGATTAACTTTGGTCTCCTCCTTCTCTTCTTCGTCCCAGGGACCAAACATTCCCCTGATTGCAATTACTGGAATGTCTGGAGAGGAAAATACTAATCAACGATGCTTTTGATGATGATGACGTGCTGGAAAAACAGGAGGGTGAACAGATGGGGGACGAGGAAGTGTGAAAAGGGAACTTTTATGGAGAGAGGAATTCAGAAGGGACAAGTCTCAAGATGTGCTTCAGAAGACACACTTAACGATGGGAAGAACTTTTTAAGGTGCCTGATCTGATTTGAGATCAACTTTTCAGAGGAGCGAAAAGAGCCCAGTATTCATAAAGAAATGCTCCAAAAAGAGCCATGAATGAGCAAAGACTTTTGAAATAGCCTAGTTAAAATCAAGTTAAAGATCGCCAAACTGAGAACTGAAAACAAGAGCTCAATTGGGTGATTTGGTATTACGAGCAACTTTTACGAGCAACTTTTAAACCTCAGGATTTTTGAGTGGCTATTTTTATACTAGTCAAAAGCTCTTGCTCCGAGGAGCTCAAAACTGTGCTCATTATTTCCTACCAACGCCTGGGAGCCAAGATATAGAGCTCACAAGTAAGCCTGAACTTGTGAGCTCCATATCTCGGCTCAAAATAGTCGGTGGAAAATTTTGAAAACTGTTTTGAGCTCCTTGGAGCAAGAGCTTTCGAACAGTATTACTTTTGTTTGAAGAATATTTCAGTATGACTCACTGGAATCATTTTCATAGAGCACTAACTGTTTTTCATATTACAATTCATATTCTTAAAAGATCGTCATCACATCAATCAGTATCACTTGTCAGTAACAGTGACTCAACAAGAGCTCAGGAAACAGAAAAAATACAAGAAAAACTTGAGAGTAATGAGTGAATGAATGATAAAACTGACAAGGATTAACAGATGATCTTAACTCTGTAAGTCACTTCAGAGATGTGTCAAAACGATCAAATGATCAGCAATTATGACCAGACTAAATACTTTTTTTTGCTGATAAAGTCTGATTGTGAGTATAAAGGTTCCCACGAGCAGAAAAATTGGTGCTAGAACGAGCTCACTTTCTCTGCGTCTCTCCAATCCACATTCTCTCTCTTTCTCGACATTCCTAGAAGTAAGAACTGAACTGGAAGGAACATAAATTATGAATATTTATTCACATGCAAATTGATCGTCTCGGAGCACGAAATGTGCACATGAATCATTTGGGAATGCTCAAAAATTATGCGAACTTATTCATCGCCCAATTATTATAAATTGTGGACGAAGGAGCTCGAAAGAAACCCAAACTTTACTTATTTTTCTTCTTGTCTCTTTATTTTCCTCCAGGGACTGGTCATTTGAATGTGAACCGAAAAAAGAAGGCGAATGGGTGCATCAATGGTGGATGGTGGATTCTGAAAAAAAACTCAAAGTGCTCTAGCTCAAAATTAGTTTCACGTCATGAAACTAGTATCATTCAAAAGCTCTTGCTCCGAGGAGCTCAGAACTGTTTTCAGCAATTTCGAAGGACTATTGGGAGCCGAGATATGGAGCTCCAAATGAAATTTATGAGCCCTAGTCACTTCAAACTTTGGAGCATCGTATCTCGGCTCCCAGGTGTCGGTAGGAAATACTGCAAATAGTTTTGGAACCCTCATTTTGAAAGCTATCTAATGGTACTAGAAGCAATATATCTATATCTCATTCAAGGAAGTTGCTCCTAAATTACCATGGTTTTTTCTGTTGGTTCCAGAAAGTTGCTTAATTTTCATACCAGGAAGTTTTTTCCATGGTTCTTTTCCACGAAAACTACACAATCATGTTTTCAAATGAACTGCCAACAACTCCTTTCCAACCGTTGTCCACGAGAACTACACGACGCGTGAATGACCGTCGACGTGTCTTTGTCTCTCTCGGACCTCCTCTCTCGCTTTCCCTCCTTTCCCTCCTAAAAAAAATGTCGTCGCTCTCCACGTACATCTGCTTTTGCAAAACACTTTATGGTAACTTTTATCAACAGTTATCAGTCCAAAGAACAATATTTTCAGACGACGAGACGCGAAAACCATGCAAAGGGAGGTGCGGACATGCGATGTGTTTGGCTTGTGTGAATGGTGGCAAGAAGGATTGCTCGTTGTGCGGCCAAAAGGACTCGTTTCTTGATGCACAAATCAATTATCAAATGCTGGAACTGATTATAGCGCTTCGAGACAAAACCGAGTTGGGATTTCTGAAACACGAGGCAGATGTGAGTTTTATGATAATTTGAAAATCGATATTCGGACTAGAGAAATCTCCGGAGTTCCCTAATGAGACTTATATCATTCGAAAGCTCTTGTGCTAACAAGTTCAGAACTGTGTTTGGTTTTTCCTACCGAGCTCTGTGAGCCGAGATACAGCCGTCCGAAGTTAAAAAAAATACAGCCGTCCGAAGTTAAAAAAAAGTTTTTTTTGTTGTTTTTTGTTGTTTTTTTGAATTTTGAGCGTTCATAACTTTTTTCGGTATCAATTTTGTGAAAATCTAACTATATATTTGAGTTTGTTTTAAAATTTTGAATCGATTCATGCGAATATAAGGCTTTCACTGGAAGCTCCTGTCTTACAAGGAAAGTCAACTTACTCACCGGTTGAGAATTTGATGAAACTTGGAGGAGTGATAGTCCAACTCATCCTGATTCCAAAACCGTTTTCAAATTTTGCCCATTTTCAGTTTCAGCCAAGTTATGAGCGCTCAAAGTTTGAAAATTGACGATTTTTTCACTTTTGAAGCGGTTTTTAGGTCATTTCAAAGCATTCAGAGAGCTCCAAAATTATGTTGCGAAACTCAGGGGACCTTAATCTACACAGTCCAATGGTTTTTTGGACAAAATACAACTTTTATGATTTTCAAAAAATTTGATTTGCTGGGCACTGTATGGGAATCGGGCTGAAAATCTGAAATTTTGGAAAAACGGTTAAAAAATCATTGGATTGTGTAGATTAAGGTCCCCTGAGTTTCGCAACATAATTTTGGAGCTCTCTAAATCCTTTGAAATGACCTAAAAACCGCTTCAAAAGTGAAAAAATCGTCAATTTTCAAACTTTGAGCGCTCATAACTCGGCTGAAACTGAAAATGGGCAAAATTTGAAAACGGTTTTGGAATCAGGATGAGTTGGACTATCACTCCTCCAAGTTTCATCAAATTCTCAACCGGTGAGTAAGTTGACTTTCCTTGTTAATCGTGTGAGCCAACACACTCATAAAAATTTTTCAGTTTTTTCTAACTTTGTTGCATCAATCGATTCAGAATTTGAAGACAAACCCAAATATATAGTTAAAGTTTTTCAGAATTGATTTCGAAAAAAGTTATAAACGCTCAAAGTTTCACACTTTCACAAAACACCCAATTTTTGAGCTTTGGACGGCTGTATCTCGGCTCACAGAGCTCGGTAGGAAAAATAAAGCACAGTTATGAACTTGTTGAAACAAGAGCTTTCGAATGATATTAGTTTCATTAGGGTAGCTAGATCTATACTTCTTTCCAGAACCTCTGTTCTGGAAGATGCTCCGTGTGCAAAGATCAGACTGCCAGGCTCCGTCTCTGTGTGGACTGCTGTAAGTCCGCCGATATGATATTCCAAAACGCCAAGGACAAATGGGTGTACGGAAAGGATCCGCGTCTTCTTTTCGAGCACACGCTGTGCTCCTCGTGCGCTTGTGACAACCATAAAGACCTCGGACACACTGTCATATTTCTCGAGGAGATCGACTGGGTCACCACGCAAATGTATTTCGAAGGGGAGTTTGATCTAGTCGAGAAACGGCTGATGTACGAGAAGACGCAGAAAGCCCAACAGAGCCATTATGACAAGAGCATCGAGTTTTACAAGAACGTCATTTACGTGACAAGGCAAAATGCCAATCTGATATCGCAACTACCACCAGGTTTCGACTCTGCTTCGAAACTCAAGAAGATGTACGACGAACTTGCACTGATTCATAGACACAAAGCAACGTTGCTCTTGGATGTTGCTCGATACGAAGTTGGAGGGCTTCGCGAGAAACTAGCAAAAATTTCCGAGCTCCAGACGAAACTTGAAGAGTTGGAAGATGTTTGCAAGCAAATGGAAGAATTCAAGTTGAATGACATCGAAGAAGCCATCAGTGAATGCAAAATGGAACAAGTGCTGGAAAAGCACTACGTTCCTGGCACGGACTTCCCAGTATACAATATGATTATGGCGGAGCTTGATGAGATTCACGAGCTCTACGACAAGATCACTCCTTATAAAGTGACCAAGGAGACCGTGGCATTAGAATATCGACTGGCTCCATTGCTGACGATGGTTGATAAACGGCTCGCCCAAAACCCATCGAGACGTCCGCATAAACACTTCCCATTCAGCGAACATGAATTTCTCACAAAAGTTCGCTCCTTTTTCAGCGATCAGTTTGCAATGGCCGTCAGGAAAAACGAAATAATTTTGGGCCTTCATCAAGATATTCGCGTGCGAAGAGATCGAGTTGAGCTGCTGATTACCAAACACTTTCGATTCGAGTTCGACGAACCGGAATTGAGTCTGGAGGCCAAGTTGGATGCACGTCTCCGCGAGTTTGACTCGAAAATGTGTTCGGATTTCTGCTAGAAATTATTGTTTTGAAAGAATGGTTTTGGCAAGTTTAGAACGGTGTTCGGTTTTTTTTCTATAGAGCTCTGTGAGCTGTAAGTGCTCAACTTCAGAGCCTCATATCTCGGCTCGCAGAGCTCGGTAAGAAAAACCAAATACAGTTCTGAACTCGTCAAAACAAGAGCTTTCGAATGATATATTGGACCATTTCTAATAATTTCACAAAGGATCCATTCTTTGCATAATAATCGTTGAATTGTTTGTTTCTTGTTCCGTTTGCAAAATGATATAATAAATTTGCTAAAAATAATGCACCAAAAGAACAAAGCATGAGCAACAGGAGCTCGTCAACTTCATGGTTCAGAAAAACCGTGCAATTCAATAATTTTGAATGTCGAAACCGACTACGTCACTCTGTGCTGTATGCCTCGTGTGTTTTCTGCCACTCCCAACTGTCTTTTTCTCTCTCCTCCACACTATTTCCCGTGTTTAGTTTGTGCCCCCTCCGCTCTATTTCTATGATTTTCTATGATCAAAATGTGACTCGATGGGTATATAAACAGTCGAACTATTGCAATTCATCATTCGACAATGACCAAGTATCGTCTTCACTACTTTAACGCTCGCGGCTATGGAGAGGCCACTCGAATTGTGAGTTGCCTTCTATAACAAGATAATTTTTAACTCGTCAACAATTTGAGATGTTCCACATGGCCAAGGTGGACTTTGAAGACGTGCGGTACGAAATCGACGATTGGCTGAATGGCGACACGAAAGCCACCATGCCATTCGGCCAGATGCCAGTCCTCGAGGTCGACGGGGAGAAGATCCCGCAGTCGATGGCAGTGGCTCGGTTCGTCGGAAAAGAGCTCGGATTCGCCGGCAAGGACCATCGGGAGCAGGCGTGGGTGGACGCGTTCGCCGATTTGTACAAGGACTTTTTGATTGATATGAAGCCGTGGGCGATGTTGGCGTTCGGGTATCCTGGAGCAAGTGGGGATCGGGATGAGTTGAAGAAGACGTGTTTGGAGCCGGCGAGAGAGAAGTATTTCAAGTTGCTCAGCAAGCAGTTGGAGAAGAGCAAGAGTGGTGAGTGAGGGAGGGAGAGAGGGTGGGGGAGAGAGGGAGTTATATAGTTGGCACAGACAACTAGACAGCTAGAGAAAAGGGTTAGAGAGTAGATGCAGAGAAAACAGAGTGTTTTACTTGCTAGAGAGCGTGTTAGAAAGAGAGGATTAGAAGAGTAAAGAACGAGAGATCACAGAACCATAACAGACGCAGAGAAACTAGAGATCAAGTTTAGAGAGTAGACGCAGACGATTGAAGGCTCAGCGATAAGGTGGCTTGTTCAAAATGAGACGCAGACTGCTAGAATAGCGACTCAAAGATTAGTAGTAGACGCAGACCACTAGACAGCGACACCATGTTCCAGGCTTCCTCGTGGACTCTGGCATCACTTTCGCCGACCTCTTCTTCTTCGAAACCACCCTCTCTCTGAACGGCTTCGAACCCGGCTACCTTGGCGACGACTTCCCACTGGTCACCAAGTACTACAACGCCATCAAGAACCATCCCAAAGCCAAGGAGTACTTCGAGACCAGACCTGTCTCGGCGAGATAATTAAATTGGATTTATTACTATTATGTACACGAACATATAAAGGATAAAGTTTACGAGGGTATCTTAAAGCATGTCGAGTTTCCTCCCGAGTTGCAAATCGGCGGATTGGATATCAGAATACCTGAATCTTTTCAAATCACTCCTCATCATATCACATCTTTGTACTCCCACTCACCCGCCACCGTCGCATTCATAAAGCAGGCGATCGCTCCGGCGCACAATGCTCTCACCATCATCCTCGCAATCACCGCCTTTTTCGATGGTGCCATTCCGCCAATGATCTCGATTTGTATGCCCATTGAGCCAAAGTTGGAGAAGCCGCACAGGGCGTACGTGGCGATGAGCACGGATTTCGGGTGTAGGCTGTGCGTTTTTTGGAGCTGGCCGAGTTTGTCGTAGGCGACGAACTCGTTGACGGCGGTTTTGGAGCCCATTAGTTGGGCGACTCTGGAAAAAAAAAGTGTCTGCGTCTATGATGAAAGTGGATCTCTAATTGTAGAACAGTCTGCGTCTACTCTCTAACTCATGTCCTTAGCTTCTCTGCGTCTCTACGCGCTCTCTAGCGAGTAATTCGTGTCTGCGTCTATGATGGAAGGCGATCTCTCTCTCTCTGCAAGTTAACCACTCTGTTTTCTCTGCGTCTACTCTCTAACCCCTTTCTCTCTCTTCCTATCTCTCCCTATCTCTCCCTCTCCCTGTCTCTCTCTCTTTCTCTGCGTCTACTCCCTAACTCTTCTCCCTGACTCACAACAACGTCTGATGCACATCCGTATTGATCCCCATCATCCAGGCCAACGGGAAAAACGCATAACCAAACAGCATTTGAAAACTCCATCCATCGTATCCCAACAAATCGCCAATATAGAAGAACACCTCATCCAGTAAAGCCAACAAACTCATCACCACCACCAACGTGGCGCCAATGGCGAACACAGTGGGCACGAGAGCCACTCCCGCCGAGCACATCGTGTCGAAGAAGCCCTTCTTGTCGTCGTGCTCCAACTTGAAGTCGTCCTCTTTGATCTGCGTCTCCTGCGTCTCGGGGAACATCAGTTTTGCGCATGCGAGGGACATCGGAGCCGAGAGCAAACTGGCGGTGAGAATCGACTCGGGACATGCTCCGAGAGCCACGTAGGCGGCGAACACGGTGCCGCCGGTGCAGGAGAAGCCACTGGCGAGCACCGCAAACAGCTCCGAGTCGGTCATCTTCTCCAGATACGGTCTGATGACAAGCGGCGCTTCGGACATCCCCAGGAAGCAGCACGCCCAGGAGTACACCGATTCCACGGGCGTGGTGCCAATGAGCACTTTCATGAACCATTGGGACTTTTTCAGAAAGACCTGGATGACTCCAAAGTAGAAGAGGAGGGCGACAACCGCGGAGAAGTATATGAGAGTTTGCAGGCTAGTGAAGATGAAGACAGGGGCCAGATCGCAAATGTTGGGTGGGTCTGCGATAAAGCCGAAGACGAACTGAGCACCGACTTGTGCGTACTCGAGCAACCCGACGATGAGCCGGGAGAGTTGCTCGAAGAACCAGCGGCCAGTGGACCACTGGAGGATGATGATGGCGACGCAGTAGTGGAAGATGAGGGCGGAGGTGACCACGTTCCAGTTTATCTGAAGAAGGAACTTGTTCAAAATGGAGAAGTATAGGTCAACATTAACTTACTTTTCTCGGTTGACTCGAAAACACCACCATAAACAGCAAAAAGAACACATATCCAGCAAACCCAGTAAGCCTCATTGGCTCCGAAATCGCTTCGATGATCGTATACGCCAATAGTGCTCCAGCGAATGCAAGTTTCAGACCTCTAAACACCCATCCTTCTTTATTTTCTCTTTCTCACTCACATCGGCACAAATCTCCGTTTCTTCGAAAAACGATCCAATCGATAGGCGACATCGTCATACACACTTCTGAAGCGCCTTGTCCCCACTATCAAATTGATTATAAAGCATGCCCAAAGAAAAATTGTGACGTAGATCAATGGAGCCGCCTTTTTCCAACTGTGGATGGCGGCGGCTACTGTAAGACTGGTTGATTCACAGTTAAAGATGAGCAAGCTCACCGAGAAATCCATGATAAGCCAATAGGAATATAACAAGAGCAATTGGACCGATCAATGGTTTCAGCTTATTGATGAGTTTTTCAATAAAGTTCAGGTTCTCTTTGAATGTGCCTTTGGTTACTGAAAAGTTCAGATAGTTGATTGATAAGCAATTAGGCTGTTTAATTGCGTAATTGACTAATTAAGGTAGTTAAAATGTTGATCGATTAAATGATCTACTTGAATCGTAGCATGTTGATCTACTGATAGGACTTTGATGACTTAATTGTTGATCGATTTTGATCTACTTTATAAGAAATTTAACTTGACCTGATAGTTTTCGGTAATAATTTAATGAAGTAGGTCAAAAAGATCCCTGTTGACCTACTAATAATCACTTTCATTTTGACCTACCTGATAAACTCCGCTCCCAAACATCATTTCCACCTGGTTTTCCCGCCATTTCCAAATTCGTTTCAGAGCTCGCCGAGCTCTCCACCTCCATTATCCTACCCCAAAAACAACACTTTTTAAAATTATTATTCAAACTGTAAAGATACACGAAGCGCATTGAACAAAATGCATGTAGAAAAAGGGTGACAACAAATGGAAACAATTTTATGAGGTGCTCAAAGAGCACGTGGTGATAATAAAGTAATAGTTAGAAAGGGGCGAAAGTATGGAGCAAAGTGGCATGGAAGCGGAAGTGTAGAGATTACCAGTACAGTCATGATTTATAATCGGAGGGTGAGCAAGTTAGACGGTGATGTTGAAGCACTTCGAGGTGTCATGGGTGGGGTGACAAATGATCGGCTCCGATATCAGAATTCCTGCAATTTGCTCATTTTTTTCAGTTGCCACAGGCTCAAGCCCCGCCCACCTGCAACCGTGGCATTCATAAAACACGCAATAGAGCCGGCGATGAGAGCTCTGAGCACAAAGTCGGAGATGATGCTCCGTTTGCTCGGCGCCATTCCGCCGAGGAATTCGATTGACATGCCCATCGAGGAGAAGTTGGAGAATCCGCAGAGAGCATAGGTTGCTATGAGCACTGATTTGGGCTGGAAATGGAGGGATTTGAGAGAGGAATAGGAGGAGAGAGAGGGATGAGCTTACATGGAGCTCGCCGTTCTTCTGGAGCTCTCCCAAGTTGTTGTAGGCGACGAACTCGTTGACGGCGGTCTTGGTGCCCATTAGTTGGGCGACTCTGGAAAACGTGTCTGCGTCTATGATGGAAGTGGATCTCTAATTGTAGAACAGTCTGCGTCTACTCTCTAACTCATTTCTCTAGCTTCTCTGCGTCTCTATGCGCTCTCTAGCGAGTAAATCACTCTGGTTTCTCTGCGTCTACTCTGTTGCTCTCCTCTCTAGCTGTCTAGTTGTCTGCGCCTACTATATAACTTCCTCTCTCTCTCTCTCTCTCTCTCTCTCTCTCTCTCTCTCTCTCTCCCTATCTCTCTCTCCCCCTCTCTCTCGCTCCTTCTCTTTCTCTAACCACCTGCGTCTACTCCCTATCTCTTCTCTCTAACTCACAACAACGTCTGATGCACATCCGTATTGATCCCCATCATCCAGGCCAACGGGAAAAACGCATAACCAAACAGCATTTGAAACGTCCATCCATCGCACCCAATCAAATCCCCTATATACGCCATCACCGTATCCAGTAGAGCCAACAGACTCATTATCACCACCAACGTGGCGCCAATGGCGAACACCGTAGGGATCATGGCCACTCCTGCCGAGCACAACGTGTCGAAGAAGCCCTTGTTCGAGTCGTGAGCCAACTTGAAGTCCTCCTCTTTGATCTGTGTCTTCTGGGTCTCGGGGAAGAGCATCTTGGAGCATGCGAGTGACATTGGAGCAGACATGAGACTCGCTGTGAGCAGGTAGATAGGGCATGCTCCAAGAGCCACGTAGGCGGCAAACACGGTGCCCGCGACACATGCGAATCCGGAGGTGACGATGGAGAAGAGCTCCGAGTCGGTGAGGCTCGGGATGTACGGAGCCACCATCAGCGGAGCCTCGGTCATTCCGAGGAAGGTGCACGCCCACGCGTTGACTGATTCCACGGGGGTGGTGCCGATGAGCACCTTCATTATCCATTGCGACTTTTGGAGCACGACCTGGATGACTCCAAAGTAGAAGAGGAGGGCGACGACTGCAGCGAAGTAGATCAACGTTTGGAGGCTGGTGAAGATGAAGACAGGGCGGAGGTTGCAGATGTTGGGTGGGTCTGCGATGAAGCCGAAGACGAATTGAGCACCGACTTGTGCGTACTCGAGGAAGCCAACGATGAGTTGGGCGAGCTGCTGGAAGAACCATTGTCCAGTGGACCATTTGAGAATGATCAGGGCGAGGCAGTAGTGCATTATGAGGGCGGAGGTGACCACACTCCAGTTGATCTGGAATAGATTCGATGAAAAAAATGTGTAGTCGTCTGCGTCTACTCTCTAATGGGGGATCTCTAGCAGTATTGTTGTCTGCGTCTATTCATTGATGCTTATCTCTTGTTCTCGCTCTTCCTAATTGTCTCTGCCTAGCTTCTCTGCGTCTACTCTTCAAACCTCATCTCTCTCTCTCTCTCTCTCTCTCTCTCTCTCTCTCTCTCTCTCTCTCTCTCTCTCTCTCTCTCTCTCTCTTTCTTTCTTTCTTTCTTTCTTTCTTTCTTTCTTTCTTTCTTTCTTTCTTTCTTTCTTTCTTTCTCTCCCTCCCTCCCTTCCACTTTTCCCTCTATTCCCAAACTCACTTTCATCCTATTATTCGACATCACAAACATAAACACGATATAAAAAACATATCCAAAAAACCCGGACAATCTCGAAAAATCGTGAATCGAGTCCAAAATTGTAAACGCCAGCAACGCCAGTATAAACGCAATTTTCAGAGAGCTACAATTCAAAACTTTAATTTTAAATTAAGATGGTCACTTACACTGGCACAAATCGCCTCCTTTCTGCAAACTGTTCAAGCTTTTCTGCCACGTCATCATAGAGCAATTTGAATTTTTCGGTTCCCGCCAAAAAGTTCAATAGGAAGCAGGCCCAGCAGAAGGCGGTGATGTAGATCAAAGGAGCCGCTTTCAGGTAGTTGTGGATTCCAGCGGCTACTGTGATCTTATTATTATTGTTGGGATGGTGATAATAAAAATAATAGTAAAGAAAACTCACTGAGAAATCCATGATAAGCCAGTAAAAAGATGATAATTGCAGTGGGTCCCAGAAAAGGTTTGATTTTTTGGAAGATCGCATCAAATTGATTGAGATTATGCTCCAAACTCTTCGAGGTCACTGAAACTTTACTGATTTAGAATAGAATCCAAAAACACGGTAATTTTTCTCTGCGTCTCTGCCTACACACACTCTCTCATCACTGTCTAACCTCCACCCCACCTCCCTCCTTCCTTTCCTATTTTCCTCCGTTTTCCTCCAACTTTATTCCTAACTTCTTCCTATCATTCGAATCAGCAGAAAATTCCCTATACGATGACATTTATCTCACATCGATACCATACAAACTGAACTCACTGGAAAGGCTTCTCTGCAGAACACCATCCTCCTGACCCGTCTCCGCATCGGCCACTCTCATGTCTCCTAAAACGTGCAAGAATTTGAACCCGAAACCAATAAAAAAAGATAAAAAGGTGTTGCAATAAGCGCCGCCTTTTTATAGTCCATTTTTAGGTGAGAGATTACCCGAACCAAAGAAAAAAGTAAACTTTGTTTCGATTTTGCATATTTCCCATTCCATTTCCATGAAACTTTCTGTATAAAAGTCACCCTCCATGTGGTTTTGTGCATTTTTCACTGACATCAGTGCATTGTGATAAGGGTACAGAAGCTTATTGATAAAAGGGAAAGGAAGTGGTGTTGATCGATGAAAAGCGGAAGTGATAAGATAAGTGGGGAGCGGTCAGAACATTGAAAGCTGAAGGTAAACAAAAAGTGAACACTTTTAATTGCACTAATTAGCTAATTTAACTTAATTAGCCTGATTACAATGAGCAAAAGTTTACCTCCTGAAAACAAACTTCAATTTCTCTCTGTCAAAATCAGCAAAAAGGAACTATAACAAAAAAGTCTATCACAGTTCTCTCACATGGTCTATTTAGACCGTTTATTGCCGGAACCAATATATTCTCTCTAACCGTCTATGTCTCTTCTTGTTCCTTCTCCCTCAATACCAGTTCTGTTCATTTCTAGTTTACACTGTCAACTATAGGAATACTTGTTCCTTTGTCGCTGATAGGGTTATGATAATAGGAATTTATTTGGAAAAAAAGATGGGAAAAAAAGATTGTTAGAGAGTAGACGCAGACAACGAGACAAGCAGAGATCTCACTTCATGAGTAGACGCAGACAATCAGATAACTAGAGATAATGTTTCAAGAATAGACGCAGACAGCTAAACATAACAACTTATGCTCTCAAAGTTTCATTATTAATCATATCAGAATACCGAAGACACATCTTCATGATGATTTCACTCTCAGTCATCCTGCTCGAAGATCCAATGACAAATTCGCCGGATTGTGCTCGATCATCACCAGACGCCGCATCATGTACCAGATCCCCCAGAGAGCATGGCATTTCAAAACGAAAACAATACGATTCACTATTATATCGCTGTGAAAACTAACAAAAATACGATGATCTACATGAACTGGTTCCATCAGAATTTGCCGCGAATTCTGGGAGCCCTGAGCTTTCTTATCAACCCTGTCCTCATATATCTGATTCTGAAAAATCAGAAATCACAAATCGGCGATTATAAAAATTTGCTGATCATTTTTGCGGTTTTCGACATTTGCTATTCGATATCGGAGATTCTCACTCCACTCGGAGTTCAGGGGAATTCTCATGGATTCGTTGTTTTTATATCGGATGGGCTGTTTTTCGAGTATCCGGAGATCGGGCAACATGTGATGTCGAATCGGTGCGGGTTCATCTCGTTGAGCTACGCGTTGCTCATCATTCACTTTGTCTATCGATACGTGGCACTGTTTCAGTGAGTTTTTCTCTGCTTTCTCTGCGTCTATTGTGGAAGGGATATCTCAAACTGTACGTGTTGAGAGACGCAGAGATGAAGAGAGGCTCTGCGTCTCTAGCTGTTTTCTCTACCTGTCTGCGTCTATTACAAGGGCTGGGCGACGCAGTCGACTATACTCTGCGTCTCTAACCTCTGACTCTCTGCTTCTACTACAAAGGGCGAATCTCTCACTAGGGTTTGAAGGGACATAGACAGTTAGACAGTTAGAGATAGAAGATAGAAAGTAGACGCAGAGATGATGAGATGCTCCGCGTCTCTTACCGTTTCTCAACCTGTCTGCGTCTATTACATGTGACGCAGAGAGACAGTGTAAAGAGTAGACGCAGATTGTTAGAGACGCAGTGTAATTGAAGAGACATAGACAGTTAGACAGTTAGAGATATCAATTAGAGAGTAGACGCAGACACCTAGACATCGTTAAACTTTCGCAGCTCTCAAATCGTCACCAAATTCTTCAAACCCATCGGAATCGTGTTCATCATCAGCTTCATGACATTTCATATGGCGTCCTGGAGCTTGGTAGCTTTTGACTTCATAAAAAATTAAAGTTCAAATAAAATGTTTTGAAGATCTGCCAAAACTGTCTAGCCGCTGATGAGGAAATCCGACGGATAGTGTCGGAAGACTTTCGACGGGATTATAACGTCGATTCGAAGGGTGTTCCAATGTTAGCGGCGCTTTATTGGGTAATTAGGATAATTAAGAACTGATAAAAAGTTAAATGAAGAATTATAGGGAGTCCGTTCAGGGATCCAGATTCGAAGTTGGTTGGGAATCGCTTTGTTATCGGTCACTTCGAGTTACTCAATTTCAGCCTGTTTTATACTGGGATATAAGGTAGTATCATTCTTATTAGAATAATATTATCATCTAATTATTAAGTAATTTCAATTATAATATAACAGATCTATCACAAAATCGACTCCCTGACATCCCACGCATCGGTGAGCAAAAGCTCCCTTCGACTTCAACGCCAATTATTTTTCACCCTCGTGGTGCAGGTACCCTTTTTTCCAATTTCAATCTCATTGACATTCCCCAGACATGCATCCCAATCTTCGCCTCCTACCTACCCACCGTCATCTCGTGGTACGCTCCGATTTTCGGCATCGACATTGGATGGTGGAACACCAATGTCTCCACCGTCGCCCTTGCTGCTTTCCCATGTATTGATCCATTGGCTGTGATCTTCTTGATTCCCACGTATCGGAATGCGATTCTGAGGCGAAAGGGCGGGACGGTGGAGACGACGGTGCAGGCGATCGCGGTGCCGCCTAATAGTCATGTTAGGGTTAGTAGGGTGTGATTTTATTTGAAGTTTGATTGGATAAAGTTTGTTAGAATGGTGGTCAAAATGAAAATTGTTGTTTGGTAGTCTGCGTCTATTGTGAAATGAAGATCTCTCGTCGTCTAGAATGTCTGCGTCTACTCTTTAAGGACTAATTCTTGTCAGTGTCTGCGTCTCTAACCCCCTAACTATCTATTGTAAGTTTACTCTTCGAATGATCAGGTTGTCTACGACTATTCTATATCGGCTATCTCTCTTCAGTGCCTGCTTCTCTAACTCTCACCAGTGTCTGCTTCTCTAACCCTCTAACTGTCTGCGTCTACTCTCTTACTGTCTGGGTCTACTCTATATAACAAACTCTAACCAGTGTCTGCTTCTCTAACCCTCTAATTATCCAGGGCTACTTTTTGATTGTTCAGGTTGTCTGCGTCTACTCTGTAAGGACAATCGTCAGTATCTTCGTCTCTAATCCTCTGCCTGTCTGCGTCTACTCCACCCCCGACCCTTCTAGCTCTCTGACACTCTGCGTCTATTCTTTAACTCTGATCTCTCTCATTCTCGTTGTCTGGCATCTCTGCGTCTCCAGCCCACTTTACTCGCTATCTCACATTCTCTAACTTTCATATTCGAATTTTTTTATTGGTTTTTGTACTTTTTGTTGATTTGCCCTAGAATTTCCCTATTATTTTCAACTTCTGACTCCCCCATTTTTCTTCATTTTTCCTGAAATCCATAAGGTCACTTTTTGATGCTCTGATTCACACTAAAAAAAAGCCGTTCGTCATTTACCTTATCTCAAAACAAAAGCATGACGCCGCCGAGCAGATTATCAAAACAACGGCAGACATCAAGCTCCGCCCACTTTTGCGTCTTCCTCCTCATTACCAGACAGTCTTTTTCAATTCCGTTTTCCAAAATGATCTACATCAACTGGTACCATCAAAATGCTCCGCGGATCTTCGGGCTCTTCAGCTTCATCATCAACCCCGTTTTCATCTACCTGGTCGTCAAAAAATCGCGATCGCAAATGGGCCACTACCGTTATTTGCTCATCGTTTTTGCTATTTTTGACATCTTTTACTCGATTTCAGAGATTCTCACCCCGATTGTGAGTTGGTGCTCCGCGAGCCAATTCTTTTATTCCTCTATTTAAGGGAGTTCGTGGAAATGACAAAGGATTCGTGGTTTTTCTGACAGAGGGGCCGTTTTTCGAGCATCCGGAGATTGGACAGCATGTGATGTCGAATCGGTGCGGGTTTATATCGTTGAGCTATGCGTTGCTCATCATTCACTTTGTCTATCGATACGTGGCACTGTTTCAGTGAGTTTTTCTCTGTTTTCTCTGCGTCTATTGTGAAAGGGGGGTCTCTAACGGTGCATGGTGAGAGACGCAGAGATGGAGAAAGGGGGAGAGAGAGATAGAGAGTAGACGCAGAGAGCTAGAGATACTCTGCGTCTCTAACCCGTTTCTCTACCTCTTTTTTGTCGATTCGGTGAGAGAGACCTCTTAGAGAGTAGACGCAGAGAGATACTCTGCGTCTCTAACCCTTCTCATTCCAGCCCTGACCGACTTTACTACTTCTTCCACCCGATTGGAATAGTCTCTGCTATCATTTTCCTTCTGATTCATGGAGCTTCCTGGTCTGTGGTAAGCTACCTTTTGATAATCTGTAAAACCTTTTCCCTTTTCCATTTTTCAGGTCTGCCAACAATGTCTAGCTGGAAATGAGTATGTGAGAGAGTACATCAGAGAAGATTTTCTGGAAGAGTATAATGCCAGCACCAAGGAGTTGCCAATGCTCGCCGCGCTTTATTATGTAGGGAAAAATGAAGACATTAAAAAAAGGAAATAATAAAATAAGAACATTTTAGAGCGAAAACGACTACATTCGAATCCGCAGTTGGGTCGGAATACTGCTGCTAACCCTCATTTCATTCTACGCAATGTCTGTGTACTTTGTTCTCGGGTTTAAAGTGAGTTTTTAACAAGTTTTCAACGAAAAACGCTAAAATTCACACTCTAACCGTCTGCGTCTACTCTCTAACCGCACTCTCTAGCCCCCAGCCCGTCAGCAACCACTATCTGTCCACCCCCTTAGCGCCCCCTAAACCCCCCTCTCCTCTACGCACTCGCGCCCTCCCTCACTCGCCGCTTCCGTAGCGCAGTAGGCAGCGCGTCAGTCTCATAATCTGAAGGTCGTGAGTTCGAGCCTCACCGGGAGCAACGGTTTTTTGCTGCAGATCATGAAGAAGATCAAGACGATGCAAGCGTCGGCGAAGCTCAGCAAGAACAGCATTCGACTTCAGAAGCAGTTGTTTCACACGCTTATCATTCAGGTCTATTAGTATATATGATGGATGAACTCAATGTAGTATTGCAGACCTGCATCCCAATATTCGCAAGTTTTCTACCTACCGTAATCTCCTGGTACGCGCCCATCTTCCATATCAATATGAACTGGTGGAATACGAATGTGGCAACTGTGGCACTTGCTGCTTTTCCATTTATCGATCCATTGGCAGTGATCTACTTGATTCCAAGCTATCGGAATGCGATATTGAGGAGGAAAGGAAATGCAATCGATGATAGTTCGACGAACAGGAGGACTTCAAGGATCAGCACTTATGCTTCTAATAGTCGAATTTGATTGTGATTATGAAAATCTCCATTAAATTTGGCGTCGATTGGTATATAAATCATCAATAAAGCATTAAAACTGACGGTTTTAGGTGTCTAACTGTCTGCGTCTACTCTCTAACCCATCTCTCTCGTCGTTTTATAAAAAAAGTTTATTAAATCTTATCAAAACCTTATCATAATGATAGTGAGACTGATATAAAGATATAAATATTGATTATCATTCAGGAAAGCTCGATGGATGTGAGGAAACAAAAAAAAGAAGAAAATATAAATTAAAAGGGGGTAAAAGATGCCGGGTGCAAGTTGGGAGATCATTGGGATGATATTGGGGGGAAAAGCTCGCTACAAGTTGGTCCTGAGAGAAAAAAATCAATAATTGATCTGAAAAAAGGAGTTAAAGTTTGTCAGGAATGCCGCCGTAGATGTGGTTGTGGCGGAGGCTCGTGTTGTAGAACTGCGGCGACGACATGTCCGATTTGGCGTACAGCATGTCGGCCGGCTGGTATTTGGGTAGCGAGCGGGAGTTGCCTGAAATGGTAAAGATATTTGGAATCTAGGGAAAATTTGCTTTCGATTGATATAGATATTGTGGGGGGTTTCGTGGAGTGTCTGCGTCTACTCTCTAGAGCGGGTCTCTAACTGTCTGGTAGTTCTGCGTCTCTAACCTTAAGTTGTCTAGCTTCTCTGCGTCTCTACCTCGCATCAAATCTCTTCACACTCAATTTCTCTGATTTCTCAGCGCCTCTATTCCAAAGCTGATCTCTAACTGTCTGGTTGGTCTGCGTCTCTATTGAGAAGTGGGTCTCTAGTGTATGTTTGTCTAGCTTCTCTGCGTCTCTAACCTCAAGTAGTATGGTGCCTTTGCGTCTCTATTGAGAAGTTGGTCTCTATCTTTCTCTGCGTCTCTAACCACTAGATTTTACCGTCTATCTTCTCTGCGTCTCTATCTAACTCTCTCTCTCTCTCTCTCTCTCTCTCTCTCTCTCTCTCTCTCTCTCTCTCTCTCTCTCTCTCTCTCTCTCTCTCTCTCTCTCTCTCTCTCTCTCTCTCTCTCTCTCTCTCTCTCTCTCTCTCTCTCTCTCTCTCTCTCTCCCTCTCTCCCTTTTCCCGCTTATGATCTCTATCCTAAGAAAAGCCGAAAAACCATTCCTATTCCTATTCCATTCATTCTTTTTCCCCTTCAAAACCCCAAATCCTTACCCAAACAACAAATCGCATTCTTCCACGAGCTCAACGTCTTCGTGCTGCACACCCAGAAACCGGAAGTCCATCCGAGAATGCACATGCAGAACGTCTTGAGCAGCGAGATCACCAGCGACGAGTCCCCGGGCTGCGTTGACGGTGAGCACGAGCACAAATGAGCCGCCTCCCATCCCGGTCGATGGTTCTGCTCGTAGAAGAGCACCGAGATGATGAGCAGCGAGGGGATCGTGTAGAGCAGCGAGAAGATGCCGATTTTGGACATTAGTTGGGTGATTTTATGAGCGCTCTCGAGAGATGGGTGTTGCTTCTGGACCTCATTGCGGATGCTCCAGAGGTTGAAAAAGCCGATGACCAAAAAGAAGACTCCGACGAGGAAGTAGATGAAGAGTGGGGCGAGCACAAAGATGCCCTGGAATCGGATGTCAGTGTTTCCCACATAGCAAATCCCTGTGATTGGGTCTCCATCGATTGCATTGAAGATTATCACCATCACAGTCTGAACAGCTGGGAGGCACCATCCGATGACGTGGAAGTGGAATGAGAACGAGGCGATAGCCTCTGGCGACCATTTAGAAGCAGCCGCGAGCACCCAGGTGAGCGACAGTATCACCCACCATACCGACGCCGCCATTCCGAAGAAATAGGTAAGAAGGAACACCAAGAAGCACAAAGAGCCGGAGCCCTCTGCCCCCTTGATCGTCATCGAAGAGTCGCACGCGATCTCCTCGTGTCCCACAAAATAGCGAATCATGAAGCCGCACGCCACCATGAGCTGGCAGAAGGCGAGCATGAAGATGGGGCGCTCGGGGTACTGGAAGCGGTCGGTTTCGATGAGGAAGGTGAGGAAGGTGAAGGCGGCGAGCACGGCGCAGGTGATGCTCCAGAAGGCCGTCCAGTTGCTCACCAGGGCGCGGTTCTCGGTGAGCGAGGGGGCGTGGCATGAGTAGGCGCAGTTGGAGACGTTGCCAACTTTTGATTTTTCGGAAGCCACGAATTGGAAGGGGTGGTTGCAGGTGCATTGGCACTCTCCATTCACAGGGTCAATGCTCTCGATCTTAGAGATGCCGATGCTCTGTCGAGGGAGCTCGGGCTCGTTGAACTCTTTCTGATGCTCCTTCTGATGATGCTTCTTCCCCTTCTTGGGCGTATCTGGCGGCGCCGCACAAATATTGCCCGTCGTCATCTGGTCCGACATCTTCGGAAGTTCATCACACGACAGCGTCTCAGGCCATCTGAATCCGTACTTGGCCATGATGGGACTGCACTTGTTACGGGCCTCCAGACAGAGCTCCATGCACGGGAGGATCGGCTTGTCGTAGTTCTCTTGGCAGATCGGGGTGTACATGGTGCAGAGGAAGAACTTAAGGTGTTGGAAGCATCCGACCTGGAATTGGTGGCGTTTTGGTGGACTGGAATTGTGCGGAGAAAAAGCGGGAGATTTGAATTTTTTGAGCGTTTTTGGGGGATTTTTACTGAATTTCACTGAAGTTCACAGATTTTTGCTAAAATTCAGTATGTGACTTTCAGTATTTTTAACTGATTTTCACTTTTCATTTATTGGAAAATGCCTTTCGGATTTGATAAATGGAAATGATGAACTTTTTATTGAAACTGTGATAATTGACATGAATTTTTATATTTTCAACCTTTTTATCCTCATATAATCTGAATTCTCATTTGAATAGCATTATAATATTGATCTGGTAATAGGAACTTAATCAAATTTCAATGTCTTTGATCTATTTTATTTTTACGGTATGTTCAATGCTCTTTTTTACCAAAAAACCATTGAAAATTGTTTTTTTGAGAACTCTGCAAATGAATTCCTTATCATAATAAAAGTGCACCATAACAAAAATGACGTTACTATTAGAAAAATCACTACAAAAAAGCAACTTTTTGATGAAAATTTTTTTTCAGGGACTTATTTTCTTCATAACTCCGCCCACTTTTGCTCTTTTTGGCTCAATTTTTCTGGAGTTACTCATCAGTATCAGAGCTATAGTTTATCAGTTGAACACTTTTCATGAAAATCAAAAATGAGCTTGAAATTGAGCATTTTCTGAGCCCTATCCTCAAAGTGGACTTCAAAATGGTGCATTTTCTGTGCTCATTTTTGAGTTTCATAAAAAGTGTTCAACTGACAATTCGTTGCTCTGATATCAAACTATAACTCCAGAAAAAATGAGCCAGAAAAAGCCAAAGTGGGCGGAGTTACAGTAGATCAAAGCCTCACCTCAACCAGCGGATAAAACTGATGGACTTCAAGTCCCGCCTCTTCTTGTTTCTCGTGTCCATAACTATTCGGGAACGACGTCATATTGTATCCAATGCCACGACACAAAGGAATCGTGATCGGCTCGCATTTTTTGCCGAAACCAGCAGCATTGTGGATGAGGAGGAGCAGTAGGGTGAGGAGTAATTGTGAAGAGGGTGGCATTCTGGAAATAGTTGGAGTTTATAATGAGAAAATACGAAAAAAGGAAGCAAAAACTTGAGAAAAGGTGGATCGAGGGGAGGAAGAAGGTGGAAGGAGGGGGGACAAAGATGCGCTTTTATCCAAAGAGGAGTCGGGTTTCAGGAGAAGAAAGGGAGAGAAGACGGAGGAAGGGAAGGGACACCTGATCCTGCTAATATACTAAACAATATTGATCTTTTCATTCTTTTGGAGGAACTTGGGAAAAAAGTAGATCAAATTAGGCTTGAATTTGAGAAAAGGGAGATGGAATAGGTAAGGGTAGGTCAAATTATGGAAAAGTAGGTCAAAATGAAGAAAAGTAGGTCAAAATTATGAAAAGTAGGTCAAAACTATGATAAGTAGGTCAAATTTCTAGATCGCAGATTAGAACTGTGAGAAGTAGGTCAAATCCCTGTCTCGTAGTTCAAAATTGTGAAGAAGTAGGTCAAAACTAGGAAAAGTAGGTCAAATCTTTCAAAAATAGGTCAAATCTAGAAAAACTAGGTCAAAACTATAAAAAGTAGGTCAAATCTAGAAAAAGTAGTTCGGAATTATAAAAAGTAGTTCGGAATTATAAAAAGCGGCTCGAAGCTAAAGAAAGTAGGTCAAAACTTTGATGAGTAGGTCAAATCTGTAGCTCGTAGATCAGAACTGTGATAAGTAGGTCAAAACTGTGAAAATAAAGTCAAAATAACAAGAAGTAGGTCAAAATCAGGAGAAGTAGATCAAATCTTTCAAAAACAAGTCGAATTTAGAAAAATTAGTTCAAAACTATGAAAAGCAGCTCGAAACTAAAAACAGTAGGTCAAATCTCTACTCTCCGTACACGAAGGTTGCCAATGCGCTCCATCGAGCGCGATGCGGTCGAGGCGTGCCGCGAAAAAATTTTTGAGTTTTCAAAAAAATTTTTTGATCTATAGCCGTTTTTCTCTTGTTTTTCGGCAATTGTCATCATGAAAATACAAGAAAATCGGCTAAAGATCAAACAAAAATTTCGAAAATTCGAAAATTTTTTCGCGGCACGCCTCGACCGCATCGCGCTCGATGGAGCGCACTGGCAACCTTCGTGTACGGAGAGTAGCTCGTAGATCAAATCTATCAAAAGTAGATCAAATCTTTCATTTTCAGATCATAACGATCAATTTCATCCCCAAATCGATCAAAATCCCCTTCTCAAAAAAGTGAACGATGATCTTCCAAACTATCATAACACAAAAAACTAGTGATCAAAAGTGGAATGAAGCGAAAATAAACAGAGTGTGTGTGTGAGGATAGGTAACGAATCTCGAGTGGGGGTATGGCGAAAAGACTGCAAATAACTCGGATCGCTGAGATTCAGAGGTTTTTTTGGTGGTTGAGCATTTGGAGCATTTGGAGCACACGATAATGAGCACAAGGAAAAGTATAGGAGGAAAGAGCAAGAGGAGTATCGGATTGCACTCTTGTTTTGACTTTACAAAGTCTTATTACAACTTGCTCGATTTTGGGAGGGGGAAATGTGGAAAAAAGGTGACATGGGTAATTAAGGGGTAATTAGAGGTTAATTACCCACTAATTAAGTGATAAGATTATAAAGAAAAGGGGAGGGAGTTGTTGGAAAATGTGTAGTTTTGAAGTAGATCTAATTTGACTAAATTGAGCAAGTTGAGAGAAACTTGTTAATTACAAACTAATTATCAGTTAATTAACCACTAATTACCTGTTAATTATCCGCTAATTACCCTGAAAAACTATCACTACAAACTACAAAAGTTTTCTCCTAAAAAGCTAAAGTTATAAAAACCTGTACTAGCAAGTCTTATAGTCTTCATTATAGATAAGTTAATTAGCACTAATTACACCTGATTACCTTTTAATTACTCCCTAATTACCCTTAATTACCCACTAATTACCCCGAAAAACTATCACTACAAACTACAAAGGTTTTCTCCTAGAAACTAACCTTATATAAACCCATACTTACAACTTTCATAGCTCTCAATATAGCCATCTTAATTACCCCCTAATTACCCTAACTATCAAAAAATCACATCAACCACCCAAAAACCTACCGTAACCCTACACCAACTCACGAAAAAAGTAAAAATCTTGGCATTTCAACTATGCACATACCTGAGAAGTGAGTGACTACATGTACCTACCTCCAAAAAAAGGGGCGTGGCCGAGGGTGCTAAAAGGTGTGGCTACTTGCCAACAGGTGCCACGTGGCAGGTGCAATGCGGCAGGTGAAATGAGAGATGTGGCAATCTTGTATGCGCCTTTAAATTTTTGTAGGCTTTGGCGGGAAAATTGAAGGCTACAAACTACAAAAAGTGTCTGGAAGAAGACTGTGTTTTGGCGCCAAGATTTGGAAATTTAAATTATGAAATTGGGAATTTGGGAATTAAGGAATTCAAAATTCAAAATTATAAAACTAAAACGGATTATAACCCTAGTCGATATATGACCTTCGCACATATTTATAATAAATGTTCGCATCACTGGTCACATATTACTTTTCTCTCATTGTACAGAATCAAAAGGCATTGTTTTTGACCTACCGTACTCCCCCCAAATACCACCCTGTAATATTTGCCCACGGAAGTGATACTGGGAGAGGTCCAAGTATGGTGTTTGACACCTAGAATATGGTGCAATTGGTGGCGCAAATGTTTACTTTCGGTGAAGGAGAGGGGGTCTTAAGTATCGTTGTGGTGGTAAACTATCCATAATTTCTTCAAGATGTGAGCTTTGTAAACTTTACGACTTTACTAGGTTAATTTTAATGAAAAATGAGGAAATTTTCCATCAAAAGGTAGAGAATTAGACGCTGATTTTGGAAATACCAAGAAAACTGTGAAAAATGTCAAAAAACTTAGAAAAATTGGTGAAAATCGAGAAAAAATAGTGAATTTTAGGTTAGAGAGCGATGAGAGAGTGTGTGGGGGGAGAGACGCAGAGAAAATTGTTTCAAAATGCGTTTTTAACCAGTTTTAACATTCAATTTTTATGAAAAACATAGTAAATTTTACAGTTTATTGAGTTTTGAACAGGAATATTAAATTTGAGAGAAAACATTTTTTTGAAAAAAATTTTTCCAAAAATTTTTTTCGATTTTTACACCATTACACCATTAGATAGAAAATTTTACACTGATTCTAACAATAGAAAAATCATCTCGAAAACTTGAAAACTCAGCTCAAAAACTTAAAATTAGCATTCCAACAGGTTAGACGCCAACGAGAGACAAGGGGGAGACGAGAGACGCAGACGAAATTTTTCGAAAATTTGTTAAAAATCGAGTTTTGAAGGTTTTTGGGTGAAATTTTGTGAGAATCATAGGTAAATGGTGAACTATGCAATGAGATAAAAATTTGAATTTTTAAAAAAAAAATTTCAAAAAAAAAATTCCAAAAAAAAAAATTTTTTTTTTCCAAAATCCTCTTCCTCAAACCATGTCCCCTGTACCATACCATAATCCAGATAACAAACACAACACCCCATTGCATAACACATCGAGCAGCAGCAGCTGTGAGCCGCTAGTACAAAATGGAACAAAAGGTGAAGAGTGCGGAGAACTTTGCGCCCCTAATTTGCATAAAAGATGTGTCCCGACAATTATGTACTCGGCTAGAGGTACAGAGAATGAAAGTATACGAAAAACTCGAAAAATTATTACTGGAGCAAGGGAGCAAAAATACTAGAAGAATGTGTGTGTAACGAGCGAAGCGTGAAGAAGCAACACAGAGGTATTCAGAAGAGAGAGTGGAGAGAGAGCAGAAGACGTCACGCTGTGCATGTGGAGAAAATGGAGACACCTGTGGAGATGGATGTGGTTATATAGAATTGCACCAATGGGGGATAGTCTCACATTGGTATCAACTTGGGCATGGGAATGTGGGCACCATTGAGAATATGGAAACAGAAGAGTGGAAGGGTACTTGAAGTCAGGAAAATTGGGGTAAAACGAGGGAAAGTAGGTCAAAATCGAGAAGATGAGGTCGAAAATATGAATGGTAGATCAAAACTGAGTCAGGTAGGTCAAAATTTAAAAAAGTAGGCCAAAACTTTGAAAAGTAGGTCAAAATTAGGAAAAAGAGGTCAAAAACTATGAAAAATAAGTCAAAACTAGGGAAAGTAAATCGAAAGTATGAATGGTAGATCAAAACGGTAAAAGATGTTCAAAATTATGAATTTGAAGTCAAAAATCAGAAAAGTAGGCTAAAAACATATAAAAACAATCAAGACTCCAAAAAGGGAGATCAACATTGAGAAAAATAGATCAAAACTATGGAAAATAGGTCAAAATTTGAAAAAGGAGTTCATAACTATGAAAAATAGATTAAAACTAACCAAATTTGATAAAAAATTATGCATGGTGGACCAAAACTATAAAAAATAGATCGTAACTATAAAAAGTAGGTCAAAAATCAGGGAAAACGGTGAAATCTATGAAAAGTAGGTCAAATTTAGGAAAATAAAATTAAAAGTATGGAAAAGTAGGTCAAATCTATACAAGGTAGGTCAAAACTACAAAATTAGCGCAAAAACTATGAAAAATACGGCTAACTGAGGTATAGTAGGTCAAAATTATATTTTTGATCTGTTTCTCACTATTTTCACCCACTTTTCATAGCCTAGACCTTCATTTCTCACACCCCATCTCATTTTTTGCTCATTATTTAGTAAACACTACCTGTTGGAAGTGTCAAGTGGCTTGTTAATCCCCCCACTCACAGTAGACCGTAATCAAAACAAACCATCTAGTGGTCCCAACACCTGTCTAACAGGAACTCACATAATTAGCTCAACTCTACTTCGAGACAGATGTGGTTGCATCATCGTCGAACAAGGGATTACATGATATAATCATGTAATAATCATAATTATCCTAATCTTTCGCATAATTGGGTGTGCAAAATGTGTTATTATTTTCAGAAGATACACCAACGGAAATAACATGTTTTGGAAGAAGCCAGCCACTGCTACAAAGTTGGCGAGTTTGATGCCAATGAATATTTGAGCTTGAGCCAACCAACTCTTTTTTTCTTTGCTTTTTTTTTGCTCTAATTGAGTGCGAAACTGGCGGCTGGCTGTGAAAATTGAGCATGCTCTATGCAGTGGTAATTAGAAGGAGCAGATATGGACAAAGGGAACAGGTAGAGGAATAATTAGTGAGAATGTGCCCTGCTGGGCATCTGTCAGTTGGGAGAGGAGAGGATTAGGATGGGCAGATCTTTTTTCGATGGAGAAGAAGAGAGTGGGAGGAGATGGGGGTCGAACCCGCGTCGCGTGATTGGCGGCAAAAGCGACAACCGACTGCGCCACGGGGACACGAAAATCTGAGGAGTGGGCGGCGGTGATAAGCCCGGCGAGAGGGGGAGGAGGCGGTAGGTGGGGGACTTTTTTGAAAAATTTGAATTTTTTCAAGAAATTCAAAAATTTCAGAATTTTTGCAAAAGTTCACTTTTTCCCATTTTTTCCATACTTTTTAGGTAAAATATCAACATTTCCACCAAAAAACCACCAAAAACGACCGTATGACTCAATTTTCACACCTTTTTTCGGTAAAAGATGGTAAAAAGAGTCGAAAAGAGCCAAAAAGATCAAAAGAAACAGTACCCGAGTCAATATTATGCAACGCGAATTAGGTCGGCACGTTAAAAAGCCCCGTTTTCCGGACCCGCTCTCTGACTAATGGACCTTGAAGCTGTTGTTGCGAACACACACACAACATAATGAATATGAGGACAGAAGGTCTTCTCAAATGGAATAAAGTGTGGAAGAGCATTTGATTAGTTGGCACAAATTGCGATTACTTATGAAAGTGCGAAGACGTGCACGCCGAATATATTAAAACGCGCTTCAAGTAGAAGAAGGAGGGGAAAGCTCGGATTAGTAAGAAGTAGGAGAGAGCGAGAGAGTGAGGTGCGAAAATGTCAAGTTCTCCGGGCAGGAAACGCGTTTGCAAATGGTCGGGACCAACGGGGGGATCGAGCTGGCGAGGTTTGGGGCGGCGACCAAAACGCTAACCACTGCGCTACCGGTGCCACGAGAGCGAGCGTCGGGAGTGTGGTGATAAAACCGGGTGGTGCGGGGGGACCACTCGCCTCGAACTGGATTTTTGAAAAATGTAATTTACACGAAATTTTTTTGGCACAATGCCAAAAATGTGAAAGTAAGGTTTTTTCCTTAAAAATAACCGAAAAAGATGAGAAAAAAAGCGAAATCACCCCAAATTTGACATAGGAAAATGGAATGAGAGAACGAAATGGGCGAAAAAAGAAGGGGGATTCGTGACTGGAGGATGTTATCTTTTATGCTGCGAGAGGGGCTCTGCATATTTTTAGCATTGGAGCTCAAAAGATACTAAATGGGAAAGTAAAAGTGCTCGGCGAGCTCGGCTCGTGGAGCCCGAAGAACGCGTCGAAATTCAATCAAAAATCGGGAGGAAGAGATTATGAAATTTCACGCCTCTTTGTCCACTCTCTCTCCTCTCTTTCTCAAGAGAGAGCCAAATTCTTCATAATTCCATCAATTCTGAGCCAGAAATTTGGCTCGAAAAATAATGAGTAAACCAGAGGGGGTGCGCATACAAGGTAAACACGGGCTCCCAGAACAAGATATTAATATAAGAAGTGAGCAAATAGGCCAAGTGGATGGGGAGGATTTGTACAGAGCTCGTCTTGTTCGCGGCTCCTGTTATTGTTTGGGCAAATACTATGGAAATTCGTAGTGAGGCAAAGTGATTAGGAGAGGTGGGGGGTCGAACCGAGGGAGCGGCGGGGGGCCGGTGCGGCAGGCAAAAGCGTTCGCACTGCACCACGCGGTCGGCTGGGAGCGGTGGTCCCCAGTGCGTAGAGGAGCGCGGCGGACGGGGGAGGAGGGGACAAAAAGTGGAGAATTTGAATTTTTGAAAATTTTTGAAAGTTTTTCAAAAAAAAAAATATTTTTTTTAGTTCTGGCGGCAATTCAAAATTTGAAATCAAACAAACTCCAATTTTCGGCGGAAATTCAAAAATTTTCAAAAAGTTTACAGTTTTCCGCAATCACCTGATAGGTTCAATACTGTACACAACACAATTAGAGTGGGGTAAGTTGATATGCGTGTTGCCATTTCTCTCCTCCACCCCCACCCCAACAATTTTATTCAAACAAGACGATAATCGTTGTGACAGCTACCGAGATGGAATGGAATGGAAAGAGAAGATGTCGTTCCAAATACAACGAAACTTTTCAAATATTGAGACTATTCTGAAGGATTAATCCTCTCTCTCGCGCTTTCTAAAAAGGGAAATGAAAGGCGCAAATGCGAAAAAAGAGGAAACACGGCTATAAAACTGCTAATGAAAGGCGAGAGCTCCAGGAGCAGCAGGGAGGGAAAAAAGTGGAGCAGTGCAAAACAACGATGACATTTTGCGGTGGGTACATGACAAGTGATGAGCAACGGATAGAGTGGCACAATGCGCGAAATGGTGGACAGATGGACCGGAGCCCACAAATTGAATAGAATCAGTTCGCCAAGTGTTTTTACCGTTTCAAGGGCTGCCAGATGGTGTGGTTCGCACGCAAAAACCAATTGCTCCCGGTGAGGCTCGAACTCACGACCTTCAGATTATGAGACTGACGCGCTGCCTACTGCGCTACGGAAGCGGCGAGTGAGGCGCCTCGCGAGTGCGTACAGGTGACGGGGGTCGGGGAGATGGCGCCGGGTCGCTTTTGAAAATTTTTTTAGGTTGTGGAAAAAAAGGTGAGAGATACAGGTTAGAGAATAGACGCAGATGGTTAGAATGAAAAATGTCGTGTTTCGAGCTGTTATGCGTGTGTGGTGGCGTTATTAGCGATGCTTAACACAATTTCCACTAACGAGCGTGTTCTGGGCACTTTTGGAGGACGAATGCAATCAAGCACTTTCTATGCGAACGCAATGAGCATGAGTTTGGGAGGGCCTAATTCCAAAAATATACGTCAATCCAAGCGCAAACACTTGGGGGGAAATGTTTTACTGGTGCTTACTTTGTAGAGATCACAGAAAGCGGGTTATAAAAAATTGAAAAAAAGAAGAAAAAAGGGAGAAAAAGGTGGAAAAAGTGTTCGCGCACATAGTGGCAAGATAACCATCTCCACAGGAATGGAGGATGCAATTAAGCGGAACAAATTGGTGGGAGGGGGTCTCGGAGAGATGATTTACCGATAGTAATGTTGAAAAATGAAAAATAAGGGAGGTTAGAGACGCAGGTTAGAGATAGTAGAGATGCAGTTAGAGAGTAGACGCAGACAAGGAGACGCTCTCTGCGTCTCTAACCACGGTGGAGATGCAGGTTAGAGAGTAGACGCAGACAACGAGAAAGAAAAAGGTACACTCTGCGTCTCTAAACAACTAGAGATGGAGTGTAGAGAGTAGACGCAGACAACGACGCGCTCTCTGCGTCACTAACAATATTAGAGATGCAGTTACAGAATAGACGCAGACATTGCGGCAGACAGAAAGACACCCTCTGCTTCTCTAACCAACTAGAGATGCCTTTTTACTAATAGACGGAGACTACGAGACTAAAAACACTCTGCGTCTCTAACCCTATAGAGATGCCTTTTCACTAATAGACGCAGACAACATATCAGAAATTGCGGCAGACAAAAAGGCGCCATTTTCGAACCTCCTTGATTCTCGAGATGCATCCAACATCTACCTAACATCATGTTCAATAGGTCAAGTACCAATCACTCTTTGATCCTCCGCGCGCGCCGCCCTTGAGCACTGTTGACAAACGGAAACAAGTGCCTAATAAATCACCGAAAAGTGCGAACATATCAGTTGGCGGCAAAAGTTAGTATAATACAAGATTGATGAGCTGCTCGTGTATCTGGCCGCCAAGATCTCTCACAACTCAAAAATCCGGAGGCCCACGGAGCCAGCCGGCTGTCATAATCGACCAACTGACAACTTATGCTCCTCATCATTGGCCTTGGCAAAGTGACATTATCTGAGATGTGGGTGGGAAAAGAGCGGGGATTTTGGAGCACGCTTCGAGAAGTTACTGACTCATTTTGCTCTCAATGATTCCTTTTTTTTGTATGTATTCAGACGTCGTTTCATTAGTGATTTATTCAAAACATCAGTATCAGTAGACATTAGTAGTTGCCATTGAGCTCTCCACTTTCGGATTCACAGACGTCTTCGACATTATCAGTTTAATCGGATGTCTCACAGCGCCGATCAACTTGTTCCGATAATTTGGCAACAAAATGATAATCGCCAATGGATCGAGCACGGGGAACGCGGACAAGGCAATGACTCCCAGGTAGTTGTTCCACATCCCCAGGTCGATTCCCAGTACAGGACCATACCACGCCATCATACATGGGGAGAAGCTGATGACGATGGGGATGAAGGTCTGCACGGCGAGCGCTTTGAATAACTGCCGGTGCATCTTTTGGGTGGTCTGTGAGACGCCCGGGTTATCGGCGAGCTTCTTCATGATCTTCCAGCCGAGTGTGAAGTAGAGGGAGACAGCGTAGGTGGAGATGCCGGTTAGGATGAGGATGCCGATCCAGCTGCGACGTTTGATTTCGGGGGAGGCGTCCTGAATAGTCGTAATGAGTCCTATAAGCTCTTGTTCTAACGAGTTCAGAACTGTGTTTTATTTTTCTTACCGAGCTCTGTGAGCCGAGATATAGAGCTCTGAAGTTTTTATGTACTGAAAACTTCAGAGCTCCATATCTCGGCTCATAGAGCTCGGTAGGAAAAATGAAGCACAGTTCTGAAATCGTTAAAACAATAGCTTTCGAATGATATAATACAACTCTGATTAGGAAAAAGTACTCACAAAAAACAAGGCCATCAACATTGACAACTCGTGCGAATCAACATGATAATCCTTCTGGAACCCCTCGTAAATATAATCCGACACTTCCTGATCCCCGTACAAAAAGAGCTCGCAGACAGTGCTCCACGCAATGCCATGACAGAGGAAGAATATCAATAGAGCAAAGAGACCAGATGGGCGGAGCATTCGGTCAATCAGATTGGTGCTGGAATGAGAAGTTGGGATAGATCAAAAACAGATGAAAAGTGTTACTTGAAAAGCACAATGTATCGGTAGACGAAGTGAATAACAAGGATACCGTAGGAAAGTGCAATGCAGCCGCAACGAATCGAGACGGCGAGCTGGCCAAGGGAGCCAGTCTGAAAGCTAGCGTTGAAAGCGCGCTCTACTGCACTCCCAGTTCAGTAGAGCGCGATTGCTCTTCATCCTCATCTAACCTATGATAGTTATACTCTTTCTAGTCAGAATTTCACGGAGAATTCGAATTTCACAATGAGAATACTCACCCCAAAAAACGGCCCATCCACCAAATAAATAACAAAAGCAGCTCCTGTTCCATGAATCGCCACAGGCACCACCAACTCTACCGACGAGTACACCATATCAAATATAGCAAAACCGATCAGTAAATAACGATACTTTCCAATCGAAGCTTTCTTTTCGCTCAATATCAACCACATGAACAGCGGGTTGAAGACAAATGACAAAATCCCAAAAGCTTTTGGAAGGTAATGGTGCGACCAGTGGATGTACATGGTAGGTAACAACTAATAGCTAATAGATGGATAGTGGAGGATTAGAAATGGAGAAATGTAGCCCCATTGTAGCCTGAGGGGCGGTACTTGTTAATGAAAATAAGTTAAGGTAGGGGAGCAGAGAATGGATAAGGAAGGATGAATAACAAGAGAGACTAATCCGAGTTCAAGAGTGGTTTTTTTTGTAGGTTTTTTGATCAGAAGAGCAGTTCGGATGAGTCAAGGGGATAGATGATGTTACGGATTGTACAATTATTGGGATCAGAACTTCACGAAGCATTCATATCGAATTCAGAAGCTGTTCAAACCTTCTGAATCTTCCACTTTGTTATCACAGTTGATTTCCAAACACTTGAGCCCAGACCATTGACGTAGGTCTTACAATTTTTGTATTACCTTATTCCGTAATTCCGTTGATTCTTGTTATTTGGTCTCCCCACCCGACCAACGCACAAAAAATGTACCAGGGTTACTCATTGGCTGGTACTGATAGATTGGAGCTAATTCGAAATGATGTTTTGAACTGAACAATCTGAAGAATACTATCTCGTAGCGAGAGACGCAGAGAATCACAATGATAAGATTATTTCAGCTTTAATAGTTTGAAAGAAACGAGAGAAAATGCTCTCTAGTCGTGAGAGACGCAGAAAAGAAAAGTGAAATAGATTGTCTGTCTGTCCAAAAACTTTATAGATACCCATAACAACCGTAACAAAATCACATCCTTGACACACTCCCAATGGAACTTAACGATTCTAAATAACATGTTTCTTATCTTTTCGATCGAATATGCTATCATACGCACCACTAATTGTACACCGTTCGCTTTTCTCTATCCGTTCCGATTTGTCATTGAGATCTGGAGCCACTGCCAAGAGTTTACAAGTGACACGTGTCAGACCATCTGGAATAGGAATCTTTTAAGATGAATTCAACCACAATTACCATTCAGATTGATCAAAAACTGCGGGAGCCGCTTTGGTTTCTTGAAAATTACATAAACCACTAGACCGATGACTACCAATCCCACGCCGATTATTGTGTGCTGGAAACGGGGGAATGGTTTAATGGGATCTATATCAGTCGAACGCTCTTGTTTTGACAAGTTCAGAACTATTTTAAACGTCTCTTAGCGAGCTCTGTGAGCCGAGATATGAAGCTTTGAAGTTTTTATGTACTGAAAAGTTTGAAGCTTCATAAATCGCTCCACAGAGCTCTGTAGAAAAAATGGAGCACAAGTCTAAACTCGTCAAAACAAGAGCTTTTAACTGATCTCTTACTATAGTCTCCTCGATGAAAGGCACCATCACCAAGCACAATGTAATCGTCCAGTAGAGCAAAATAAAGACAACCGGAACTTGAATCGCATCTGGACTCACTAACATCTTTCGATACCGCATCCACAAATAAGCTGTCATTGTGATGACTTTCAAACCGAATTCCACGAAGATCACATAGTTGATGAGACTGTCGGTGTCGGCGAAGGTGATGGCGATGGAGAGGATGAGTTGGAAGAGGAGGGCGGCTCGCGGGGAGTTCGAAGAGGGGTGGATGCAGGAGAGGAAGGTGGGCAGGTGGCGTTGATGGGCGGCTGCGTGGGTGAATCTGGAGGAAGAGGAATAGATGCAAAAGTTAGGCTGAAAGCTCTGGTTTTGATGAGTTCAGAACTGTGCTCCATTTTCTCTTCCGAGCTCTTTGAGCCGAGATATGAAGCTCCCAACTTTTAGTGCTATTCAGATTAGTTGGAGCTTCATATCTCCGCTCACAGAGCTCACCTTTTTTCAAACAGGGAAGATATACCTCGATCCACAAAAGATGATACTGTTCAAAGAGCCAATGAGCAAAATAGCAATCAGAAATGGAATCGCATAAGAGAAGCTCCCCAAGGTGACTTGAGCAAACTCTGCGGCAATCGCAGTACTGTTCATAATCTGCGAAGGTGTCAGTACTGTCATATAGGCGATATTCATAGCCACATAAAGCGTTGTGACAAAGGTGACTCCGCCGAGCAACGCGATTGGCATTGTTCTTCTCGGCTTATAAATCTCCGGCGTTCCATAGTTGAGAATCTCCCACCCCGAAAAGCTCCAAAGAGCACCATAAAACGCCAGCGAGATTTGTCCCGGGTTAGTTTGAGAGCCCGCGAATGGCTCCGACAGGTTTTGGGTCCAACCTGAGAGAATTATAAGGTTTTCTAATTGTAAAACAAGAGGCTACCTTTAAAAATCAAATAATAGAATCCAGTGATGATAATGATGCCCAGAGACAAAAGTTTGGCAATAGTGAAAGTGATTTGAAATCGAGACGCGTACTTTTTGATCGAGAAGCAGTTAAGCACGGTGAGCAAGACTGAAAACAGAAGTTCACTGGAAAATCGAATGACTTACTTGACTTACTTATCAATATAAATCCTAGTCCGAGCTCGATGATGCGGTTCCAAGGATGCTCCAGGTGGAAGAGAGGGTCCAGACCGGACACTGAAATGTTATGAGCAAAATGAGCAAGAGCGAAATGAGCAAAAAAGAATAATTGCTCACCAATATACTGCCCAAAAGTCTGTGCCTGTATTGCCACTGAAGCTGGGAATGACATGACCACGCCCACCCACATAAAAGAGAATGCGATGCCTTCCCAACCCACGTAGACCTGGATTCAGAAAGAAGGGATGGATTAAGGGGGAAGCGCAAAAGAATAGAATTGCTCACATTATAAGCGAAATCGCATCCAGCCTCGGGAATCGCGGTGGCCAGTCCAATGTAGCAAATTCCGCCTGTAATTAACTTGGGTTTTTCATATTTTCGATGAGTTTTGATGATCTAAAAGCAAAGAAAATGTGAAGTAAATATAAAAAAGTTATAGTTCTCGAAAAGTTAACCTTTATATTTCAAGAAAACTTGATATTTTATGAAAAACCACAAATAACACATTTCACTTTCGTTTCTTTGGTTATGGTCTGATAAGTCCTAAGAGTTTCTTAATGAGCTTTATATCATTAGAAAGCTCTTGTTTTGACGAGTTCAGAGCTGTGTTTGATTTTTTCTACCGAGCTCTGTGAGCCGAAATATGATGCTTCAAAGTTGAACTAGTGAAAGTGAGATCAATCAAGATTCGGAGCTCTATATCTCGGCTCGCAGAGCTCGGTAGAAAAAATGAAACATAGTTCTGAATTTGTTAAAACAAGAGCTTTCAAATGATATAGGTTTCATAAAGAAACTCTCATGCTCCTACTACTCATCAGACCATTCTACCATTCTCTAGTTGGAAGGAACAAGCTTCAAGCTTCTAACCCTATTTTCCCTAACTCACATTTTTCCAGCTCTTTTCTATATCATTTTGATCAGTGAAAAATTCTCTATCCATTGATACCAAATTGAGCTCACCTATCAACGAAATGAGCCCGCATCCGATCCACACAATCAGCGCCAAGCCATTGGAATGTGTGTAGTGTAAAATTGGACCGGGTGTGATGAAAATTCCAGCTCCCACGATTATTGCTGAATTTTACTTTAAATAAACGAAAAATCTTACTGGAATGTCTCACAGATCACATAGCTCGTGCAGGACCACAATCCCATTTGGTGGTTTCGATTTGGTGCCATTCCTCCTGAAGTTTTTATTATTATAGAAAGCAGAGTACAATGATAGTATGGGTGCAAATAAAACGAAAGTCACATAAACAGTCACATATGATGTTATCAGTTTCGAAGCAAAGAGCAAATTGTGTCGTGTAGTTCTCGTGGAGAAGCCGGCGATAAATAATGCGAATTTTCCGGTTTCCAAGGGCGTTTTCAAGTGGAAAATCAAAAGTTCACTTATCAATTATCACTGTCTTCGAGATGACGTGCTGATAAGGTGATGAATGCTCCAAATAAGTTGGCTTTTTGGAAACGAATGTATCGAATGTTTAATTTGAATAGCTGGAGAGTCCGGTAATGAATTCAAATTCACATATCAGTAATCACAGTCTGTTTTCTGATGTGGTGATGTGGTGATGTGCAATCTGTGATGAGATAGAAATGATAAGGCTCAAGATGATCCAAATCAACGCTGTAAGATCCTGAAGAAGAATAGCTAGAATTTTGCGACCTTCTGAATTTAATTGAATATCCCGAAATGCTGATGATTGATTTGTGAGCAAAACTTGTTCCAATACAATGTGAGCACAACTTCATAACGATATTCATATTCATAAAAGAGCTCCAAAAGTTGAGCCTAGTGTATCTCACCACTTTGTGCTCCAACTTATCTGAGAGCTCTAACTAGGGAATGGTCTGATGATTCCCCAGAGTTTCTCAATAAAATTTATATCATTCGAAAGCTCTTGTTTTAACGAGTTCAGAACTGTGATTTATTTTTCCTACCGAGCTCTGTAAGCCGAGATATGGAGCTCCAAATTTTGAATTTCACTAAAACTTTTATGAATCAAAGATCAGTTGGAACTCAGTTCTGAAGTCGTTGAAACAAGAGTTTTCGAATGATATAGATTTCATCAAAAGACCATGAGTATCATTAAAAGCTACTAGATTCAATAGAGCTCTGTGAGCACAAGCACAATTCTATTTTGCCTTGCTTGAAGCCAAAATGTTCCAGAGAAAAGTTTATTGATTCTAAATCAGAAAAAAATACAAAATACAAAGATTAATCCTTGAAAACTTTGCCAAGCTGAATCTCATAAAGATAGCTGAACCCAAGTTTTGGCTTGATGCCAACATACACACTGCACCACGCATCCGCATTCATCATCTGGCTGACATTCAGATGGGTGTCAGGGTTGTTGAAGTCTACCTGCAATTGAAAAATGATTGGTGAGTCGTGTAGTTCTTTTGGACGATCTTCTTTGACCTACCTGAAGAACCGCGATTGCCCAATCGCTGTACTGCTCAATGTCTTTCGCCACTACCGATGCTTGATTCGATTTCATCGCCGACTCGATCACCTGAACATGCTTTTTCCCATATTTTCAATTGAAAATATAATAGAAGAGATTCCTCACCATATTCTGAAGCTTCTGATCGAGACACACCGGCATGCAGTACCTGATCCGAACGTCCTTGTTCACACAGTAGTTGGTTTTCTCTCCAAGCAACTGCTCGGAGAAATGAGAATATGAGGAGGAGCTCAAGAAGTTGACCCTTGAAGGTAGGTCAATGTGAAAGGCGACTTGCACGGTTTGGGCTTCATAGTCTCCCTGGAATGCAAAATGATGCTCCAAATAATGCTCCAAATCAATAAAAATAGTAATAACCTGAATACAAAAACTATTCCCATTATGATTCTGTCCCCCTGTCGCCCAATTCACGATTCCTCTGGCGTCGGTGGATAGCCAGGTTTTCGGTGGAGAGCTCAAGTTGCATTTTCCTAAATCAAATTCTGGATTTCTGAACTTCACTTTAAAACATACCAATGTTATTGGTTTCAGAAACTGAAGAGCGAAAAGAGCTCCAGAATATCAGTAGGCTCACGAAGGTGGAGAACTTCATGCCTGACTGAGAATTCAAACTCGAGGAGTACGCTCTTTTTATGCTCAAGATCACTGATCACTTGAAACGATACTCTTTTGATTTTCCGAGAGAGTTCACTTATCACTTTTCAATTCTTATTTATTGATGATTAATTTCAGCTCTTATTACTCTGTTTCTCCTCTCTTCGAAATACATGTAGCTCCACAAACTCCACAAGCTTCCAAGACATTTTGAAGCCTTTTGAATTGAGTTTCAAAGAAAAACATAAATTTCAGAAATGTGAATTCGATTGCTGGAAATAATTGCTCTAGTCAATTTTCAAGTTTAACAAATGTGTCACACTTGCTTTTATTATATTTGTTCACTGATAAAATGGCGTCGCAATTCACTCCTCTGTCAACTTTCACAAAGGAAGTCCAAACAGACTGAATACGAGAACTTGATGAAACTTTGCACATCGATAATATTGCTCACGGTGAAAACGAAACTGAAGTCAGTTTTTCCGAGTTTTGTCTGATTCTGGAGATATGATGTCTTCAAATTTCACATTTTTCTACCATTGAGAGGGGAGCCGATACCCCAGAATCAGACAAAACTCGGAAAACTGACTTCAGTTTCGTTGTCACCGTGGTCAATATTATCGATGTGCAAAGTTTCATCAAGTTCTCGTATTCACTCCTCTCTCAACTTTCAGCACTAACGATGGTGAATCTTGTGAACTTGATGGCCATCATCTCTGCGAAGGTATGTTTATTTATATCAAAAATTGACTTATGTCATATATTCTTAGGATCCATCCAAAGAAATATATTATGCTAGTGTAAAAAATCAATACGATATGAAGATCGCCGAAGGAGATGAGCAATTGGAAATTGGCGCCTTGCTCATCATTAATGTGCCTACGATTTTTGCACAATCTAACAAAGTGGCGGTTCAGTATGAGCTTAAAAAGAGTGATTATACAGTTATACCACAGCTGTTCGATACCAAAGTGAATGAGGGTGGAGTCACACTCTCTTTTCAGTTTCATTCGAACGGGGGGAGTAGAATCGAACATGAAATACTTGGAGTTATAAATAAGTAAGTGTGAGCAAACTGTCGCATCTTCTGAAAGTCTTTGCAGAAGCAACACCGTTCTGCCAATGGGACCATCGACGATTTCTGTGGAAAGTTTCACCGTTCCCTTCCAGTTGCTCCACGAAACCCAGTGGCTGCTCACTGGCAGTGCTCCGTGCGAGTTCTCGGCCTTTGGTATCGTGTGTGGGAATCCTACAACGGGCAGTGGGCAATATGTTTGGTGCAAGGAAAGAAGCGTTGGGCGTGATGTGTTGCTCGACGTGCAAGACTATCTTCCCATCGGCACTTGGGTGCAGATGACGTGGAAGTGTAGGGAGGATGTCGAGGCGACGTCTCCCATTAGATACTTGGAAATAGATCCCATTTATGAGACTACTGTCTCGGCGAGAACTATCGGGATGCGACTGGAAGTCGAGGTGGAAGGGTCGACGAGTGCGAGAGACTTGCATCATCCGTTCGTTGGGTTGATCTTGTGAGCTCTCGCTTTTTCTTCTTTTTACAAGCAAATGTTCCCTTTTTAGAAACCGCGGAAACCACGCCACGTGTACTAATGGTCGCTACCTAGCGACAATAGTAAGACTTAAGAAGAAATTGGCTAAGGACGGCTCCACTGAAAGTGTTTGGAATTTGTGTTTCGCAACACCGATCAGACAGGTTAGTTTTTGTATCATTCGAAAGCTCTTGTTTTGACGAGTATAGAACTGTTTTTCTTTTTCTTTACCGAGCTCTGTGAGCCAAGATACGAAGCTCTAAAGTTGAGTGTGAGAGTCAGACCAATTCAAGCTTTGCGGCTCCGTATCTTGGCTCACAGAGCTTGGTAGGAAAATTGAAACATAGTTCTGAACTCGTTAAAACAAGAGCTTTCGAATGATACAGGACTCGATTCTACACCATTTCCAGCCGGCCCCTCTCCCCACACCTTCGCCACGTGCAACCACCCCTGCTCCATTTAACAATGAGCCTCCACCGAGTTACGAGGCCACGATGAGGATACCGATTGCTCAAAGAGCTGTCATCAATGGAATCATGTCCGCCAACAACCTAGAAACTAAATTTTTCCTATGGAATTTCGATGAGAAAAAGTAGCACATTGTTTCACTACGAACATAATCGATTGTTTTCAGATCCGGTATTCTTATAGTCGCCACTGATCAAAGTGATTCTCTCGGAATTGGCACCTTCTTCACCGCCACTGATTTTAAGGAGAACCATCAGGTGAATCCTTTGACACTGGCTCTGTTTTTTACAAAGAACTTTCAGCTCCGGGACACCTTGATCTCAAATGGAAAAAATCTTCGAATCATCGAGGACTTGTACGAGAAACGTTTCGAGAGAAATACACTTTTGATGAAAGTCTCGGCGGGAAAAAGTCGGATGAAGGATGGATTTCTTACAATGGAGCATGAACATTTTGGAGATATTGTGAGTGTTTTTTTTGGGAGAAATTTAATGAGATTGATGATGATGTTGAGGTGGACAACATGGACATGTTGAACGACGCCGCTTCCCGTTTGGATTTGGAGCTGAAAATGTGGATAAAGAGGAGCAAGTTGGGAGCGAGACACTGTTGGGTCGTCGTCGAGGCGCTTTAAATGTTAAATTATTCTAGAATGCGTTCTATTTTTATGTAAATGTCTAATTTAATTTTCTATTTTTTCAAAATGAAGGGTAAAACATTATGAATCTTTTTTGCTTCATATCTCGGTTCAAAGTTTCATTTAACAAAAACGGAAAACAGATTTGAAATCCTCATAAAAAGATCTTTTGAATGATACTAATCTCGTTCTGAAAAGCCAACTCAACATTCCCTAGTCTACAGTCTGTTTGGAGCCAAAATGATCGTCATTTGTGTGAGCTTCTCTGTTCTTCCTGTTTTCCCATATTCCTCGAAATTTTTAGAAATTGCGAAATGTTTGTTTGACTGTTTATTTTGTATTTTTATGATCTACAAAGAACAGTCATAATTAAAAAAAAATTCGCTGAAAAAGCTTTCAGCTTCGAAGTTTATCGAAGGCAAACATTCATACCGATAAGGAAGAGTTCATTCTTTCCTTTTTCGGGAAAATAGTTTTATACATTTTCAATTTTTTAATAAAATGACTGGAACTATCGGTATTATAATTGGAAAAGTGAGTGACAAAACAAAATGATTTGGGGGTATTCTGGAGACTTTTTGAGCGCTCATTGCGAAATCGCTCGTAGTTATTGATTTACGAGGGGATGGTCTGATGAGTTCCCAGAGTTTCTTGATGAGTCCTATATCATTCGAAAGCTCTTGTCTTGACGAGTTCAGAACTATGTTCCATTTTTCCTACCGAGCTCTGTGAGCCGAGATATGGAGCTCCAAAGTTGAGCACTGGAAAGATTACCAGAGGTGTAGCAGTGTTGACCTGTTCAACGAATTTTACGAACAATTTTATATATTTCAAATTATAAAAGAAGCTTTGAAACAAGTTGGCTTAAAATAATATAGCTTTTTGCCGACTCGTTTTTGATTTGAACCCCCAAAAACGTTTGGAGCTCCATATCTCGGCTCCCAGAGCCCGGTAGGAAAAATAAAACACAGTTCTGAACTCGTCAAAACAAGAGCTTTCGAATGATATAGATTTCATTAGAAGAAAAATAAATGACTAGAAACCACCTTGAAATTGAACTTGGACAATAGCCGACTAACTCTCAAATTTCCAGCATAGCGAAGGCAGTTTCCATGTGTCGGTAAAAGATCATTCGGATGTGCAGTTAATCTGTCAAAACGAGCTGGAAATCGGCACATGGATCAAGATCACGGCGCCCTTAAACCACGGTACATCAGTGGAACGGTTCGAAGTTGTACGTCGGGAGCAATTAACCGGAGTGGAGAACGGAAGAGTGGTCATGCGGTGCTGGGATGAGTTGCGGCCGGGACAAGCGTTCATTGAAGTGGGACCTGTCCGCATTCAATTGTAAGTCAAAGAAATTAGTACAGTAGTCTTAGAATTTCTTAATGAGACCTATATCAATCGAAAACTCTTGTTTCAACGAGTTCAGAACTGAGATTCATTTTTCCTACCGAGCTCTGTGAGCCGAGATATGATGCTCCAAAGCTTGATTGATCTGCCTGTCACTAGCTCAACTTTAGAGCTTTGTATCTCGGCTCACCGAGCTCCGTAGAAAAAATAGAACATAGTTCTGAACTTGCCATAACAAGAGCTTTCGAATGATATTAGTCTCCCCTGGTAGGGTCACTGAAAAGTTATGTCAAAAACAGAAAAGGTCATCATCATAATATTCCTTATCGTTTTCAGGAATGAGGAAGTACAGCGCAATCCCGGATTCTACGAGTTCCGCTTGTCTTGTGCGGTCAGAAATGACTCAGAAGACACCGCTACGACTACTTGGATGTTAGACGCAATCGGCTTGTGCCCTCCAATGTCCGCTGAAGTGCAAAGAAAGATCGATCCCCCTGACAACAACTACAACTGACTGACGCTTCCAAAAAAAAAAAAGAAAAAAGAAAACAGAAAGAAGAAAAGGAAACTCGGCAGAAAGTCGTAACGTTTAAACAAACTTTAAAGGGGGAGTCCGCTAATTTTTAGGTGGTGATTTTTTTACATGGATCGATTCAAAAAATGGAGAGAAACAAAGTTTTCTACTGACAAAAATCATGAAAATCAACGATGACCGAGTTATAAGCTCTCAAAGTAGGACAATTTTGTCCTTTTCAGGCCTGGGCAAAAAGTTTTTCAATTTTTTGAATCGATCCATGTAAAAAAATCACCACCTAAAAATTAGCGGACTCCCCCTTTAAAGGCGATTCAACGTTTAAACAAACCTTAATCAACGTCTAAAGCAACTTCACCGTTCCACTCGAGATTTGGTCGACGCGAACAACGTTTAAGCAAACCTTAGCCACCCGAAGCCATTTTCCACTTGGTTCGCGAAATTAAACAACGTTTAAACAATTTTTAGAGGCCATTCAGCGTTTAACCTAACTTTAAGCAACAATTAATCCATTTTTGGACGAATTTTTTTAAAAGAATGCATGAGGAAAATCGGGGAAGAGTTGCTTTTCATCGATATTTCAACTATTTTCACTACCTATTTTGAAGAAAAAGTTAAAGGCCTGACTTATTTTCCCGATTTAAGCCATTCGCATTGCAATTGCAGAAACTCCTAAAGTAGTACGCGCTCATATGAAGCAGCGGGATAGGGAGGTACTTTGAAGAGAGATTGCACTTGTGGAGAAAAAATCACTTGGACAGTGGATTCAGGTCCCATTTTTGTCTGATTGTGAGAAGAAGAAGAACTTGTTCTGTGCATATACTTGCAACATTTAGACCAAGGAAAACCCTTCAGTTCCTAGCAGAATAATATTCCACAGATTCCTTTTCAATATTCGGATGTTTTTCATGAATCGATTGCAACAACCAGAAAATATTATGCCGAAACATCGAATTACTTGACGCGCAGTACTAAAAACGCCACGTATGAAACGTTGCACAAAGTTATCACAGACGTTGTTCAAGGTTTGGTTAAACGTTACGACTTTCTGCCGAGAAGAAAAAAGAACAAAAAGAACAAAAGACCAAAACAATACGGAAAATCCCGGATTGATTTCTTCCGAAATCGAACTTTTAAAAATATAAAATTAATACAAATAATAAGAGATCCAACTAGAAGTTGTGATCACACCCTTCCCCCCCCCCCCCCCCCCCCCCCATATTTGTTCATTTATCTCTTCCTTCAACTATTCCTTTATTGGTTCCAGTGTTTTTCTATCAATAAATGTATCAGTAATCAACAGCAATTCTGAATCACATATATTTTCTTTATTATCACTAACGAATGTCGCCGCGATGATGCTGTGTACCTGAGAAAGCACCTGCGCTGCCTGTTTAATAGTGTCGGGGTGGTCTCGGTGGTTACGCTCGTGGACGGTGTGCAGACGGTCAGGAGTTCGATTCTTTTTGAGCAAAAAACATTTTTGCTCGACAAAGTGTATTACAAAATTACTGTATCTTGTTGAGACCCACGGGCACGCCTTTTTGCAATTTCTGTGACTATCAGTCCGGCAATTTCGAAAACTCGCACGTCATGTTTGCACAATGACTGATAAGACCTTGGCCGTCGATAAAACGTCCTTCCCCGGGCAACAACTCCTTCATATTTTTGATGTGTTTATATTATAAAATTTGAATAAAATGACCGAATTCACGCACATCATCGCCATTGTTGTAGCCGAGGTAATCCCCACTTTTTTCAATTACCCTCTAAGTTTCGATTTTTCTTCAGGAAGAACACTCGTCAATATTCTATGCAAGTGTAAAATATCAATACGACATGCGAATCGTCGAGAATCCGTCGAAACGACTCCACATCGGCAGCTGGATAATGGTGAAAGTGCCGAAAGTGTTCGCGGCTCCGTGCACGGTGCCTCTGCAGTGTGAGCCCGTCGACTACACAATCATTCCTCAGATTTATCACACCAAAGTGGACAATAATATTGTCGAAATCGAGTTTTCCCACTTTGTGGGCGATCAGAGTTCGATTGATAACGAGATTATTGGTTTGGTGAAAAGGTAAGGATTTTTGGGGGATTTAGGACTGAAATTAATATGGTTAGAAAGCTCTTGAAATGAGCTTTCCAAAACTGTATTCAAAATTTTGTACGGACTTCGGGGAGCCGAGATATGGAGCTCTGAAACCAGAGAGTGCACTCGTTTCTCTGCGTCTCTTACACAAACGCCACCTCTCACCCTTTCACTCTCTGCGTCTACTCTCTAGCTTCAATCTCTCACCTTCCTTTGTCTTTTCCAGAAGCAACAACACGACACTGAAGAACGGAAAATGGACGATCCACGTGGAAAACTTCTTGGATCCCTTCGAGGCGTTCCGAAAAACCCAGTGGCTGCTCAAAGAGCTCACCGAATGTCTCCCTCCAGAATTCGCGGCCATCGGAATAGTTTGTGGCACGATAAAAGGCGATCCGAGACTCAGATACGTTTGGTGCAATCGACGCCCAGTGGGTGAAGACGTGCTGCTCCGAGTCAAAGACGACGACGAGAACGTGCTTCCCAACGGCACGTGGATTCAGATGACGTGGCGCAGCGAGGACGACTTCCGACTCAACGAGCGGCCGTTGGGGTACTCGAGAATGGAGGCGGTCTACCGGACCACCGGCTCCGCGAGCACCATCGGCATGGTTCTGGAGGGAAGGGTGGAGGGCAGTGCCGAGGTGAAGGACTTGTGCCATCCGTTCGTCGGGCTCATTTTGTGAGTTAGCGAGTTGAATTGGAATTGATAAGGTCGAGTTCAGAAACACACAGTGCAGTACGCCGACCAGTGGGATTTACAAGTTGGATATTGTGAGAGGACGGAAAAATACAGCGAGCGATGGAATCAGCGAGAGCGTTTGGTATTTGAAGAAGGCCACGCCCATTGGAAAGGTGAGAGAGAGAGAGAGAGAGAGAGAGAGAGAGAGAGAGAGAGAAAGCGAGGTCAGAGACAGAGAGTATCAGACAACAAGAGATAGGGATGGATGCAAGTTAGAGAGTAGACGCAGACAAGCATAGTCAGACTTGGATATATTGGTTAGAGACGCAGAGAGAAGCTAGAGATTACAACTAGAAAACAAACTTTTATGAGAGACGCAGAGAAAAACAGAGAGACGCAACTATAGACAGGATTATGGAGATAGTGAGACGCAGAGAAGCTAGAGTGTCCAACTAGAGACATGTGTTTCATAAGATACGCAGAGAAGCTAGAGGCTTTGACGAGATACAACTTTCTGAAAGAGGCGCAGACAAAGAGAAACGAGACAAAATTACAGATAATGAAGATATTGAGGCGCAGAGAAGCTAGAGAGTTCAACTAGAGACCCTATTTTCATAAGAGACGTAGAGAAAAGAAAGAGAAAGTCAGACAATGAGGTTAAGAGTAGACGCAGCTAGAGTCAGACGACGAGAGACAACTATGCAAGTCAAAGAGTAGACGCAGACAGCTAGACAGTGAACGGATAGCTAGAGAAACGTTTTTATAAGAGACGCAGAGACAACATCCTTTCAGCACGCCCCGTTAAAACCACAATCTCCCAAGCCGGAAGAGCTGGACATCATCAGAACTGAATCACCACCATCCTATGAAACTCCGGTACAGTTTTCCACGAGAAGTACACAGTGAATCGATTTTTCCAGTTGAACCTCCCCCCTTCGCAAAGGGCAGTGATCACTGGCATCCAGTACTCGAACTCCGAAGAAACCAAGTTTTTCATTTGGAATTTTGATGAGAGAAAGTGAGCTCTTTTAGCATAATTATCATAATCATCACTTTAATTAACCTAATTAAATGATAATTAACAATTTGCAGAGCCGGTCTTCTGAGTGTGCCCACCAGCCAAAGCGAGCGATTCGAAATCGGCACATTCTTCACCGCCACTGACTTCAAGGAAAATCGATTGGTTTGCTCATACTAAAATAAATATAATCAAAACCCCTCCTTCAGTACCCGGGAAGTGTGAATTCAAAAGGTGAAAATTTGCGATTCATTGAGAATTTGTACGAGACACGAATCGAGATCAAACCGAATGTGAAGATTGTGAAATTCAAAGTTACTGGAGAGAAACGTGAGATGAAAAATGGAGTAATGACAGTGGAGCATGAGCATTTTGGAGATATTGTGAGTGATTTTATGTCTTTTATCCTTTGAGAATGATGATTTGAGGTGGACAACATGGACAGATTGCAACCCCGATCGGATTTGAAGCTGAAAATGTGGATAAAGAGGGTGAATTGGAAGGGAAGACAGTGCTGGGTGGTTGTCGATGTGATTTGAAGTGTTTTTTGGGTTTTTTGTTTTGTTTTTTTTATTGAAAATTCGCTTTTTTTAATAATTTTTTTTTTATGTTAAAACACAGTTTATCAATAAATAGTTGAAAAAGTTCATCATATCTTCAAATTCGATCAAGAATAAGTTGAAAAAAATCAATTTTACCTAATTTCATCTAGTTTCTGCGAAAATGATACGAAAAATTCAATATTTCATCCGAGTTTTGAGTACCTCACATTTCAAAATTCAAACTACCGCGCATTTCCAACGAGAAAGTCCAGTGGAGCGCACTTGCATACACCCTCGCGAGCATTGTTTTTCGAGATTTTTTTCAGTTTTTTCGGATTTTTCAGATGTTTTTTGATGATTTTTTACCGGTTTTCGATGAAAAATTTGATAAAAAAATTGCCTTGAAGTGAAAAATGGTGAAAACCAAAGAATAATAGTGCAATTTTGAGTTTTTGGAGAGAATTTGAAATTTTGTGGGAAAAAAATTAAAAATAGTGAAGAAATTGGTGTTTTTGTAGTTTTTTCTCTATTTTTATGCAAAATTTCAATAAAATCCGAGAAAAAGTGAAAAAATTGATAAAAAGTAGCAAAAATTGCGGAAAATCGGCAAAAAATGAGTTTTCTTCCTAATTTTCCAACTTTCCAAGTGGATTTCAGTTATTTCTTTTCTGTATCACTTTCAGCTCAACTCTTCAACTCATCTGATTACCAAAAATTAAAAAAAAACCCCCAAAATTCCAGCAAAATGGGCAAAAAGCGAGGAAACAACAACCAGCACCAGCCGACAGTGTTCATCGAGCTCATCTCCTCGGACAACGTCACCCTCAAAATCTCCCTGAAAGCAGTGCCAAAGCTCGGCACCATCCAGACCCTGCTCTCAAGCCTCGACATCAGTCCAGAAGAGCAGTGCTCCAAAAAAGAGCCGATTCCAGTGGAGAACGTAACCGCGGACCTGCTGAAGAAGATCATCGAGTGGTGTGAGCACCACAAGGACGACACCAAAGAAGACGACGAGACGGTGGTGATGCTGGGCATTCAGCCCTGGGACGAGCAGTTTCTGAAGGCGTTCAACTTGCTGGGGCTCCACGAGCTCATCAAGGCGACGGATTACCTGGATGTGAGGGAGTTGATGGGGTACGCGTGCAAGGAGGTGGCGAAGAAGGTGAAGGGCTTCTCGCCGGAGCAGTTGAAGGCGTTCTTCGAGTTGTCCGATGGGGAGGAGGAGGAGGAGGAAGAAGACGTGGAGGAGGAAGAGGTGGATGGAGAGGAGGCTGATGTGGAGAGCGAAGGGGAAGAGGAAGTGCTGGGAGTCGAGGGGCCGTTGACGGAGCTCAGGATTGATAATTGAGAATTTTCACTTATTATTATTATCATTATTATTGTGTATTCGTCATAGTGATCTGGCTTGATTTTTTTTTGTTTTTTTCATGAATTTGATGCATTTTTATGATTTTTTCTCTAAAATCCCAAAAAATTCAACAATTTCATGAAAAAACGAAAAAAAATCCCAAAAATTCATCAAAATCCTGAAAATTTTCCTCTTCCACCTTTCCCAGTTCCCAATAGCCCCTTCACAATGACTTTTTGGTTCAGATCTCTTTTCATCACTTTTTCTTGTTTTATTTTGATTTATCGTTTTGTTCATGTTGAATGCTCGGTTTTCTCGTTTTATCATTCTTTTATCATATTATCCCTGTGGTCATAGCGATCAATAAATTATGGACTCTTGTATATTTCAATTTCCACGAAATCAATGAATTTCGTTTGAAACTAGAAATTCGAAAAAAAAGAGAGAGTACTGTAGAAATTCAAAGGTGCATAACGGAAATCTGTCGAAGGAGCGCGAGATTTTGGATTTTTCTAATTTTTCGAAAAATTGGGATTTTTCTTCATTTTCTTCAAGTTTTCACTGATTTTTATAGTTTCAGTTTCAAAAAATTATTGATTTTTCAAAGGAAAACATGAAAAATCAAGAAATTCGAAAAAAAAACCTTGAAAATTGCAAATTTTTTTTAAGACGGACTAGAATTCCGTCTGTAATCTAGGCCATTACTATTTTTCCTTGAATTTTGGTGTATTGGTGGCCGAGTTTGTACATAGAATTCTAGTCCGCAATGCAAAAAAAAAAGCTTTCTATGAAAAATAAGCTTTTTTAAGGTTTTTCGAGAGAAAATCTTTATGAAATTTGAATTTCAAGAAATTAGGCTTCCATGGCCTAGAAATCAAGTCCTAGGCCACCAATCCCACATGGCCTAACAATGGTTTTCTAGGCCATCTCTCCGAAAATAACCATTTTTTCAAAATGTTCCCACTTCCTCCTTCATTTTCCATCTGCACAAAAAACAACATGTTGTCGGCGGTCTCTCTTTCGGAATTCTCAGAATTCGGACACCTTCTTCTCGTCACTTTTTCACCCATATTTGGCCAATCACCACTCATTGATCAAGCCAATTCAACTAAACACCTGCCGTTTTCGTATTATTACCTTTTTTCTGAAAAATGACGACTCTAACCGTCTGCGTCTACTACGTTAGAGAGTGTTTTCGAAGTTGTGATTTCTGATACCTCATTTTCATTTCATACGCATTCTTCACATTTCGTTAATGAAAAACTTCACGTGATCCCCCACCATTTTCTGATTAGACACCTGGTTCAGAGCATTCTGATTTTCAGGTTGAGTATTCAGATATTCAGATATTCAATTCATCTTCAAATGAGTCTAGAAATTCTCGGAGATTGAGTGAATAGGGTAATCAGGGAGGATCCAAAATTAGAAAGTTGTTTCGTTAGTGATCTATGCGTCAGGAGGCTGAGGAAGTATCTAGTTGTCTGCGTCTACTCTTAAATAGTAGTCTCTAGTTGTCTCGTTGTCTGCGTCTACTCTCTGATCGTACTCTCTGATCGTTAGTTGTCTGCGTCTATCATCTAAACGTACTCTCTACTTCTCTGGTTGTCTGCGTCTACTCTTAAATGGTTGTCTCTAGTTGTCTCGTTGTCTGCGTCTATCATCTAATCATGCTCTCTAGATCTCTCGTTGTCTTCGTTTACTCTCCGATCGTACTCTCTGATCATCTAAACGTACTCTCTACTTCTCTGGTTGTCTGCATCTACTCTTCAATCGCTGTCTCTAACCGTCTAGCTTTCTGCGTCTCTATCATTATTTGTAGCTGTCTGTGTCTACTCTCTAATCGAACTCTGATCGTTAGTTACCTGCGTCTATCATCTAACCCTGCTCTCTAGTTGTCTCGTTGTCTGTGTCTACTCTCTGATCGTTAGTTACCTGCGTCTATCATCTAAACGTACTCTCTACTTCTCTGGTTGTCTGCGTCTACTCTTCAATCGCTGTCTCTAATTGTCTAGCTTTCTGCGTCTCTATTTAACTGTTTGCGTCTACTCTCTAATCAAACTCTCTGACTTTCAAGATTTCCTGCGTCTCCCTGATCACTATTATCTCTCACCTACCCTCTCTATCTGCGTCTACTACTAATCTCCACTCCCTCACTGTCTCGTTGTCTGCGTCTACTCCTCCCCACATGACGCTTCCCCCTTCTCAACAAAAATACAAACACAAAGACAGCGCCTAGGTGTCAATTATTCCCACCAGAAAATTATCAGGCGTCTCTTTCTTTCTCTCTCGAGCCGCCATTCGATTAGCGCACGCGCTCCGAGCCCGCGCGAGCCAGTGAGCCGCAAAACAAGAGACCGGTTGTCGTGACAACGCCCGCCTTCTCGAGAGTCGGCAGCGTTAACCATGTGTAGCCGTCGTGATATCAGCAATTTGCTGCGCATTATCCTCATACTTCCGAAATACTTGAGTTGAATTGAGAAGAGGGACGTCATCGGATTAGAAGAGACTTCTTGACAATAGGAGAGGTGGGGAAAACATGCGTGTTTTGACAATTGGAAGTCGAGAGAATATTGAGGTTCTTGAAAATGGGCTTCTTGATTTATTAGAACCCATTTTTAAGTTTTTAAAAAAATTTTTAAAGTTATTTTTCTTTCATACCTTATATTGTCTTCTAATGAACTGTGAGCTCTTCTGACTATAAAATGACGAGCTCTTTTAGTGGGCGTGGCTTTCTTCTTTTCCTTTTCTTTCATTTAACCTAAAAGTTACATAAAAGTTAGTTTTCCTTGTATGAATAGAATGACGTAACAGATTTTTCGAATAACAAACTTTCTCGTTTTTGTTTTGAGTTTCACTAGATGTTTTTCTCGCTTCTGATAATATTCAAAAGTACCTTGACATCTGAATAGGTGAAGCCTTATGTTTTCCATTGACGTGTCTGTGAGATTTGATGATGTGATTTATAATAAAGGTTTCTGAATAAAAGGCAGAAAAAAGGGAAATAGGTTTTGAGCTAGAGATGTGCTTCTTTTGGACAAGTTTAGTATTGATTTGGTCCTGCTTTTATGTATAGTTTGGTGCTCTTTTTTTTGCTCTTTTTATGGTACTTTTTCTCACTTTTTTCCAGATCTTTATCATCTTATCATCTACATTTTGAGCTCTTCTACTTCTCTTTCCCTACCTTCCTCAACCCGATTCTCTTCCTCTATGCTCTTTTCCTCTTCTCACTCCCTCCCTCCTGACAATACCTCCCAATTGCAGAGCACTTGGCGCAGACTGGTGATATGATCAGATGGACATGTCCCATGTCCTCGTCATCGCACCGCTCGTCGTGTTCGCCCTCTTCTTTCTGACCGTTCTCCTCCTTCGCTCGTTGTTTCTAATGAGGTGAGTCACTATCAGTTTGAGAAGGAAATGAGAAATAAGAAACGGGTGGGAAATGAAAACAGGTGATGGTGGGAAAAACAAAAGAATTTGTGATGTTAAAGTTTGGAGTTTAACTTTAGCATTTTCTCAAGAAGCAGTTGATTTTGTTGCTCACTTTTCAGTTGCTCTAACTCCGCCCACTTTTGCTCTTTTTGGCTCATTTTTTTCAGGAGTTACGCAGTAATATCAGAGCAACAAATTGTCAGTTGAACACTTTTTATGAAAATCAAAAATAAACTCGGAAAATTCATTATTTTACAGTTCACTTTTGGGGATCCCATGGGGAGTAAGGATCAGAAAATGCTCAATATCATGCTCATTTTCGATTTTTATTAAAAGTGTTCCACTGACAAGTTGTTGCTCTGATATCAATGAGTAACTCCAGAAAAAATGAGCCGAAAAGAGCAAAAGTGGGCGGAGCTAAAGTTGCTCAAAGTTTTTATCAAATTAACTGACAAAACATCAAAGTTTCAATATGATTTCACGACATTTATCCAAAAAAGTTGAAAATTTTTTGAAGACAAAACAAACCACCTCTATTCCTTTTGTTTCCAGCAAAGAAGAGCACCGACGAGACCGAGTGCGACGAGGATTCCCAGTGCGCAGCGGAGCCAGCAGCGACACGGTGCTCGAGATCTCCTGCGGCCACAACAACGGCTCCAACCGCAACAATAACAACAATCCGAGCCCTCCGAGCTACTACGCCGAGGTCATGGCCACGAGCTCATCGGCTCTGTATCCGGTGTACGTTCCACCGTACGCCGCGCCTCTGATGTCGTTGCGAGACCCGAGACAGTTTCAGGTGAGTGGTTTGGTGGCTTAAAAATGCTCTTTTCTGATAATTTTGTATTAGAGTTATGTATATTTGAAAACGAGCTCAAAAATGAGCATAGCGCTGCAAAATTGTGAAAATTTTGTTGGTCATTTTAGACTCTCATAACTCCGCCTACTTTTGCTCTTTTTGCCTCATTTTTTCTGGAGTTACTCATTGATGTCAGAGAAGCAACTTGTCAGTTGAATACTTTTCATGAAAATCAAGAATGAGCTCAAAAATGCAAAATTTTGCAGTTCACTTTTGGTGATCCCGTAGAGAGTAAGGATCAGAAAATGCTCAATATCTTGCTCATTTTTGATTTTAATAAGAAGTGTTCAATTGACAATTTGTAGTTCTCATATCAATTAGTAACACCACAAAAATTCAGCCAAAAAGAGCAAAAGTGGGCGGAGTTAGAGCAACTGAAAAGTGAATTATAAAGTCAACTGATTCGTGTAAAAACGCGGTTGAGAATTGGAATTTGATAACCACATAAATTGTGCATTTTGAGCCAATTTTCAACATTCTTACAGGGCCTCCCCGGACTCGCCGCCCCACCACCATACCCACCGCCGCCAAGCTACAGCCAAATCGCCACGTTTCCCGAGTTGCCAAATGGTAATTTTCACATTTTTTTTCTCACTGTATGTTTTGCTTATTATAAATGATGAGGTTTGCAGCTCCGCACGCAGTCGTCGATGTTGCTCAACAGCCGCAGATTTTCAAAACGAGACTCGAGCTCACTCCTGTTGAGTGAGCCCTTCATTTTTTAATGTTCATATTGCCAAGATAATGTCTTCTGTCTCTTTTTCAATTCTTTATTTATTCGTCTTCTTTTTTTGTCAACTTTTACCAGAAACACAACGGGATCTCTCACTTTTCTATCCCATTTTATTGTAACAACTCTTTATTAATTTATTCTCTTTCAGTATCAGTATCAGTATCAGTGATAATAATGATAAAGTATTATAATTCGATTATTCCGCTTTCACCACATAATCCACCTTGAGGGTGTGGAACCACGCGTGCTCGTTGCCGAACCACAGGCGATAGGTGGCTGGAATAAAGTATTTGACATAAATTTTGGGAAAGAGAAAAAAAATGATAAAAAGGTACCTGTAGATGGGCAGACGAATTTGTCAATGCATGGCACCATGGTGGGTCCGGGGATCTTCTGAAAATTGGCAATGGAGCGAACTATCGACTTGTGGGTTCTCGTTGTCTGCGTCTACTGTCTAAGTCGCATCTATCGCTGCGCCCTCTCACTGTCTAGCTGTCTAGTTGTCTGCGTCTATTCTCTAACTTGCATCCCTAACTGTCTCTCGTTGTCTGACTCTAACTACCATCTATCTCTGACCAGTGTTACTCTTGTTGTCTGCGTCTACTCTCTAACTCGCATCTATCGCTATCTCTCGCCGTCTAGAACTCTCCGTCTCTGCCCTACTTTACTCTCATTGTCTGCTTCTACTATCTAGCTGAGCCCTCTCACTGTCTACCTGTCTCGCTGTCTGCGTCTACTACCTAACCCTTCTCTCTCTCTCTCTCTCTCTCTCTCTCTCTCTCTCTCTCTCTCTCTCTCTCTCTCTCTCTCTCTCTCCTCCCGTCCTCCCGCCCTCCCATTCCTCTCCCAACTCACACTGAACAATGGATACACCCTTGTATAATTTGCCACGTCATCAGAATTATTCGGCACCAGTGGAAGCTCGTAGATGCAAAACGCAAAGTGACCATTTGTATGAATCTCCCATGACAAAGTTTGACCCTGAAACCATCTTGTCATCGAGAAGTACACAGAATCACCTTACCGTCTTCACCTCGATCTCCACGAAGCCAGTCTTACCCGCCGACACGGACAAATGATTCGCCTTCTCTGGCACCTTCCCCTTGTAGTACTTCTCCACTGGAAAAGGCACGCACTTTTCTATTGGAGCACTAAACGGCACATCGTCGCCCTCGTCGTTCCAGTACGATGGAAGGCACTCCCCTTTTGCTAGTTTCAACACTTCCAGCTTCCAGTTGGAGCCGAGGATGTTGACCTTGTTGCGGGTTCTCTCTGGCAAAAGGGGCTTCGCCACTGTCCAGATCGCCGTGATGAAGGTGGGCACATTGACGAGCACAAAACTGTGGATGAGCTCCACGTAGTGCTCCGCCATGAACGCCGAGATGGCGGACAGACCGCCGGTGAGCAAGTTGAGCAGCTTCTTGTCCCACTTGATGCCCGTCAAGTCCATTATGTAGATCACGGAGCACTGCTCATTGGTTTTCTTTTCTAGATCCATTACTGCTTTCAGCATGCTCTCGAGGTCGTGAACGCGGGCGCGGAGCACTTCGTTGGTGGGGTAGGAGCTGAGCATTCCATGGTAGTCGTTGGCTCCGGTTTGCTCGATGTTGACGATGGTGTTCGGGACGACGCCGGATTCGCCAGTGAGACCGGTCTGGAAGGAGGGTCAGTTAGATAGGGAGAAAGTGAGAAGGGGGTTAGAATAGACGCAGAGGGTTAGACGGAAAAGAGAGGGATGAGAGATAGGGGTTAGAGAGTAGACGCAGAAAAAGAGAAGCTAAAGAAGCAAACATCTAGAAAACGGTGGTGAGAGAGTGGTGTTAGAGAGTAGACGCAGGCAATCAAAATAGCGAGACAACAAGAGATACGCTTTCAAGAGTAGACGCAGACAATCAAGACATCGAGACGACAAGAGATAGGCTTTAGTAAATAGACGCAGACAACCAAGAGAACGAGACTACGAGATACCTAATCAAAGGAGTAGACGCAGACAATCAAAGCAGCGAGACAACGAGAGATACGCTCTTAAGAGTAGACGCAGACACACAGAGGCTAGAGACGCAGACAATCAAAACAGCTAGACAACGAGAGACACGCTTTAATGAATAGACGCAGACAACCAACCTTCCAATGCTCGTGCACCGGATGATTCCTTGGTTTCTCTGCCAAATTATCCAAATCCCAATCCGATTTCCGGAACAACAGGTGATTTATCAGTTTCGGCTTGATAATCTCCAGTTTATAATCGTGTCCCTTGAGCCAACGGAGCAAGTTGAAATCGGTGTCGTAGAATGGGGTGAGCTGAAATGGTATTGTCCTCGAGAACTACAAAAACGACTTACATGATCCTTGACGGCTTCTCGTAAGTCATTGATAGCAAGACGGTCCGTGTCGGAAATTGGCATTTTTCAGGAAAATCAATGGAAGATCTTCGTGTCTTTTCACGTCTTCAGAATCGAGAAGAGAAGGGAGGAGAGAAGGGGATGGGGAGAGACGCAGACGGTGAGATGGGCCACCGATTTGGGTCAGTTGAGAAGCGAATAGTGAAAGTGAAATAGAAGTTGGATATGGCTAAAGGATGATTATATGTATTGGATGTCAGAGTGTAAAGGGTGATGCGCCTTTGAAGATGGTTACTGTAGAAGATATTTTTTGGGAGTTGGGTTTGATTTTTTGTAGTTTTTTTCAACTTTTTTAAAAAAATAAAAAAAAACTTTTTATGAATTTTTTAAAAGAAAAATTCAAATTCAATTGCTCTCATCCAATAATTTATCAAATCAGCAATTAAAAAAAACAGTCAAAATAGAGTCATTAAAATAACAGCAATGCTCATCATAAATGCTCCTCCCAATGAAGCCTTCGTTGTAGTTTCCACGTGGCTCATTGTAGTGGAAACACTTGGCGTTCTAGTAGACACAGTTGTTCCGGGATTCGGGTCCTGAAATACAATGAGCACTATAAAAAGAGCACATCTTCTAGCCTACCTGCATCTCAAAAGTCAGGATAAACGAGGAGCCAGGATTGGTTCCATTATAACTAACATCCATAAAAGTTCCATTGGCAAGTCTTGCTTGATTTTGTGTGCTACTTGCAAATGTCGTGGAGTGAGCATCGATTTGGACGTGGAGCCCTACGTTTTGCTCCGATATCACGAGGGATTCGATGTTGAAGTAGTAGGACAGAGTTTGGGGGGAGCCTGGAATAGATTGGAATTTGGGAAGCTATATTTTGCATGGTAATAATATTGATATTTCAAAGGTCTAGAGCACACTGAGAGCAACATTTTCATACCAAAAACTCCCCGAAATCTTCAGTTTTCAAGGAGAAACCATCAAGTTGATTGAAGCTACAGTAACCCCTTCTCTTTCAAGGCACATAGGCCCCGCGAAACTCACTAAAATTCGCATCATACTTGGGCGACTCTCTTGGATTCCACAAATTGGGCGAAAAAACCACACCACTTCTCCCCGGATACGAGATCGTCCAAAACGTCGAAGGTCCAGAGCTCAGTCTTATTGACACCGAGCACTTTGACACTATCATTGTGAAAATGTTCGCCGGGATTTGTTGGGGTAACTGTGTCCACTTTTGAGTGGAAGCGCTGAAATTTATCATTCACAACCAAACAAAAAAAAGGCCATTCCAACTTACTCATAACCCAGTAACACTCCCTTCCGATCCGATGGACTCATCGGCTGGAAGCTCACCGTCTGACCTTGAACCCCCACTATCGTCATGTCACTGATGTACACTTCCTGCGAGTCCATGCAGAAGAAAGTGACTGCTGACTCTGCTCCAGACGCATCCAAGTACCCTTCCAAGTCCCCGGTCTTTGATAAAACTATAAAGTTGTATTCTTGATACTTTGAAATATCATTGTAATTGTTTGCAAAGCCATAAGAGGCGCTATTGTAGGCGTAGAAGTTCACTAGAATCAGTGAGTTCCCGGTGGACTTTTGTCGAGAGCTCGTGAACTGGAACAGGTTCCCGAGGAACTTTGCAGTCTTCAGGTCTTCTCCATCGAACACATAAATCGATGGAAGATTCAGATCGATTTTCTGATTCAAATTGGCGACGTGGAAGGTGACAGGACTATCCGGGGAGACGAACTGATAAAAGTACAATGGGGTCAGGTCCATTTTCATGATTTGTCCTGTTTGCAGTTGGATTCTGTTGAAGGTGGTAACGTCGACGAACTGCCAGGAGAAGTAGAAGCTCGAGGTGGCGGTTTTGGTGGAGATTGTAAGGTTGGAAGAGGTAGCGGGGGCGTAGTAGACGAATTCGCCGGCGGTGAGGAAGCTGAAAAGATGAATAAGTTGGAAACTTTCAAATTATGATGAGAAATTTGAAATCAACGGAGTTTTTTTTTTTGAGAATTGTCCCAAAATTTGGGGGTTTCAGTTAAACTTTGAGCCCTCCTAACTCCGCCCACTTTTGCTCTTTTCAGTTCAACTTTTTATAAAGTTACTTATTAATATCAGATCAACAAATTATCAGTTGAACATTTTCCATGAAATTCAAAAATGAGCACAAAATTTGAGCTTTCTGAAGATCACCCTTATCCTTGTCAACTTTCAAAAAAAAACAATATATCTTGCTCGTTTTTAATTATCATGAAAAGTGTTCAACTAACAATTTGTAGCTCTGATATTGCTCTATAACTTCATAAAAAATTATCAAAAAAAAGCAAAAGTGGGCGGAGCTTGACGTGCTCCAAGTCGACAACATTTAGAATGAAAAACTTAAAGTCCTTATGAGAAAACTAAAATTTCAGCACTCATTTTACATTTTCATAAAAAGTGATCAACTGACAATTTGTTGCTCTAATAACGATGAGTAGCTCCAAAAAAATAAGCCAAAAAGAGCAAAAGTGGGCGGAGTTATGAGGGCTCAAACAAAACCACACCTTTGTAAATCTACTCACATTTCAGAATACCCCGCCGAATTCTGAATCGTCAGTTTATCATCTATGGAGTTTGGATTGACTTGCACACTGTACTTGACCACCCAACCATCCGGAATTGTGAACTGAACCACTATTTTCACTATTATCATGGTTTAAAGATGAAAATTTGACCTACCTGCACATTACACGCATAGTTGGCGGGAAAAACAGACACGCCATCACTTGGAAACTTGCCAACTTTTTGATCCACTGATACTGGTCCAGGACATGTTAGATCTACTGCCGATGACAAGTCAAATAGTAAAAATAAAATAAAATAGGTCAAATTTCGAATTTTCAGCATCATTTTCCACACGATTTTAGACAGTTTTATCGAAAATGAATCACCGATAATTGATAACAGTGTTTGCTTTCTGGTTACACCCTCATTCACATCACTTTGACACACAAAAGAAAAAAAGGTTCATTCGTGTACTTCACGTGGACAATTTTGTTATCAAATCTGAGAGTGCTTGTTCTTGATGTACCGCTGATACGCATTCTGATCGCTTTCGCTCAACGAATCAATGTACTCGTTGAAGTCAATGTGCAGTTGGTCGATGATCTTCTTCGCCGCCTCCGGGTCGGTTTTCTCGAGTTCGAATGGTTCCTGGAACGAAGAGAAAGGGGGAAGAGTTAGAGACGCAGAGAGAGAGAGAGATAGAGAGAGAGAGTGCGCATAGAGAATAGACGCAGAGAAACAGAGAAACAATGTTTGATCTACCTCAAATTTCCCGTCAAACTTGACAATTCCCGATGCCGCATTTTCAGTAAGACCAGCAGCCACTAGTTCATCGATCGACTCTTCGCCTGGAATTGGATTTGACCTACTTTTCATATTTTGTTCTAATTTTTTTTAGTTGTGATATCTCTTTTGTAGTTTTGACCTACTTTTTTCTATTTTTGGTCTCAATTATTTGTTTTTGACCTACTTTTCATAGTTTTGACCTACATTTCATAGTGTTGATCTACTTTTCTTGTTTTTGATCTATTTTGCATGCATTTGACCTACTTTTTTCTATTTATGGTCTTAATGATTTGTTTTTCACCTACTTTTCCTAGTTTTGATCTACTTTTCATGGTTTTGACCTAGTTTTCATAGTTTTGATCTACTTCTCTCATTTTTGACCTACTTTTCCTATTTTCGATCTACTTTTTATAGTTTTGAACCACAGTTCATAATTTTGACCAACATTTTATAGTTTTAATCTACTTTTCTTAATTTTGACCTGCTTTTTACACTTTTTTATCTACTTTTTCATAGTTTTGACCCACTTATCAAATATTTGATCTACTTTTCATTGTTTCGAGCCATTTTTAATTATTATCTCTTGTCACTCACTTGTTGGAATACCATTCTGAGCCGTCACTCCAAAAATGATCGCAAAACAGACAAATATCGCGAGTTTGATCATTGGGAACAATAAAATACATTCGAATTCCAACGGATTTGACAATTCTCTGCCCCTCTGACATTATGACAACTAATCCGTTCGGATTAAAAGGGGAGATATGAAAAAATACTCCATTTTTTAATACATTTGATCGATTCTGGAATGTTCTGGATTAGATCAGAATTCAGAAGGTTCAAATTGTTCATTGATACATAATTGCTTTCAGAAAACTAAAAACCCGTAGGGCCAATACAATTACCGGACTTGTATGAAGGGCTTATCAGTTGGGGGGTCAAGTATGTACAGACACATCTAGTTGCTAATTATGACGTGATAATGAAGGGTTGGCTAATTAACTGATAATGGGTCAATTAATTAGTACATATCGTCAGGATGATAAACTATGGGGTCGAGCGGCGGCGGTCCTTTCTCGAGTCCCGGGTAGGGCGGTGGCGGCTCGGTGAGCGGCACGATGAAGTTGGGCGGGTAGCAGTCGTCCAGGTAGGGAAGGTTGTAGTAGCGGGACAGGTCGGGTTCTGGAACAAGGGCAGGGTTAGGAGAGGGTGGAGATTTGAAAGGGAGGGGTGTTGGGGTGCCCCAGTTTCAGATAGCTGCCCCGGTTTATGGAGGTGCCCTACTAACAAAAAGGGCTACCTGATTGCAGGAGTGTATCTCGGTTTTGATAGGTGCCCCACATTTTGTATAGGGTGCCCCACATTTTGAATAGGGTGTCCTTGTTTTGAAAGGGAAGCTAGGTTTTGATAAGACACCCTTGTTTTGAATAGGTGCCCCGATTTCAAAGAAGGTGCCCCGGTTTTGATATGGTGCCCTGGTTTTGAATAGGGTGTCCTGTTTTAGATAGGGTGCCCCTGTTTTGGATAGGTTTCCCATGTTTTGATTAGGGTGCCCCGGTTCTGGAGGGGTGCCCCGTTTTCAGGAAATTTTGCTGGATTTAGAAAGATGCCCTGGTTTTGAATAGGGTGCCCCGGTTTCAGGATAGTATTTAGGTTTTGGATAGGGTTCCCCTGTTTCGAAAGGCTTCTCCTATTGAGGAAAGGTGCCCCGTTTATAAGATAGTTCCCCAGTTTTTCGATCAACTCTCCTAGACTGTCTAGAAGATTCCCCTCATTTTTCTAGTTTCCCTGGTTTTCACAGTTCCCCCAACTTTTCACTAGACTGCCCCAGTTTTAGAGCTTCCCCATGACGGTGCCCCGCTTTCAGATAGCTCCCCCTTTCTCTAGAACATAGAACGAATTGCTCGCCTCCAAATACCAGCATCCCCCTTGCTAATTGTCAGGTGAATTCCCCCCACTATTACTCACTCAACCTTCTGATCACACTTGTTTTTTCATCCCAAAACTCACCAGTAATCGTGAAGATGTTGTCTGTCCGACAGGTGACCGCTTCGATGTATGGCGGAGCTTCTTCGTCGACTGGAGCAGTGGGGATCGGGCCTGGAAAACTCAAAATGAGCACTGAAAACCAAAAAGAAAGAGAAAAGACACATACCTCTTTGTGGTGGCGGGTAGGGATAGCCAATGTTCAGTGCGCTGCGATGTCTTCGCTTCAAAATGTAAAAAATATAGACCAAAAGTGAGAAGCTGATGATTGGCACGGCGATGTACAGAAGAGCATGTTCTAGGAGCATCTGAAATGGAAAAAATCTAGGTCAAAAGCATCAAAAGTAGATCAAATTTTTCGATGGACAAATGGGAAAACACGAGCAATTGAGCCAGGTGAAAAACGGCAAAGAAGAAGAAGAAGCCATAATGAAAAATGTGACGATGACGGAAATGAGTAACGGCTGGAAAAGAATGTTCAGAAGACGTCACTCTCACTTCCGGGGTACTCTCTCTCCCTCTCTGTGGGTCCTAAATTCGATTTGGAGCAAAAAGAGCCTTCCAGAGAGAACTGCATTTCAGACCTCTCTATTATAATCCAAACCCAAATCCCCTTCTCACATACAAATTCCAAACTCCGCCCCCCTTATTCCTAATAAGTGATGACTGGGCTTTGTACCCGGTTCATCTGAATCCAATCGAATACGAACACACACACAGACAATAGTGCGGAAAGTGCAAGTTTCGCGCGTTATTAGAGGAGGAGGTCGTTCGGTTTCAAGGACTTTCCGGGTTGAGTTGTTGTGTGGACATGATGAAGGTGAAAGGGGTGAAGAGGGAGGGAAAGCAAAGGGTGGGTCAAAATAACTGAAATTGGGAAGTTGTAGATCAAAAACGATAGAAGCCGCTAAATGGTAGGTCAAAATCAGGAAACGTATGTCAAAACTGTGAAAAGTAGATCAAAACTATAAAAGGTAGATCAAAAACATTAAAAGTAGATCAAAACTAGAAAAAGTAGGTCAAAACTGTGATTAGTAGGTCAAAAGTAACAAAAATAGATCAAAAACAACAAATTTCAAGTCAAACTAGATCAAAAATCACTAAAACTGCGTGATTTTCAGTCTAAAACCTAACCCATACATCACCCGCAAAAAAATGCACAAAAATGCACAAAATCCTTCTTCACCCCGATGACGTAGAAATGCAGAAATCGGATTTTCGACGGTAATCGAATTGGTGCCCTCACTAACCTCCCCCTCCCTGGCTCTCGCGCTCAAGGTGGTCAAAGACCTTTCCATAGAGGTTTTGATCTACTCTTTGGTCTACAGAATATGAATTTGATCTACTGAAAATGAAGTTGATCTATTGAATATGGATTTGATCTATTTTACTCAGTTTTGACCTACTTTTCTCAATGTTGACCCACCATTCCTATATTTGACCTACCTTTCTCTTTTTTGATCTACTTTTCTCATTTTTGACCTATTCTTCCCTATTTTGACCTACATTTCCCTATTTTACCCTACATTTACCTATTTTTACCTACTTTTTCCTATTTTGACCTACCACCCCCAATTTCCTCCCACCTTTTCTTATTTTGACCTACTTTTTCCTATTTTGACCTACTCATTTTTGTCCCACCCTACCTAGCACTGAATTTGATCTATTTTCCCCAGATTTGACCTACTTTGAAGTTCATCATTACTAGGAAATGAGAAAAGCTGTCTAGAATGACTCAGAACGTCTACTGGTTAGACATATCCCCCCACTCGCTACAAAACTTGTACACACAGCTTCTGAATCACGATTTCTGATAAGCATGATGATGATGATGTGTATGGTGACAATGGCTCACAAATGGCGCCCAAAACATACAATCAGCGTTGGGGGCTCCAGAGAGCACTCTCAGGGGACACGAAAACAGGGAAAAAGGAAAAGGAAAACAAGTTCTGATTATACTCAGAAGACAAAAAAAAGGAGAGGGATTATTGAATTCCTCATTCGAAATTCATTAGAGGAATCAGAAGATTGTAGAGGTACTGGGAATGAGAAGAACTTTGCGATAAAATGTTTGTAGTTTATGGTTAAGAGAACACCTGGAAAGTGGGTGACGAATTTGGAGCAATTTTGGAGCTCACTGAGAGCAAGTTGGTTTGTCCTCTTGAACTACACAAAGATGGAAGAGCGTGTAGTTCTCGTGGACAATCGCCCGATCTTTTGACCCTAATCCTATGTGACTTCTGCCATGTATTGTGCAGATTAACACAACCAGTACAAGTACAATTCGACTAGACACTTAATCTATTCCAGAAAATGTATGGGAAAATCTAAAAATGAAAACTCAGAGCTCACAGAAAAAGTACAAGAGCCCTAGAAGAAAAGGACGAAAAGTTGGAGCATTCACAAAAGAGCTATGAGTAAGCTCCCAGTGGAAAATATTTTCCAGCATTCGGAATAATAGTCTGCACAATGTTCAATTTGACAATCTGGATTTGATTAGATCGCGAATGATAGGCAGGTGATAGGAGCATTTGTAGCGAAAACATGAAGGAAATCAAGAGGAATGGGGGGCTAATTTTAAACAAGGAATTGGAGCATTTTAGGAGGAAATGTTGAGCGAGGCAGGTGAATCGGTGTTGGTTCAGAATGCGATTAAAAGTTATGAGTGATGTGATTGGTTTTTATTAGGCGAGTAATGACGTGAGAGCGGGAGGTAATTAGATAATTAGTTGGTCAGATAATTAGGTAATTAGTCAAGATAATCAGTTAATAAGAAGGCCTAGATTGATATGATATCGTGGCCTAGAAAACTAGCTGAGAAAGTTAGGCCATCTAGCCCAAAATTGACATTTTAAAAATGGCCTAAAAATCTAAACAACTCGACAAAAAAAACGTTTTGATGGCCTAGAAAATGAACCAGAAAACTAGGTCATTTTTGAAATTTAACATCATATAATAAATGAGATAGATGGCCTAAAAAACCACAATAAAAGTTAGGCCATCTAGCCCCAAATTGACATTTTATTAATGGCCTAGAAAACCTGAACAACTCGACATAATGATGGCCTAGAAAACCACTAGAAAAAATAGGCCATCTAGCCCCAAATTGACATTTTATTAATGACCTAAACTTGACTGTACATAGCCTAGAAAATAAAAAGTTAGGCCATCTAGAAAAAATTCAATTCAAAACCTCAAAAAAACATCTGACATGAGCTGAAAGTCAACAAATTATCGGCCCTGAAATTCTATTTAAAAGTTCACCAAAAATGTTCAAAAGCTCACGAGCTGCGTCAGATAATGTCAGAAATCTATACTTATACCCGAAATTAGCGGGGTTTTTTTTCTCACATCAAAGATGCTTTTCCCGGGTACCGAAAACAATTCTCCGAAATTGAGAATCTGAAATTGAACGAATTCGGAAATCCAGAAGTAGACTGGAAACAGAAGCACTATTGAAATTGAAACCGTGGGAAACCTGATAACGTTTCCGCCTTTTTTTTCTCGTCGGGGAAAATTGAAAAAGGCTTCCTAGTACTGGAAAGAGTATTTTTAGACGGAAGGACTAATTCCTTTTTGTTTTTCTGAAAGAAAAGGAGAGGGGTCTTCGAGAGGGATTAGGCTGGAATTCCGACGTCTTCTGATGGTGGTGACGTGGCAGATGGTCAGAGATGATACTGACGCATTTAAAGTGCCTTTGCGCATTTCTAGTGCTTTGACGCATTTCCAGTACCATTGCGCTTCTCTAGTACCTTGACGCTTTTCCAGTGCCTTGACGCATTTCTAGTGCCTTGACGCATTTCTAGTGCCTTGACGCATTTCCAGTGCTTTGGCGCATTTCTCGTGCTTTGCGCATTTCTAGTTGGTTGACGCTTTTCTAGTGCCTTGACGCATTTCTAGTACCTTGACGCTTTTCTAGTGCAAGTCTTCTAAAGTCAGAGAAGTTCAAACTAACAGAATGATGACAAAAAAAGCACATTTTCTCACGAAACCTTGTTCGTGAGACTAGAAAATTGGAATGTTTCTAAATTTATCCTCTCAACTTTGATCTAACTTCACTGAAAATGATCCGATCGTATGAAAAATGTGCAAAAAATGAGCAAAAAATGAGCAAAAAACAATAAAAAGCTGCATTTTTCATTACCAGACTAGGAAGTATGAAAAACGGGAAATTGGTTTTTTCACACTGATAATCAGCTTGTTATGAGCACAAAGCACACTCTAATTATGGTCTACCGGCATTGGAACTTCCAATTTCAATTTCAATCTTTCAAGGCTCACCTGTTTACCAGGTTTACCCGAATCGCATCAAAAAACACACGAGAACTTCTGAACTCTGAACTCATTCATAAAGATTAACCTAGCCCTATTATTATCATATCCTGATAAGTGTAACTTCACTTATCAATAGACTGATATGGAAAGTGAGAAGAGAAGAGACTTGCTAATATGCTGGCAGTGGAGCGGAGCAAATGAGAAGAAAAAGTTTTCGATTTCAAGAAAACCCTTTCAGAGCAGATCAGATTTCGAGACGGTACACTGCACTTGCGTCTGTTGGAAAGAGGACGTTTTTAGATGGGAGAGTGAATCAGAGAGCTCTCGGAGCACCGAAAGTTTTAAGGTGCTGGAAATGCGTCAAGGCACTGGAAAAGCGCCAAGGAACTGGAAACGCATCAAGGCACTAGAAACGCGTCAAGGTACTGGAAAAGCGCAAAGGCACTAGAAATGCGTCAAGGCACTGGAAATGTGTCAAGGCACTGGAAATGCGTCAAGGCACTAGAAATGCGTCAAGGCACTGGAAAAGCGTCAAGGCACTGTAAATGCGTCAAGGTACTTGAAATGCGTCAAGGCACTTGAAAAGCGTCAAGGCACTGGAAATGTGCCAAGGCACTGGAAATGCGCCAAGACACTGGAAATGCGTCAATGTACTGGAAATGCGTCAATCTACCATAAATGCGTCAAGGCACTAGAAACGCGTCAAGGCACTGGAAACGCGTCAAGGCACTGGAAATGCATCAAAGCACTGAAAATGCGCAAAGGAACTGGAAATGCGCCAAGGCACTAAAAAGGCGTCAAGGCACTAGAAAAGCGAAAAGACACTGGAAACACGTCAAGGCACTGGAAATGCGTCAAGGCACTGGAAACACGTCAAGGCACTAGAAATGCGTCAAGACACTTGAAAAGCGTCAAGGTACTAGAAATGCGTCAAGACACTGAAAATGCGTCAAGGTACTGGAAATGCGCCAAGGCACTGGAAATGCGCCAAGGCACTGGAAACGCGTCAAGGCACTAGAAATGCGCCAAGGCACTGGAAATGCGTCAAGGCACTGAAAATGCGTCAAGGCACTAGAAATGCGTCGAGGTACTAAACTTTCAAAATTCATCAGAATCAACAACTTTTTCACAGAACAATTATTCCTGATTCCTTCCTAATGATTATCTAGAAAATGTTGTTATAAGATCAAGAAACACTGCGCGTATTATAATTATAAACAGAGCTCAATCTAGATCAACTCGCGGCCAACGAAAATTAGATTACTTGAACAGAAATCGAATTAATAATAGTCAATATATTAGTCATGGAGCAAATCAGAAAGAAGAACGCAAAAGATCAGAACTTCAAAGTGGCCTAGGATTTCCTTTCTAGGCCATTTCTCATTTCAACAATTCAAGGTAGAGATTGTTGATCATTGAAATCGACGAAATCACAAGTGACATACCCAGTAAGTGAGCTGTATGCAATTAGGCGCTCGTGAAAAATACACTATAATTGCGTACCTGACTAGACACTCCCTCATCATCGGTCGCCACCGGCTTCTCGTCCTTCTCGAAGCGGCGGAAGTAGATCGAGTTCCAGACACCGAGCATTCTGTTGAGCTGGAATTGGGGGGATTTACGAGGGAAGGTGTGGATTTACGGGGGGTTAGAGAATTTTTGGGAAGGTTGGTATGGATTTACGGGGATTGGTGTAGATTTACGGGAGATAGGTGTAGGTTTACGGGGGTAAGTGTGGATTTACGAGAGGTTGGTGTGGATTTACGGAGTTCTATGTAGATATACTGGAAATAGGTGTGGATTTACAGGGGTTAGTGTGGATTTACGGGGAGGTAAGCGTGGATTTACGGAGGTCAGGGTAGATTTGCGGGAGATTGGTGTAGATTTACGGGAGATAGGTGTAGATTTACGGGAGATAGGTGTAGGTTTACGGAGGTTGCTGGAGATTTACGGGAGGCTAGTGTAGTTTTACGGTGACTAGGATATATCTACGAGAAACGGGTGAGGATTTACGGAGTTTAGGTTAGATTTACGGGAGATTTGTGTAAAGTTACGAGACCTTCGTGTAGATTTACGGATTTCTATGTAGATATACTGGAAATAAGTGTGGATTTACGAGGGTCCGTGTAGATTTACGGGAGATTGGTGTAGATTTACAGGGATTAGTGTGGATTTACCGAACCTTAGTGTAGATTTACGAAACGAATTTACAGTTAATGTAGGTCAAACTTCAATTCTTTATGATTTTTGATCTACTTTCTCTGTTTACACACTGAAAACACATTTTATAATAAAAATGAGATGCTCATGCTCACAATCAAGACTCTTCTCTCTTCACTATCATGCTCATCTTTATGACAATACTCATCATAATGAAATGACTAATCTAAAGATGACTAAGAAGACCAATTGATCAGAACCAGAGCACAGACATGATGACTCTCACTATCACTAACAATCAGGTGTCTACTCGTTTTGATCCACTTCAACTCTGGATGATTATACTATCAGTAGACAAGGAAATGATATGAGCGTGGGGGGAGTAATTGTTTACGAGAAGAGTCCACCGGGGGGGATGGTGATTATTGGAATACTGAAACTGATAGTCAATGAATAAGTAAGAGAGAGGTGATCAGTGATTAAAACAGAAGTATAGATCAGAAATGATAAACTGATAGTCAGAAATTGTACTTGATTCTTGGCAACAAGGTCAAAAATGATGTTGGATGTCATTTGTCAGAGCTAAACTTCCCGTAAATCTACACTAACATCCCGTAAATCCACAAAAAGTCTCGTAAATCTACACGAATCCCCGTAAATATACACAAAGTCTCGTAAATCTACACTAGCACATCGTAAATCTACACGAATCCTCGTAAATCTACACAAAGTCTCCCGTAAATTCACACGAATCCCCGTAAATCTACCCTTGTCTTCGTAAATCTACACCTAATCTCTGTAAATCTACATTGATCTACCTTAGATCTACACGAACCCTCGTAAATCTACACGGCTCCCTGTGAATCTACCCTAGTCTTTCGTAAATCTTAACGAATCCCCGTAAATCTACACTAACCTCTTCTAAAACCACACTAACACTTCGTAAATCTACACTAACATACGTAAATCTACACCAATCTCCCGTAAAACCACATCAACCCCCGTAAACCCACAGAGCTCCCGTAAATCCACACTAACTTCCTCGTAAATCTACACTCATGTAAATCTACACTCCTGTAAATCTACACTCCCGTAAATCGACACTCCCGTAAATCAACACAGTAATGAGCCGATGCTCTAAAAACGCATCCAAAATGTCCTTTCTCTGCTCTCAAAAAAACGCCAACTGGCAAAAAGGAGAAAAAAATAATGATGCACTTCCGTTTGGTAGGTTCGAGAAATGAAAAATTTCCGGCTCGGAAGGAGAAAAAAATGAGAAAAACGAAGGCGTCAACGTCTTCATCTTCTTCTCCATCTTCTTCGCCTTCTGCCATTTTTCTCAGGTTTTCTTCTTTGCCTAATGAAGTGCCAATTTATTTGTCAGGAGGCATCTCTCGACTGATTGATTTGTGGACTTGGAAACAATGCATTATGGAGATTGCGGCGTTAGATTTCAACCGGATGAAGGGGTGATTGATAGGGTGGAGAGAAGAGTTGGGAATTGGAAGTGGGGTGGAATATTAGGGGGAGAGGGGTTTTGGACTAGAGAAACTGAAAAATAGTGAGAATTCAGTTTCATCGCTCGAAAAATTGAAAAACAGACAGCTTATCAATGGAGCGCAATTGCATCATTTCAGAATACCATACTGATTGTGAGGCACAAAAAGCTTTTCCTGACACCAAAGCACTATCGAATTGACGAAAATCTCTCGAAATTCAAAGAGTTATCATATTTTCGCATTAGAGCGCATTTCCATAGCTTGAAATTCTCAATGCTGTATATCGTAAGTTGGATTACGTTTCAATGCTTCCAAATTATCAAGTTCTGATAGAAAAATACCGAAAATTTTGGTAAAATCAAGAAAAAGTCGAAGATTATCAATGGAGCGCACTTTCATTCTCTAAAAACACTATAAAGTCAACAAAAAACTCTTCAAAATCAGAAAATTCGCATATTTTATCATTGGAGCGCGTTTTCATCTCTTGAAAGTTTTGATATTGTAGATTTTGAGCTGGAATCAGGTTCAAACATTGAAAAATTTAGAAAATATGACCAAAAATAGTAAAAACCCGGTAAAATCGAGAAAAACCCCACAAATTATCACTTGAGCACATTTGCAGCACTCAAAATCCACATAGCCCCTCAAAAACAACCTCCAATCAACGAAAAAACCTCCAAAATCAAGTAATTAGCCCATTTTCTCATTAGAGCGCACTTGCAACACCGCCACTTTCTTTCCTCACAAAAATCGCTCAAAAATCGCCCTAAAAGCTTCGCAAAAACTACTTTTTCAGCAAAAAAATCACAGAATTTCTGAAAAACGCCGAATTTCCAACAGATAACTTTTTTATTTTCCACTTTCTCTCCACACACGATTCATGAATATTTCACATCCGTCCACTCATTACGCATTCGTTCTCAACGTCTTCTCCAGATGGCAAAAAAGAACCTACTTTTCCCATCAACGTATTCATTTTCTGCTAATTGCTCTTTTTATGGTAGTCGACAAAATTTATTCATTTTCAGTGGAAATATGACAATTTTCTACTCGAAAAGCAGCGGAATAGTATAGATAAATAGCAAAACTTCAAAAATATCAAAGTTTTCAGATGAAAAATCAATAAAATAATCGATTTATGAGTCCTCTTGCCAGTCGAACTTCTCGCTCATCCTCACACCATTATTGCGCATCGCCAAATGCACCATCTCGCTGATAAACTGATAGTCGACAGTGTTCTGATACTTGAGGCCCATCAAATAGGCCTGGATGCGGTGGAATTCTACCTGAAAAATCAATAAATTGTGGAAAATCAATAAAAGTTTGAAAAAGTCAATTTTTGTTGGTTTTTCAACACTGTTGCAAAAGTGTGTCGCGAGAAACACCCCCTCTCGCGCCGGTCTTGTCACAGCCCTCACGAGACGCCGCGCCAGCCGCCTCATTGGCTCAGTGGCAGAGCGTCTGTCTAGTAAACAGAAGGTCGCTGGTTCGATTCCAGCATGAGGCACCGAAGTTTTGCGCACTCACCCTCGGACAATACTTCATCATTATCAACGACCCGTCGGTGGTGCGACACGCCTCCTTCATCGCCGCCACCTCCTTGTGCTGCTCGCGGTGCATGAACGACCAGGGAAGATTGCCCGAGATGAGCTCGATCATCATGTAGAACCACGACTCCATGTCGTCTTTTGGTGACTGCTCCTCACCGTAGTGAGCTGATAACGAGGCGTATCGATTGGTGCCGCGGAATTTGATATCGGTTCGGGGGGTTTTCAGCTCGCCGGATTTGTCTTTAAACGAACGGCAGATACCGTAATCCACCAGGTAGAGTTTGAGCTCTTCTGGAGACTGATTCAGCATGTGCGGATTAGCGAGACAGAAATTTGAGGCCTGAAAACCAAATATTTCATGAATGTTTATGTTTCAAACTGATTCTGACTCAGAATTTTACGCCGATTCAGAATATAGATTCATTGTTCGAAAAACTTGTTTCTATCATGAAAAGTCGCAATAAATACAGTAGTCCCATTTTAAAGGGACAAGTTCTTTCTGAACTAACGAAAACGCTAAATTCTGCATTTTTTGTGGTGAAAACAACACTGTTCGAATAAGAAAATTTTTCTGATTCGAATGATATATAAAAATCCCAATTTTTTGAAAAAAGTGTTTCAGCTCTCAAACCGACTCGAGAGCGATGAGATCGCCGCTCGGAAATTTCGTGAAATTTCAAAATTTGAATTTCGCGCTAATTTTTATATCATTCGAAAGAGCATTTTTTGCTGATTCCGAATATATAAATAAATTTTAGATTCATCGAGTTTAAATGGGTCATCCAATTTTATTACAGTATTCAGAATTAAAGGGACATGCACATATTGAAACCGTCAGTTTTGAATATTTTCGGATGGAAATTATATGGTTGGAATCAGAAAAATCTGCTGATTCCAACCATATATGAATATGCGGAATTCAGAACAAAAGTTTTTCGACTCTCAAAACGACTCGGGAGCGACGAGGTCGCCGCTCCAAAATTTTATGAAATTTCAAAATTTGAATTTCGCGCCCATTTTTATATCATTCGAAAGAGAATTTTACGCTGATTCCAACAATATAAATAACTTCATGATTCATCTGGTCTAAATTGGCCATCCAAGTTTATTACCGTATTCAGAATTAAAGGGACATGCACATATTGAAACCGTCAGTTTTGAATATTTTCGGGTGAAAAGTATATGGCTGGAATCAGAAAAATCTGCTGATTCCAACCATTTAAATATATTTGGGATTCAGAACAAAAGTTTTTCAGCTCTAAAACCGACTCGGGAGCGATGAGGTTGCCGACGGAGAGAACCGGAAAATTTCAAAATTTGAATTTCGCGCTCATTTTTATATCAATCGATAGGGAATTTTACGCTGATTCCGAATATGTATTCAATGTTCGAGAAAATTGATTGAACGCGAATATATTTCAATTCCAATGCTCACCTTAATATCCCTGTGAACGTATCCCATCTGATGAAGTGTCTGAATGGGTTGAATGGCCAAAAGAGCCAATCGGAGCCCAGTGGAGAGGGAGAATCGACCGTCTTCGAACAGGAATCGCAGGTTCATCAGGTTTTCGCCGAGCTGGAAGTGGGGAATTAGATGGAAAAGAGAGAGGGAGGGGAAGAGAGAGAGAGCACTTACCAGAGGCATAATGATAAATTTAAAATGCTCCTCAATTTTTCCACGATCTATCATTCGCACGAGATTTTCGGCTCCTGAATTACATTATAATAGGTCGAAATTTGTTATGTTAATTAAGTTTTTTGTTCCCCACCTCTCTTCGCCGCCTTATGCATTACACTGTAATCCTGATCCAATCCATGCGAATAAGTCCCACAAATCTCCAATTTACAAGCGAACTGTTTGCCATCGGCTCTTCGGAGCACCTCGTAAACGGCTCCGTATCGTCCCTGTGCGATCTTCCGTCCGACTGCGTAGACACCGTCTTTTCCTCGTATCAGACAGTTTTTCGCGGGAAGTTTGTCTTCGATCGAGCAGCCGGAGGACTCGGAGTTTTCACAAGACTCGAGGTCAAAGGACATGGTTTTTTGAAGGGGGGAAAAGGGTCTGGAAAAGGGGATGTTGAGAGAAAGAGAGAAAGAGAGAGAGAGAGAGAGAGAGAGAGAGAGAGAGAGAGAGAGAGAGAGAGAACGAGGCGATAGATGCGAGTTAGAGAGTAGACGCAGACAACAAGACAGAGAGACAGAGTAGTTGGACAGTAGACGCAGAGAACGACACAGTTGAAATCAGTGCTACAGTAATCCTTTGCACAAAACACAAAAAAAACCTTGCAAAACTCTGACGAAACTCTTCTTTTCTTTTTCTTTTCTTTCTTCAAAAAATATTTTTTCCCAACGAAAATCTCGAGATTCTTGCCTCCTGACCTTTGTGCCAAACAACTAGGTCATCATGAAAGCTCGACGAAAGAGCATTGAAAATTGAGAGACGCAGACGAGTCAGAGAGATTTCTCAATTTCAAACCAGTCAGGTGCTGTTTGTTGTCAGGCTCCCCTATCTTCTCTTTTTATCTCTTTTCGATCAGAATGAAATGAGATGAGCATTGGCTCTGTGCCAAGTCACACCCCTTATCAAACATCATGTTGTTGGCGTCTAGACCTTGGGTTATCTGGTAATTGGGGTGATCAAGAGGTGATAGGTAGGTGATCAAAAGGGAAATGGAGGGAAAATGTGAAAAATGTTGACAGGATATCGGATATGAGGAAAGGGGGTCTGTAAACAGATGTGAGGTGTTGACAGACATCGGCACAGTGCAATTAGCGCGAAAGGCAAGTGAGCATAGATCGGAGAATGAAAGGAGCCGCGACGCGACCGCGTCGCAACCACTTTTTATCGTTGAGGAAAAAGAAAGATTGGAGCCGCGACGCGACCACTTTTTTCAACCGCAACGCACCAAATTGTGAATAGCCGCGACGCAACCACCTCTTGTTTTTGTGACCGCAAAGCAACCACTCTTTCTGACCGCAACGCAACCACTTTTTGCGACCGCAACGCACCGAATTGTGATTAGCCGCAACGCAGCCACTTTTGATCTTCAAGACCGCAACGCAACCGCGACGCACCAATTGTTAAAGCCGCAACGCGACCGCAACGCTTCAACTTCTAACTAACCGCAACGCGACCACTTTCTCCAACCGCGACGCACCCGCAACGCACCCACTTTTAATCTACCGCGTTGCAACCACTCTTTCTGACCGCGACGCAACCGCACCGCTCCGACCTTTGACCTACCGCTTTGCATTCACTTTCTCCAACCGCAACGCAACCGCGTCGCACCTTCTTTTCACTCGACTTTCTCAACTTACTTTTCTTCGAAAAAATCGTCTAAATTCAAACGGATACACGAAAAACATTCACAATGTTCCGAAAAATGTGAAAAATATGTGGTCGGCACCCAATTCCACCCATTAGAAACATTTTCTTGTTATTCGTTGTGAGTATCATGTGAAAAAAACAGAAAAAAAACAAAATAAAGAAAGAAATAACCGAGAATTCTGGGAAAACACAAAAAAGAGTCCAATAGAGCGCATTTGCATTGGTAGCTCAAAAACCACAAACTATTTTGACCTACCCCCCTCTTTTAGCAATAGAGCACATTTCAAAACCATCAAAAATCACTGCAAAACGTGGAAATGTGCATTTTCTTGGCTCTCAACAAACACAACTAAGTTGGAGGGGGGAAAGTAAAAGTGGAGTGGATATAAGGGTCAGAGAGCTCTTGCTCTCGGAGCACATAACACACAGAGAGCTCGAAAAAACACAAGAATTGATTGACCATGTGCACCATTTTATTGGGAGGGGAAAACAACAACTGACAATGTTTTGTGTCGGAGCTGGTGTTTGGGCTCTTTTCAGATATTTTCAGATCCAAGAGGGGGTTAATGTTTTGAGAACGGAGGGTGAGAAAAAGTTGCAGAAAAACCATGCCGAAAATTGCAGTGGGCGGGGCTTAGAAATTGAGAGATTTGAGATGGCCTAGAAAACAATTTTGAAATGAAATTATGGCCTAGAAATAACCATGTGTAAAACTAGGTCACCAATAGCAAACATTAGAGAGATGGAAGAGTTTTGGTGGCCTAGAAAACCATTCCTAAGCCATGCGTGATTTTCTCATGGCCTAGAATTCATTTTCTAGGCCAGAAAACCCCATTTTTGAAATAGGTAAAGTTTGATGGCCTAGAAAATACGAGTGTGAAAGTTAGGCCACCAAATAAAAGTCAATTTGATATTCATCATTTCTGGCCGAGAAAACTCAATTTTCAAAAGCTAGGCCATCAGAAACTCACATTTTAAATCTAGAAAATAAGTTTGATGGCCTAGAAAATACATGCAAATCCTAGGCCATCTAAACATCTCGAATCTTATCACTTTTGCTTGATGGCCTAGAATTTGCAATCTGAAAATTCTAGGTCAATGAAAAAGCATTTATTCTCGAGAAAATTTTACAGACAAAATGTGAAAATTCAGAACATTACCATTCAATTTTAAAAAAATCATAAGAAAAAATTTTAATTCAAAAAAATCGGGGGTGATAAATATAATTTAAAGGCACAATTTCAGATACCAGAGAGACAGCAAGTTGTGTGTTTTAGGATTAGCAATTAGAGCTCCAGAATGCTCCTTAGATTCTCTGGTTGGACATCAGGTCGCTCTTGACGGACTTCTCGTCGAGGTCCGACATCTCCGAGGCCTGCACCTGGAACAGCGACTCGAGGCCGAGCGACGCCTTCAGGGCACGCACCGACGAGGCGTACAGCATGCGTCTGCGCACTGGAGCGTTGTCCGGGCAGCTGCAAAATGGATTGTGTGTAGTTCGAGAGGAGTTGGGTTTGTCCACGAGAAGTACACAGACGGCCAATTGGAGAACGTTGCTGATAGGCTACTCGTGTACTTCTCGTGGAGAAGTTGACGGTCAGTTGTCCACGAGAAGTACAAAAGCGACCAATAGAAGATTTCCACCTTCTGATTGAAATTTGGTATACTTCTCGTGGAATTGTACTGATGTTAATTGTAAAATTGATCATTTATCAGAACTTTACAGAATCCGTTAAAATTTTGTTCTCTGAACTAAAAATTACAACTTCTCCACGAGAAGAACACTGCCAATCAATAGATGTGTTTAGTCCCTCTGATTGGCTGTTCGTGTACTACTCGTGGACAAAATTGATTTTTTTTTCGAAAATTTTAACGATTTTTATTGTGAAATTTATGATTTATCAGTTTTCTATACAATTCGTTCAAAATTTGTCTTCTGAATTCAAAAATTTAACTTTTCCACGAGAAGTACACCAATTCCATTCAGTTTTGTAGTTCTCGTGGACAATCTTCCTAAATTCGGTCGATTTTGTCCACGAGAAGTACACCAGCTACCAATCGGAGAACGTTGCTCTCTGATTGGCTGCTCATGTACTTCTCGTGGACAAAATCTCAATTGCTATTGAAAAAATGACTTTTTCATCAATTTGTAACAGCTTCACCATAGATTTCCTTGTCCACGAGAAGTACACAACTATCGACCAGTTGTGTACTTCTCGTGGACAAAATTTGGGGTTTTTATCTTTTCTAATGAGTTTTTATCCAATTTGAACCTATGAATTTGCACTTGTCCACGAGAAGTACACAACTATCGACCAGTTGTGTACTTCTCGTGGACTTCTCACTTACTATTGCACAAAGATGACCTTGTTGAGCGTGCTGGCTCCCTCGGCTCCCTGTCTCTGGACAGTCACCTCCACATCGACGGCGGCGTATCTAAAAAGAGGCGGGGCTTATATACTGATAAAGTGATGAAAAAGGAGCACGAGCTCTTTGAGCACAATCATGGAATGTTGTTCGGCTCTCAGGAGCAGTTTGAAAAATCTGATTCTATGAGTGTGCTCAGCGAGCTCTCATGATATAAATTTGGTAAAAAGTTTCATTTTTACACATTTTTCCCATTATCAGCGTGACCCCTCCTTATGTCAAATGATGTGTCTAGGGCACTGGAGTAGAGCACTGGCAAAATGGGCGGTATAAAAGGGGCACTTGCTCCAAGAGCTCCTCAGTTCAGATTTCCTCGAATCTCAACAATGGCTCAATCGGTCCCACCCGGCGACATCGCCACCCAGCCCAACGCCAAGATCGTCTTCAACGCCCCGTACGACGACAAGCACACCTATCACATCAAGGTGATCAACTCCTCAGCCCGTCGCATTGGCTACGGCATCAAGACCACCAACATGAAGCGCCTTGGCGTGGATCCACCATGCGGAGTGCTCGACCCCAAAGAAGCCGTGCTCCTCGCGGTCTCCTGTGACGCGTTCGCCTACGGTCAGGAGGACACCAACAACGATCGCATCACCATCGAGTGGACGAACACCCCGGATGGTGCCGCGAAACAGTTCCGTCGCGAGTGGTTCCAGGGCGATGGAATGGTGCGTCGCAAGAATCTGCCCATCGAGTACAACCCATAAGGTCCACTGGATGTGTGCTTGTTGTGAAAGTTTTATAACAGATAAAGTGTAGTTCTGAGAAGTGGTGTGCTCCTCAGATTTGATTTTTGTTGTGTTTTGTTCTGTTTGAAGAGCATTGATGCTCGGAATGCTCTTAATGTTGAGCTGGAGCTCTGGAGCACTGGAAGAAGTTGCCTTCTGTCTTCATTGTTGTGCTCTTCTTGCTCCGTATGCTCTGTTCTCGTCAAACTCGTCAAAACGCCCTATTACCATGGATAAGCTCAATTGTCAACGCTTTTCTCCTTTTTCTGGAGAAATTATTAACGATTGGATGAAAATTCCGCAAAAAATCAGTTTTTCTCTCAATTTTATGCTCCAATTGTGCTCAAACTCCGCCCACTTTCAGATTTACCATAAACAAGCTCAATTCCAATAGATTTTCACCTTTTTCGATGGAATACTGATGAAAATGCGCATTTTTCGTCCCTGAACTGAAATTTTCCTTCTATTTTTCTCGAGTTGTGCTCAAACCCCGCCCACTTTCAGATTTTCTAGGAAAAGCTCATATTTCATGTTTTTCATATAAAAACTGAATTTTCCTTCAAAAACCCCCAAATTTGCTTCTATTTTTTCCTATTTTCCTCTAGATAAGCTTTTTCAGCTCTAGACTCCGCCCATTTTCAGATTTTCTAAAAATTACCTCATTTTTCATGTTTTTTTCATTGAAAAATTGAATTTTCCTCCAAAACCCCCTAAAATTGTTCTGTTTTCTCCCATTCCTCCCTGCCATGAATTTGCTCTTTTTTGCTCAATTTTCAGCTCTAGACTCCGCCCATTTTCAGATTCTCCATAAATAAGTTAATTTTTATGTTTTTTCCTCCAAAAACCCCTAAAATCGTTCTATTTTCTCCTATTTTCCACTGGATTTCTCAATTTCCAGCTCTAGACTCCGCCCACTTTTGTGCTCACCTGCACTCTTTGCCGTCCTCGACCAACTTCTTCATCTCTTCGACGAACTCGGCGTACGGAGCATTCTTCTCGCCCACCTTCTCCACAACGATAGCCGTGTCGTTCTTGTCGATCTGCAAATTTTTTTTTGATAAAAATTTCAGTAAAAATGAGCAATTTTGAGCTGAAAATGACTGAAAAATTGGGAAATTTTCAATTTTTCTCCAAATTTTCACCTTGAAGATGATGTAGCTGTGCTGATGTTTGTTGTGGAGCAAGTCGTAGGCGTTCTTGCAGGATGGATCCACTTTCACTCCAGAAGCCTGTATTCAGAATTCAGAATTTTCCCATTTCATCCTAATTTTCCAATTTTTCTCAATTTTTCCACATCACTCCTGATTAATCTCTCATCACAAACTGTTAATCAGTGCGTTGATGCAAATTTATAAGTGTTGACGCCTCCTAAAAGGGGGGCGTGGCCAGAGAAAAAGAGCACAAAACACACTGAAAGAAAAGGGGGCGGGGCGATGGTGAATAAATAGCAATAAAACATTGGAGAGCGAAAGGGAGGGGGAGAGAGTTGATGAGATTGAGAAGAAATTCTGGGGGGTTCTTGAAAATACAGAAAATTAAAAGAGATTTAAAACTTGAAACTTTTAAAACAAAATTTTTACCATAGAAAAAAGAAAAGAGGGGTTTTTACTCCGTTTTTCACGCGAAAAGCGAAATTTTTCGAAAAAGAAATCGAAAAAAGGGGCGTTACCCGGCACATTGTATTAAATTAGTGAAGAGAGAGAGAAGAGGGCCCCCAAAATTAAAATCAATCAATCAGAGAAAAAGAGCAAAAATACGGTATCATAAATTAGACAATGAGGGGGGTTAAAAAGAAGGTCACTCGCACAACATTATCAGTGTATGTCTTCACAGAAAGGGGGCGGAGCTGATCACAATTAGAGTAAACAATGCATTCATTCTGAATATTCACACCATTCTGAAGAGCACACACGCACGCCAACACATAGAGACGGAAAGGAGAGGGAGAAGAATCACACCGACGACGAGGACACGAGTGAGCAATCGGAGCATCGTCTAGTGGTCTCCGTACTTAGCTCCGAGCTGGTTGAGGAACTCGCGGTGCGACAGCTCCGACTCATCGGATACCTGAAGGAATTGGATGAGCATTTGGAGCCAAGAAATGAGCAAAATCTCACCTGGAACGGCATGATTCTGCCGGTGCCGAGGGTGGCCTTGATGGCGGAGGCCGACGAGGCGTACACCATCTTCTTCTTGATCGAGGCGCCGTCTGGGCAGCTGAAAATAATGAATTGATTATTTGAAAGGGGGATTTGAGTTTAAATAAATGACATCGGCTCATTTCAGAAATAAGGTCAGTTGTGGACTCCTAATAGGTAGTCAATGAGCTCCATTGAGCATTTCAAGACCAAACTTGCTCTTCTCACTCATCTGGAGCACAATTACTTCCCCAAAACTCACATCTGGAGGAAGATGATCTTGTCCATCTTGGAGGTGCCGGCTCCGACGCGAGAGCACGTGAACTTGAAGTCGAAGACGGCGTACAGACAGTCGGTCAGATTGTCGGTGCGCGCCTTGATGTCCTGCACGAACTTCTCGAACGCCTGCTTCGACGACTCCTCGTACTCGTCGCCGGAGATGCCGAGCTCGTCCTGGGTGACGGCCGCCTCCACGACAATGTCCTTCTCCTGGAAGATGGTGGTGGTGGTGAGTTAGGGAAAGGGGGAAAGGAGAAAGGGGTTGGGATTTGACATCATAAATGGTTGAAATTTAAAGAAAAATAGCATTTTACTTCTGATCTGCTCGAAATGCTCCAATTTTCATGAAATTTTCCAATTTTACAAAGAAATCTATTGATTTTCTGGTAAAATTATCAAAAATTACGAAGATCTGAAGAAGAAGATTCAGAAACTGCTGAAATCCGTCTGATTTTGTCAATTTTCTTCATAACCTTTCGATTTTAGGTAAAACTATTGAAAAATCCCAAGTTTCCAAATTTTCGCAATTTCCATCCAAAATTTACCGATTTTCTGCTAAATTTAGCTAAAAACCAGATAAATTACCAATTTTCGATGCCAAATCCCTCCATTTTCCATCTCCTTACCTGGATCTTGAAGAGAATGTAGCGGAACTCCTTCTTTCCCTCGGACAGCTTCTGGAAGGTGGCCGGCACGTCGGGGTGCACGCTGACTCCGGAGGTCGACTAGAAGACACACACATAGACGCGGTTAGTTAGGGAGAAACACATTCCATTTTTAGTGTCGGATTAGACAATTTTCAAGAAAATCGACAGAGAAGGAAACACACTTCAAAACCATTCCAATTCTGTTTATTCTTTTCGAGTTTTCCGCTTTGTTTTGAAAAAAAGATCATAACGAGATTAATAATCCCATCATCATCTGGATAGTAATCTGAAAAGCGACTTACCATGTTTGCTAGTGTTGTTGGCGGGGGGTTTTGCAAAGAAACCGAAAAACAAGTCGAGGAGGCCTGGAAAGTCGGATTTATTGATCGGATTGGGAGTTGGTTTGAGAATAGGAAAGAAAAGTATCAAAATGTGAGAGAAACAAGGAGAAAAAGGAAGGAAATGGGCGGATCGATAAGAAAAATGCTGTGATCATCGCTGCTGACTCATTTCTTCCGGAACGCTGACGAAGAGTTATGAAATTTCAAATAGCATTGATTTTTTGAATTGATATTTGAAAAACAATAGAATTTTTACAAAAAACTGTAAAATCTGCTGATTTCACTACTTATTTATGCTCAGAAACCTTCAAATTGCAGAAAAACAAGGAAATCAGCAAAATTTTGAGCACATTCTGTACAAAACACTTGAAAAACAACGCTTTCATCGATGAAAATTTAAAATTAATGGGGTTTCCATTGCTTATGGGTCAGTCGTCCTCAATTTTTCAAAGAATACTTTCAAGAAGAAAGCATTATATGAAAACTCCGAAGCTTTTCAAGTTGCTCAAAACATTTGTGCAGTTTTCGAGCAAAAGAAAAATGTCAAAACATAGAAATTTGATCATTTTCTCGTCTTTCACAGCTTTTCAGTTTTTTTAAAGTTGAAATTGAGCTCAAAAAACCTTTTTCTCAACCAAAAAACTTGAAAAAATGACAAATTTTCTACAACAACTCTCCTCTTATCAGCTCATGAGTGACGATAGAGGGAGGGAACACGAGCTCACAGAGATAACAAAAACTCATCACGAGATTTTTGTGCTCGAGTGGTAGAAAATAAAGGTGATATCGACGCTCTCTGTCTCAATAGATGGATTGATGACAACAAGGCACCAGTAGCCAAGGGAGAAGCCGGGCGGGAGAAAGAGGGCCGTCCCTAACCCCCCACGAAACGACACTTCTCTCTGGGCGAGACCGAGAGAAAAGCGGACAGCAGCCACCAGTCCGAATGGTCATTTCTCTCTTTTTGCCCGGCCCAGAGAGAAATAGTGCGCAGAGTTGGAGGCAGCGAGAGGGCGAAAGGAGCAAACACTCAGTGTGCAACACTCTCACACCATTGTTCCCAGCCTTTTTTCGGGGCCGTTCCTTGGGAGATTCTCATTCTAATTCCCTAATTTCATCTTGAATTTCTCGAAGCTATATGATGAAAACGTTCTCTTCAATTCTAGTAGATTCTAGACGACTTTGAGTCTGGAACGTTCCCGACGAAGAAAAGCGGGAAAATATAACGAAGAGAAAGAAAAAATCATGAATGCGTCATCTAGTACGACTGTATCGATATTATTATACACACTTCTCTGGTATCATTTCTGCGGGGCGCAGAGGGCGACACAGAGAGGGACGAGATTAGAAAACCACCCGTTTTTGTGTTGTTGTACACAAAAAAGGCGGTGAGTCAGCAGTGGGGGGAAGATGATGATGCCAACGTTATCAGTGACACAGGAAATGTTTCGAGAAGAAGCACGGTTCGGAATTAAGACACAGTCAGAGAGCTCTTTGGAGCATTTTCATGGAGGAAAGGTTATGATCAAGCTCATTCTGACCAAGGCAGCGTATCTGACGAAAAATTGCTTATTTCGTAACTTATCGTAGGATATGCTGCTTTCTCATGGAATTCACAGCGCTTCCACTGACAAGAACTATAAGAAAACTGAATTTTCGAGAATTCAATCATAATTCTCTCAACTATCACCGAAACAAATTCCAGAGGGTTCGGAAACTGCACAAAGACACTAAAAGCTCCACAAACCTCCATTCCGATAGTTTAAACTTCGCATAAAGTACCCTCCGGTTTAAAGTTTAAACTTCTCCGCCGCCGTAGCATCGGAGAGAGGAGGACAACGCGAAAACAGAAAGGACGACGGGGACGGAGGGCCGAAGACGAAACAATAGTTGATGAGAGTAATTAGCAAGAGAGGGGACCGAACGAGACAGACAGAGACACACACACAACTCGGTGGGCGACAGTCGAAGCGTATAATCTCTACTTAGCGTAAACGCACGGCAGGAAGGAGAGAGACACACACACAACTACAGGTTCGTTCCGCATCGATTTTAGCTTTTGGAGGGACATCGGACAGAGAAGACAGCGCTTTTTTGCAGTGTCCGAGCAAACACAGAGTGCAAGGTGCTCCGGGGGGAAGGTGGAATATTTACACGGGCTGATTTCGTCAGAATTTCAACTGTAGACGTAAGGATGCTGAGTAACCAATGATTTAGAGCTCCGAGCAAGCTCAAAATGATTGGTTTCTCAGCATCAAGGTGGGTTTGTGGTAAAATGAAGGCTGGGGCTACGATATTTGAAAACAGCTTTCTCGATCTGATTTTCTTCGCATTTACAGTGAAAAATCTTCAGAAATCCGATTTTTTGACATTTCTGAACCAAATTCTTCTCTCAAACAAGATAAAACTTGATTTTGAAGTTAAAACTGTAGGTTTTGATGCCTAATATATCATGTTGAGTATCAAGGCGCCAAATTTAATTTAAATTCAAACATTTCGAGTGAAAATCAGTCAAAATCCCTCCAAAACACGAACAGCGAAAATTCCGCTACCTCAACCGAACAAAAAACTCTCAAATCCGTCAACCGTTCGCGTTTCGAAATCACCCAACGGACGGGGGCGGCGGCGGCGGATGACGGACAGGATGGATGGACCGAAGAACGATTGTGTGAATGCAGCAAGCAGCAGCAGCAGCAGAAAAAAATCGTTCAAGGACAGTGACACAGACTGTGTGTGTATGCGTCCATCACCGTCAGTGTGTGTGCGATGTGTCACTCACTCGCACACACAGCCCCGGGGCGCTCACCGACAGACTATTGATTCGTCCTCGGGGGCTCTCAGGGGCGGATGAACTGAGTGGGGAGGAGAAGGGCGAAATCATCGGATGAATCGCGGCGACGAAGAGTGCCAGATGTTGTAATGTGCGACTGGTCGCGCGCGCGCGCGGGGCGCAGTGTCCGTCTAGTGTGTCGCCACTTCTCAAGAGTGTCCGTCCATCCGGCTTCGGATCAATAGGCCAATAGGCGGCCGGAGGCGGGAGAGAGGAGCGGTGGCGAATTTGAATTATGGAGTGATGACGATTCAGAAGAGACACCCACGTCGTCTTGCAAGATTACACAAAATTGGGGCTTATAATGTCGACCACTTCCGGTTGTTTTTCTTGCACTTTTTCAAGGATGGTAATGCCGTACTGTTTCAAAGATCTGGTTTTCCGGATTTTGACAAGTTGCTGAATCAGAGCTTCGGAAATGACACCTGGAGTTAACTCAGACATTGCTCTCCGGAGTTCAAAAGGCATGAAGACCAGCAACTCTAACTTTTCAGATCAAATCTCTCGAATAATACGAAAACTACCAATAAAGTGATTCGGAAGACTACAAGAAGACGTCCGAACTATGAAATTTGAAGAAAACACTGAATAACTCAATTTCTTCATCTTCAGAACACAGCGACTTGTGATAACCAACAAATCAAAAACAATGAATTCCTATGAAACCCCCCGCCTACCACTGGAAACAGAAAAAGTGAATCATCGCTTTCAGAAAACCGTCTTCAGAATTCCTCTCCATTCAACCATCCCGCAAACCGCAAACCGAAACAAAAAAACGGTCGATCCATTGAAAGGGGAAAACTGGCGGGCGCCGCCTGTCCGCTCATCGATCGACACAATGGGCCCGCGAGGGTTCTAGAGCCTATTTCGCAATATCATTTCGAGAAGCTGGCGGATGTGGTTGGGAGAAGGAAAATTAGAAACAGCGGATGACGAAATGGTTTTTTTTTGGGTTGCTGTGTCTAATTTAATTGGAGTGAGTCATGGATTTCATAATTTTGAAATTCCGCAAAAATCTGAAGTATGGATTGATTTCTTTCAAATCAAGCTGAAATGCCATGAAATTTAACTTTTTTCGATAAATTCCGGCAATATTCATAAGAAATTTCAGGAAAACTCAATTTAATTTTTCAAAAAATCGGTTTTCAACTATATTATTCGTTCCCGCTCTCAGGGTTGAGAAAAATCAATGAAAACATCAAGCAATATCTGAAAACTGAAAAAATTGATCAAAATTTCGTGAAAAATCAAAATCCACCGGAAAAATCGACATTTCTGGGTGAAAAATTGGCGGAAACTATCGAACATGACAATAAAATCATGCAGAATTCGATTTTGGCGGTAAAATTTCACAAAAAATCAATTTTCCCGCTGAAAATCATCAAAAATTGGCGATTCCGAACATTTTTTGAAAGAAAAATCGAGAGCGCGCTTTTCTAAATTCAAAAATGTCATGAAATCGTGGCGAGACCCGCGGCTTTTTTGGGCGCGTCGTTCAAATTTGGATTGTCTAGTGCAATGAAGCGCACTTGCAGCGAATTGTTTTGTGAATTTCAGATGATTTTCGGTTGATTTTTTATGAATTTCTTCAAATTTTGCTGTCAAAAAAAATTTAAAAGTTTGAAAAATGAGTTAAAAACGAGTTAAAACTCGGATTCTGATCATCAGAAAGCGAACTGATCCCTCCGGGGCGCTGGCAAATAACAATCATTCACTTTACACAAAAATCGGGGGCGTCCGTGGCTCGCCGAGCCCAATGAAGCACGTGAGATGTTGCGAAATTAACTTGATCATTGACTTGTATACGGGGGACCTGATTAAATTACACCATACCTATCGGAACCTCATCGTAAAATGATAAAGTTGTAAAGCTATGCAAATGCGCTCCATTAAACACTGCGAAGGTGCTCGGCGAGCATCACCGGCAGCTGTTTGCTATCTTTGTGTACAGTGGGGGCGAGCAGCGGCGCTACGGAGAGGGGAAGATATTTCTGGGAACACGGCAAATATAAGAATTTCACACAAAACACATGGGATTTATTAGGGAAATATTACAAAAATGGAGTTTTACGATTAAAATAATGATAATGCGATAAATATAAAGTTTCTTCAGCACAAATCCTGAGTCAAGTCCAGCGGGCGTTTCCTCAGAGTCTCCTCGACCATGTCTTGGCTGAAAAATCCACTTTTTTGTGAATTATCTTCAGAAAATCAATAAAAATCAATAAAAACAACTCACTATCCAAACGGAGTGGCGAACAGAAGATTGGCAGTGTCGTCCGTCGTCATCTTATCATTATGCGTCAAGTTGTAAACGGTGGATTTCACGTAGACCATCGATTTGGCGAGCAACTCGAGGCGAGACGATTTCTGCTGCTCCAGGGCGTAAAGAATCGCGCTGTTCACTTCGCGAGCCGTCTGCAAATGGGGAAATTGAGGAAATAATAGGTGCGACGGCGCGCGGCGCCGCGCGACATCGCTTTGTCGCGCTGCATTCAAAAATTTTGCATTTTATTGATTTTTTCAAATATTTCTGTTTGTTTCGTCGTATTTTATGATTTTTCAGAAAGAAACTTCGACAAGCTCAAGAATTCTTGCAAAATTGGCCAAACTTCTCACCTCCACCCTTTCGCTCTGATCATAAAACTTATGGAACGGCGAATCGTCTTCATCGCCGTACACCATCAACGCGAAGATCTGCTCCAACACCTCCATCCGCTCGTCGCACGGTCTCTTCCCATCCACCATCAGATGAGTCCTGAAGTATTCCACCGGCTCCACCGTCTTCCCCTCTCGGATCATCTCAATAATGTGCTGCTTCCGGATCACATAGTTCCACCAATCATGCTGCAAAATGATATCCGAAATCTCCTCGATTTTCTCGATTGCCGCCGTCATATTTCCCTCCAGAATCAACGCCTTCACATCGTTCCGTTCGTTCATATCCTCCACGTCATCCTCGGGAACCTTCAAATTCGCCTCTTCGCAGAAAGTGTCGATGATGTCGGCGTGGCCGTGGTGGAGGAAGTACTCGAGCGTCAACTCCGACAGCTGCTTGCGCGTCGGATTCGGGCGCATCATGTCTATATGTTTCTCGTGTTCAGGTTCCTCTTCGTCGGAGGCAATCCCTTCTTCGTCGGATTCCGGGTGCGTGGTGGTGCGTTTTTCGGCGGGCTTGAAGGAGGAGCGCCTGAAAGTTTTTGACTGTCTGCGTCTACTCTCTAAGTAACATCTCTCACAGCCACTTACGTAGTCGTAGGCAGTGCGAAATTAGCCAACGGCGTCTTTCTCTCCGGCAACGGGTACCACTCATCACTATCCGCCTGCACGTCGACTTCACTGATCGTCGATCTCGACTCCCAGGTCATCGCCTCATCATCGTCCTCCATCTCCTCCTCCATATCTTCTTCCTCCTCCTCATCCTCATCTTCCGCATCATTCCCATCGTCGTCTTGTTCGTCGTCGACGTCGTCCATGTCATCAACATCTCCTTCATCGTCCATGTCGCTGTCTGGATCGTTATCCAAGTACTCGTCTGAAATTTGATGATTGCGTGGCGATTTAGTTGAGCTTCCATACCGTTTTCCTCGTCGTCACTGTCCACGTCGATCGGCTCATCGTAGCCCAGTGGGGGGTAGAAGCGTTCTTCCTCGTTCGACATCTGAAACATGGAAGTATTCTGAAGGGAATGAGAGTGGGAGACTAATAAATAGAGAAAGGTAGAAAAGGTGGAGTGTTCCTAACTTTCTGCGTCTATTCTAACTCTCATCTCTCTATTTTTGTCTAGTTGTCTGCGTCTACTCTCATCCTTGACTGTTTTCTCACTGATTTTCACAGTTTTTCAAGCTGTTTAAATGAATTCAAGCAGACTGACGCAAAAATCGATCAAAATAGGAAAACTCATTCAATTTTATCAATTTTCCATCGTTTCTAACCGAATTCCACCAATCCCCCATGCTAACTCTAGAAAAATCGTGCCCAAACACCAAAAACCGGCGTTGTTTACGTGGAAAATGAGAAAAGCATCACGAGTTGTGTGGACATGCAAATCGATAGTAGTGGTGGGTAGACGGGGACTGCGGAGGGAGAGAGAGTGAGAGAGACGAGGCCAGTGTGGGTTTCTAGGCCAGCTGCCCGTGAATTACCTCGGTTTCGGCTTTTGTTCTCTCGATTTTAATCAAGTACCTGATTATTGTTTTATAATTCGAATTAGGATGAGATATATCAAACTTTTGGTAAATTCACCTGAATTTAGCAAAATTTCCCAATGAATTGAAAAATTGTCCCTACTGATAGTGATAATTACCTCAAATTGCTTCTAATTACTCTTAATTACCTTCAACAACCCGTAAACCACCCTTTATCATCCAATTTTCAGACCATGTCCCTTCAAATTGGAAAGCAATCCGTGA